>PYWC01000012.1:1247580-1277292 GCA_003182015.1 Tuber magnatum
TCTATGCGAGAACTCTCCTACTCCAACAATCAATCCTCTCGAGGCCTTAATTGAGTGAAGCGTCAGGCTTAACAATATTAAGTTTTACCGTCTACTTTACTCTTACATTGTGTGAACTTTTGGCGATAAGTTTGAAGTTGTTTGGTGCGGTCGCAACCTTGGGATCCATCTTCCTAGGGGTGCCCCCGTTACAAAAGATTGAAGAATATGAGGAGAAGTTTAGCTGCAATCATGAAGGACGAAGTTGATAAGGCTATTATACAAAGAATACAAAGTCCTCTCTCTAAGCAAGAATTTACTATTAAAGTTCTTCAGGAGAACTATAAGGATAAGCTGGATGATGATAATGTGGTAAAGGCAGCTATGGTATTAGAGGTCTAGAAAAAAGCTTGCATATTTACAGCATTTGTGAGAGGAACACTGAGAGATACTTGGCTGAAAAAGGAGATAGAGACATCTGTACTCTTTTAATGACTGTTTTTAATTGGTAGATATCAATTGATTTCAATTAATTAAGCTAGAAATTGTTTAATCTGTATTTAATGTAATTTATATCTCTAAACTCAATTAAGTACAAATAGTATATCTTTAGTTTAATAATGTCT
Organism: Tuber magnatum; assembly: GCA_003182015.1. Lineage (NCBI taxonomy): Eukaryota > Fungi > Ascomycota > Pezizomycetes > Pezizales > Tuberaceae > Tuber > Tuber magnatum. The sequence continues at coordinate 1,248,186 of PYWC01000012.1, forward strand.
ATTACATACAAGATACAACTCATAGTCTCTTCACATCTCAGTCACAATTCTATTCTATAGGATAGACATCTCTAGATTATTTTCATTTAACTCCTGATTAGGATAATTTGTATCATCATCCTCATATACCTTAGCATTTACTCCCTTATTAAGACTCAAGTTCTACTGCACAGTTTGTTGTTCTTCCTCTAATTATTATACAAGCAAGTAATAGATTGAAATACTATTAAATAAAAAATTGATTCTTACCTGAACTGGTCAATTCTTCCACATCTAATTATATCATAATACTTCTATTTACTGTATTCTTGACAATAAAGTTATACGAGACAACTAACATGAGTACAAGCTTTAGTTGTATCTGAAGTATATACTGTGGGGCTGTACGTAGATTTCAAAAATAATGTTTCCGTATTTCAATATTTCTCTCAATTACAATTTGTAATTGCAAGTGTTGTAAATTAAATAATTCTTTCTTAGTCTCTGGCCTATAAATAACTACAGATGACTTGGAATTAGTATATATTGGTATAATTATTTAATAGAAACAGACAATATAGTTGTTTCTGAACTGGTATTGTTCCTTTAAATAGTAACAAATACTATAATACATAGTCAAACAGCTTTTTCTTACTACATAACCTGTATCAGCAAGATAATACTTGCTATCAGGAGTATCAAATCCTTTCAGTATTGCATCGCTTAAAACTCTCTCATCTTGTACTGACCACTCCTATCCTAGCAGAACAGAGATGAAAATTGTATTAAAACTACCAGCTAGCAGGATATTGTGAGAAATATACCCCTTTCAATTTCAAAATGGCATACTAATACTAGCAGGTATATGGGTAGGAACTTGGGTTCCATTACAAGCTCTAATCATATTCTGAAAATAGGGAAAAAACTTTGGATTACTTTCTACTTTGAACAAGTATTCGGCTTTGACTGATCTAACTATTACACTCTCCTATTCAATCATAGCTGTCCAAACTAGCTAATAATGTCTAATAGAATTTATATATTAGTATGTATCAGAAGATTTCTTTAAAAACTTTATGTACAGAAATTCATACCTACTAACTATCTTACCACTATATTGAAAGCACTCCTGCATATCTCTATTAGATGCTCTTCATACAACTATCTATAAAAACCTTCCACCTACTCCTTTATTGAAATCTCCCATATTTCTGTCAAATCCCTCTTATTTCTCAACCAATCATAATGCTTCAAGAAACAATAATAGGAAACTTGGAAAACCTGTACAAAGCATCACCTATTTGTGCTCCGATCTAGTAGTTCCAACATGTATTCTCCTCTACTGAGAGCAGAGTTCTGGCAAGCTTCCTTGTCAAACTAGTTGCTGACTTCTTTGATTGCAGGTAGTGCATGCTAGAGTGTAACCAGTACAGGTACTAGGTTGGTTTATATTTCGTCTCACAGTATCTTTTGATACTTGTCTTGTTTGGTGTGCGATCAGTTGATACAGACATTGTTTTATGTTTGGTTTCACAGTATCGTTTGATACTTGTATTGTTTCGTGTGCTATCAGTTGTTACACACAATGTTTACGTTTGGTTTCACAGTATTGCTTGATACTTGTATTGTTTCGTGTGCTATCAGTTGATACACACAGAGTTTTGAAATATCGCTCATACGGGAGATAAGCGATATGCTGTATTTAAAGACTACTGATTTCCTCGATGGAAATAATAGACTTCGACTAACAGTATTCTAAATATACTTGGTTGAATGGTTACTTCTTTGATCTCCTATTACACCCCGTTTGTAGACTCTTTTAGTGCGCAGCACTCGCTTCTTGTTGATCAAGAAGCCATCTGCTCCTATCATACCGCTAGGTGACTAGGGCCTGGCTAGAACACGTTACATAAAGTAATAAACTTCCATCAAGCTTTAAATGCAGAGAATTTTGGTCGTTAGAAGGCATTGAAATATTGGCGGAATTTATTATAATTACTCTATACTGCTTGGTAATATATTGTTATTGAATAAATCAGAACATTTCGCAAAACAATATGAAAGCGTTCACTTGAATTACCATCAGTCTTGTAAAGCTTGTATTAGTTATTTTATTAATTGTTTTTTTTTTCTTTTTACCCTAATCCTCTACTTATTTTACAAAGTAAAATGTCATACAGAAATGCCACTACAGTTTAAAAAAATATCATTTTAATAGGTTTGCTAAATACACCTTCATTTTTTTTAAAAGAAAATAGCAGAAATGTTGTATAAAAGTGAGGAAAATGCTATTTTTCTTGTATGCCAAACAGGGCCTAAGTTTTATAAAACTAAAATATATTTTAAATAGAGATTGTGTTCTTGTTATAGCCACTAGATCAGGGTATAACAGCATTGGGCTATTGGTTGCATATGCTGAAGTAAGTATTAGTTGAGGATTATAGTTATATTAGGGTTAGATGGATTACTTAAGTGGGGTTCTGCATAATAGAACCCAATAGAAACTGATCAAAGATCATGGTTGAATATGAGAACGGGGTTAGGTGAATTTGTATGTATTAGGGAGAGATTTTCTTTCATTATGTAATAGAATGTGTCTCTTGATAGTTTACTTGACTTATACAACCTGATAACTTCCTTCCTATACATATACTTAGGAATTACATCTTCTTATCTTTTTCACATTACTAGAACCCATAAACTCTGACCTTGAACCCCTGAGCCTTAATACAAATACATCTTACTTGTATTATAGTACTTGTTTCTTGTTCCATCTACCATGGTATGCCTTAGGCTATCTGTACTTAGTCATGCATAGACTCTACCCATTATACAAGATTGCAGCTACCAGAATCCAACCAACACCATGCCATATCTCACACTCTTGATGTCTCTGCTGAACTCTTCATCTACCTGAAGTAAGCTACCAGCCTCTCCAAGTAACGGTTGAGTGGATTGACTAAGGAACTAAAATAGAACTGCCTTGCCTGCCTCTAAGAGCTCTCACTCCAGACCAAGAACCTCCCACCCCCAGACTATACCACTTGTGTAATGTGTGCAGGCCGGGCCCTAGTCACATAGTAGTACGATAGGACCAGAAGGCTTCTTGGTCAACAAGGAGCGAGCGCTACTTACTAAAGCAGGCTTCGAGAGGGTGTAATAGGAGATTAAAGAGCTAACCATTCAACCAAGTATATTTAGAATACTGTCAGTAAAAGTCTGTTATTTCCATCGTGGAAATCAGCAGTCTTTAAATACAGCATATCGCTTATCTCTAGTATAAGCGATATTCCAAAACATTGTGTATATTAACTGATAGCACATGAAACAATACTAGTATCAAACAATACTGTGAAACCAAACATAAAACATAACCTAGTACCCGTACCGGTTACACCTTGCCAACTAGTAGTTACAATAATAACTCTATACCCTGACTGAGTAACTCCAGACCCTCTATCTCGAAGGCCAAGGCCTTGAGACCTGTCGGCTATTACTACACAAGACCTTACCTATGCTAATGCTACTATTACCCAACTGAACAACACTCTTGCTAACACCTCCACAGGTCTTGCTGCAAGACCTGGTGGCAGCCAGAAAGCCTCCATATCAGACTCTGAGAAGTTTGATGGTACTATAGACAACTACTCTCTCTTTGCCACCCAAGTTCATATAAAACTCCACAGAGACTACTATCATTTCAACCATGAACAATACCCTTTAGCATATGCTATTGATCTCTTAATTAGATTTACCTTCTTACATGTACAACCCAATATCACTGTAGAAGGTATCAGCTATAGAGATATTGAAGCCCTGTTAACACAAGCAGAGCAAGCATTTGGGAATCCAAATAGAGTAGCAATAACAGAAAGAAAAATAAGGGATCTCACGTAGAACAACGGAACAGTTGTAGAATACTTAGTGGACTTACAGTGTCTGGCTGCTGACACCATCTAGAACAATGTCACTAAATGAGTTGCACTTTACTGGGGACTTGGTTCTGAACTGAGAGATACCATGACCACCATCGCCAACCCTCTGGTGACTCTAACCACTTATGCCAACTTGTTGAAGAAGTTGAACAACAACATATAGGCCAATGTGGCCAATAAGAAAGACTCCTCCTTCTTCTTCTAGCATACTCCTATAACCTTCCAAACCTGACAACACATTCCTGCTCCAGGACCCACCACCACTACCGGAACTGCCTCTTATCCTATAGACCCTTCTTGGAACAATAAGCTATAACCAATGCTCAGTAGGACAATAGAATAAGCAAAGGCCTCAGCCTCCACAGTTGAAAGCATGGACATCTAGTAAGACAGTACCTAAATAAGAAATCGTAGAGTATGCACAGTACCAGCATCTCACCTTTCAACCCTCTAATCATTCTGAAAGCTACCTGCTTCAAGGCTAAGCAGATGGAAAACTAGTCATCTCATGTGCAGAATACAGTACTAACATAGGACAAATAAAGTCTTTTTCTTGTTTGTCTGTATCTGATTTGTCTTTGGAACAAATGGAATATAGAATTAAAAATAACCACTTGATAATCACCTGTAACTTCATAGACAACTAAAAGGTAATATGTTCTTATCCCCTCATTGACCTAGGAGGAACTAGTTATTCATTTCTAGATAAAGACTTCACTCACTGCAACCCCCCTGTACAAATTGAAAGAAGCTATTCAACTGGCAGTAATCAATAGAAGACTGATTAGCTTCAGTGCTATTACTTACCTGACTGAGAGAGAACTAAAGATCATTGACTACCTAGAAGCACTGCCGGCCTTTACCACCAAATTAGATGGGTATCTACTAACCCTTGATATTGTCTCTCTGGAATAACAGGATCTGACTATTCAGTTCACCAGCAATAGGATTACCTTTGAATCAGATTTTGCCTCGAAAACTACACTTCTAATGTAACAGGTATCCAGGGAATAGAAGAAGGCACCCCCTACTTTCTCAAATCTTATACCATCCATTGGGCCCTAGGCAACAAGGAGCTTGAAGGGGAGGAGGTCAAAGCCATCATTCCATCATAGTACTACAACCTTATACCCCTGTTCCTAGAAAAAGAATAGAACTAGTTACCTCTATATTGGTCAAGTAACCACACCATTCCCCTGAAATTAGACTTTATACACCCTTTTGGACTACTCTATAATATTTCTCCCTCAGTACTTATGGCCCTGAGTGGCTAGCTTGACAAAAACCTTGAGAAGGACTACATACACCTCTCTACCTCAGCAGTAGCCTCCTCCATCCTGTTTATAACAAGGAAGAATAGATCATTGCAGTTTTGCCTAGACTATCAAGGACTCAACATGGGTACTATCAAGAACAGTGGCATATTACCCCTCCAAACAGAAACCTTCATGCAGATTGCCAAAGCCAAAATATTTACCAAGGTGAGTGTCTGTGGAGCCTGCAATCTGATATACATAAAGAAGGAGGAGAAACAGAAAACCACTTTTTAGACCCAGTATGACCTGTATAAATCTTAGATTATGCTTTCAGCCTTGCCAATACACCCACCACCTTCTAGGCTTATATAAATAAGAGGCTATGCCCAGTCTAGACTGCTTCTGTATGGTATACCTTGATAATAGCTTCATCTACAGTAAGACCGAAGAAGAGCATATCAAACATGTTTGCTTAGTTCTAAGAGCTTGAGCTGATACAGAGTTGGACATCAAACATTAGAAGTGCAAATTCTATATGGACCAAGCTGAATAGCTAGAATTTATTATTCCTACCAAGAGGATTCGTATAGACAATGTCAATTTAGAGACTATTATTATATAGCCTATACTTGAACAAGTATGAGATGTTTCCACATTTCCAGATTTTGGCAACTCCTACTGTTGCTTTATTCGTACCTATTCCCATTGCATCCATCCTCTGACCGTGTAACATGTTCAGACTAGGGTCCTAATCATAAGGCAGTACGATAGGGTCAAATAGTCTCTAGATCAACAAGAAGCGAGTACTACAAACTAAAGGAGTCTTCGAGAGAGTGCAATGGGGAATCAAAGATGTAACTATTCAACCAAGTATATTAGAAATACTGTTAGTCAAAGTCTGCTCTTTCTATCGTAGAAATCAGTGGTCTTTAAATACCACTTATTACTTGTATGTAGTAGAAGTGATATTATAAAACCTTGTATGTATCAAGCGATACTACACAAAATAGTACAAGTATGAAATGATACTATGAAATCAAATATAACACATTGTGTGTATCAAACAATATCACACAAAACCATACAAGTACAAAGTAATACTGTGAAACTAAACATAAAACACTGTGTGTATCAGATGATACCACATAAAACTATATAAGTATTAAGTAATACAATGTAACCAAACATAAAACATAACCTAGTACCTGTACCGGTTGTATACAGCCATCACTATATAATACCAGCACCCCTAGGGAGGTAGACTCTAAGATTACGACTGCACTATATAACTTCAAACTTATCATCAAAGGTTTACACACAAATGTAAGAGTAAAGTATAAAGTAAAACTTAATATCATTAAGCCAAATGCTTCACTCAATTAACATATCCAGAGGATGTCGATTGTTGGAATAGGGGAGTTCTTACATAGATTTAAGTAGTTAGAGTTTATGCCAGAAACTCATCCATCAGTTTACTTCAACCCTTTAAGTACACCCTTCTCCACTAATAGTTGTTCAGGACTTCTCCTGCATCCTCATAGGTATGCATATGTCAACACATGCTGGTCAGTGACCATCTGATGCAGTTCAGTTTCTTTGACACGTCTCAATTACAGCTGCCAGAGTAAAAACATCTTCATATTGCTGTCTTGCCAGTGGCTAACAGTGAAGATACCAGGGAGCTCACACTAATGCATAACCATCTTCCTATATGAAGTTCATCTAAACAAGTCTCAGTTTCCTCCTCTGGTCTATATATTCTATCTAGTTCTATTGAGCCAAGAGCCTATGAAGTCTTCCTTAATGAAGTATCTAGTATAGTGATCCAATGGGTGCTACCCATGACCACCACACCTGAAACCACCTCAGTCATGATAAGAATTATACTTTTAGTATCCTCAAACTTCCCTAATATAGATTACAGCATAGGGGTACATTTAGGCTTGGTGGGTATAAAACTCTTCCAGTTATTCCATTAACTACCTGTAACCAACCCGGAGCCCTCGACGTTTAGCCTCCACCATATCTGTCACGTCTGATCCGTTTTACTCCCAACAACTTCAAGAAGCTACTTCATCTTCTTATCTTTGCTCCCTCATATATCCTGTAACCAGTCTACAATTGGATGGACAGCCAGACTGTATAAGGTGTTATGAGTCTATCTGCAAAGGTCCTCTTTTACTAGATTGTGCTCAACTACACAACCATTTGCCCATGGTATCGAGGACTGAAGGCAGGGCTGAAGTAGTATCACAGGAATAATTCCTCCAAGTTGCAGCATTATTAGAGCTGTATAGCTCAACCAATAGTGTCTTAGAGAAACCTGGACTGGGGAGTTGTATATAGTTTCAAGTAACTCACATTCTAGTCAATTTCCCTAAAGTCTCTGGAAGACTTTTTAGTACAAGGTAGGGTAACTCAGGGCCCATGACAGGGTAACCCAACTCCCCAGGCAGAGTAAACAGATGCTCAAAGCAGGGTAATCCTACCTGGAAATTAGAGTAACTTTACTCTATTATCCTGCCTACTCCTAGAGCAGAGTTAGACAATTGTATCCCTTCTCTGGTTACTCTACCCAGTAGGGTAACTTACCTATCTAAGGTCTCTAACTACACAGACATTGTCTATACTCATGTACTCAGTATTCAAGTACCAGGGTACCTAGGATCTTACGTGTTCACAGAGGGACCCTGACTATAGAGTACCTATAAGGCTAGTAGTTACCTGCCTGCCTGTTCCTACCAGTTAACTACCTGGTCACCTGTATAGGTGTAGGTTCAGGTTGCCATAACTCCTGTATACTGAGTTGTTACACATCAAGAATAATCAATCCTTTATCTGGACCTCTGAATGCTGAGAGGTCTTGGATAAGCTTAGAACAGCCTATACTACTGCGCCTGTTTAGGACTATTTCAACTTCGTCAAAAAGGTTATTAATGAAATGGATGCATCAGACTTTGTCTCCATAGCTATTATATCCCAATACAATGGTGAAGAAATACTCCATCCTGTAGCATTCTACTCCAGAAAGCACACCGCTTTGAAATCCAATTATGATATCTACAACAAGAAACTGATAGCAGTAGTGCATATCTTCAAACAATGAGAATCTTATCATATTGGTCTGAAAGCCACAATTCTAGCAGACTACTCCTATCTAGAATACTTCATAACCAAATGCCTCTTGAACTGCAGGCAAGGCTGGTGGTTAGAGCTCCTTACTCAATTCAACTACAAAATTGAATACTAGACCAGTAAGCTAAATTGAAAGTTAAACACCTTGACTTAGATAAAAGAGCAGATGGAAGAGAAAGATGAGCAATGAAAGGAATGCCAAACACAGGTGGTATTGAAGCCCCTTACTATCAATTCATTGGCAAACATCATGCTTCCAATAGAAATGTCGCTCCAGGAAGACCTCTGAACAGAGGCCTACTGTAACGGGGGCACCCCTAGGAAGATGGATCCCAAGGTTGCGACCGCACCAAACAACTTCAAACTTATCGCCAAAAGTTCACACAGATGTAAGAGTAAAGTAGACGGTAAAACTTAATATCGTTAAGCCTGACGCTTCACTCAATTAAGGTCTCGAGAGGATTGATTGTTGGAGTAGGAGAGTTCTCGCATAGACTTTCAGGTAGTTTTATCTTATGCCAGAAACTCCCCCATCAGTTTACTCCAACTATTCGAGCACACCCTTCTCCGCTAAGGGCGGTCCGACACGTCTCCTGACACCCCCTTCGGGCATGTATGTGTCGACCCGCTCTAGTCGGCGTTCACCATATGTGCATATCGTTTCTGCGGCGCATTTCCATTCTGCCCGCCGGAGTGAAAACCTCTGCGCATCGGGGACTTGCCAGTGGCTAACTGTCAAGACCCCTTGCTGAACTAGACTATCTATGACACCCTTCCCATGCGCGTTGATTTCTTCTTGACGCCGGAAGCTACCGTGAGCGGTTTATCTATCTACTATTTACGAGTCTCGGGCTTCCGGTGTCTTCCGCAGGGTACGGTGGTCCAGGAGTGATCCAATGGGCGCTACCCACGACCACTACCTCGGATACACCTTACCTGCGGTAGGAATCATGCTTTTAGTGTCTCTGCACTTCCCTCTCAGAGCCTATGGCGTTGGGGACATCCTTGGGCGTGGTAGGTGCAAAACGTTCCCAGTCGTCCCGGCACCACCCGGGACTACCTTCGGGACCCCCACGGTTAACTCCCGTTAACTCCGTCAGTTTTGGTCCGTTTTACTCCGAACAACTTGGAGGAGGTACTCCACCTTCCACCCTATGCCCCCTTATATATCCTGCGAACAGCTTACGGTCGACCGGACGGCAGCAACGTATACGGTGTTGCAAGCGGGTCTCCAAAGATCCTCCTTTGCTAGACTGCACACAACTACGCAACCGTTTGCCCATGACGTCCGGGCCTCAAGGCGGGGCCGGAGGGGCATGATAGGAATAATGTCTTCAATTTACAGCTTCTTCGTAGCTGCGTAGCTCGCCCAATAGCATCTCCCGGAACCCCAGATTCCAGTATTATGCATGGTTTCGTGTGACAAACATTCCAGTCATTTTTCCCAAACTCCCCGAGGGACTTCGTATTGGCAGGTAGGGTAACTCAGGCCCTTGAACAGGGTAATCCAAGCCTCAAGGCAGGGTAACCCTGTTCTGAGGGTAGGGTAATCTTGTCCGGTGGACAAGTGGATTTTCTCCTGTTACCCTATCTATCCCACTTCCGGGGATAGACACACTCGGCCTTTCTCTAGTTACCCAGCCTAGCTGTGTATTGGCCCTTCATAGGTCCCTAAGTACGCTGACACCAACCTTGGGCGTAGCCATGTACCTAAATACTTGTGTCCACTAAGTCTGCTCATCTCGGAGCCCGGGCCATCGGGTCTCCGTAGGTCAAGTACTCACTTGCCTGCCGGTTCCTACCAGTTCGCCTCCGGGCTACCTGTATGGGTGTAGGTTCCGGCTGCCATAGCTCCCGTATGCTGGGTCGTTACATCACTCCCCTCTTCTCTACGGTCCGTCCCGGACCGTTTAGCGTCGTCTTTTCTTTCCACGACTCGATTCCCCCAAGACCCGATGGTCCCTGGGCTTGGACGGATATCTTTGGTGGAAATCTAGCATGGCCTGTAAGCCTGTCCCTTCTAGCATCTCATAGGGCTCCCACGAGTTCTCCTCAGCTCCATAGCCTTCCCATGAAACCAGGTACTGGACAAAGCGCGACGGAAACTTCGCCTTTGTTCCACCATACCAGCGACTGTCCACAACAGCTTCGATGACGTAACTGGGCTCATTGTCCACGAGCTCGGGGGTAGGGATCTCCTTGATCCTACCCGATTCCGGATCCTCGCGATAGGGTTCCAGCAGCGTGACATTGAAAACCGGGTGGATGCTCCATCGGGTGGGCAATTGGAGTTCGTATGCTCGGGTACCCACCCGACGTTTGACCACGAAAGGGCCAAACATCCGGTGGTCCAGCTTCTCCATGGGACGCTTGGTGCGGATGTTCTTCCGGTTCAACATCACGCGGTCCGCTTTCTTAGCCCGCCCAGCAGCCACATCTTCCAAGGTAACATAGTCCGGGGATGGCAGCCGTTTCTGGTCATGCCATTTCCGCTGCCTTTCCTGTGCCCGTTTAATCGTTTCTCGAATCTGTTGCCAGGTTCCTTCCCATTCCTTAACCAAGAGTTCACTACTTGGGTGTATCCCTTGGTTGTCAGACACAACACCCGACCAGTTTGTTCGTGGGTTGAACCCATAGTTGATCTCAAATGGTGACAACCTGGTGGATTCTGATGTTGAGGTGTTATACGCATACTCCGCAAGGGGTAGCAGCGAGACCCAGTCATCCTGTTGATAGGAGCAGTAACTACGCAGGTACTGCTCCAGTGTCTGATTAACCCTCTCGGTTTGCCCATCAGTCTCTGGGTGGAATGCAGTCGAAACGTTTAGTTTCACTTGCAGCAAGTGCATCAGACTCATCCAGAACTTGGATGTGAATCGGCTATCTCGGTCGGAGATGATTGACTCTGGCAGTCCATGAAGGCGCCAAACCTCCTTCAGGAATATCAAGGCAAGCTCCTTGATAGGTACCTCAGTGGTCAGGGGTATGAAATGGGCCATTTTCGAAAACCTGTCTACTATGACCCAGATCTTGGTATACCCTTCGGACTCTGGCAGCGCGACAATGAAATCCATTGAAATTGCTGTCCAAGGCCGCATAGGAACATCGATAGGTTCCAGCAGCCCGAACTTCTTGTGCCTGATGGATTTATTTCTTTGGCATGCATCACATGTCCGCACATAGTCAGTGATGTGCTCATCCATCTTAGGCCAGTAGAAGTTAGCCCTCACCCTGCCAATGGTTTTGTAAGTCCCGAAGTGTCCCGCGATTCGGGAGTCATGTTCTGCCTTCATGATTGTCTGCTTCAGATTCTGACCCTTGGGAACATACCACCTGTTCTTGTACAGGAGTAAGCCCTTTTCCATCGTGAAATGTCGGTCAACCTCTTTGTCACCTGCAGCTGTTGCCTTCAGGATCCTTAAGTACTCCTGGTCTTCGCTTATCGCTACCCGCAACTGATCCAAAAAGGACGACTTGAGCCGAAATCCCTGGCACACTTGCAACACCTGTGGTCGCAAGATGTCCCGTTCCTGGCTCCCGACCCACTGTCCGGGGCGAAAAAACGACTGTGGCGGAAAATCACTCCCCCCTTCAGGGCGGTAGTCCCTACGCCGCGACAAAGCATCCGCCTTCTCATTCAACCGTCCTTCTCGGTAAACCACCTTGAAGTTAAATGGTTGCAGGAATTCAGCCCAGCGGTGCTGCCTTCGGTTAAGGACCTTGGTACTATTAAAGTACTCCAAGTTCTTATGATCCGTATAGATCACCAATTGGTCCGTTACTGAGCGCAGCAGATGATCCCATTCCTTGAATGCCGCCACGATGGCAGTCATTTCCTTATCATGGACATCATAATTGATCTCTGCTGGGTGAAACTTCCTACTATGGTAGGCCACCGGATGCCATCTCTCATCCTCACATAACTGGGAGAGAACGGCTCCTAATGCAAAGTCACTAGCGTCGGTTTCTAGCCGTGTTGGCCGTTCAGGGTCAAAATGTGCTAGGATAGGTTTGGACGTGAACGCTTCCTTTAAATGATTGAAGGCCTGCTCACATGCAGGTGTCCATTCCCATCGGACATCCTTCTTTGTCAAGTCCGTGAGGGGTTTCGCTATCTTGCTGAACCCTTCTATGAACCGACGATAGAAGTTGGCAAAGCCCATAAAGCTTTGAACGTCGACGACGCATGTCGGAGGTGCCCAGTCTTTGATTGTCTGCACCTTTTCCGACAACATAGAGATCCCCATATCGGAGATCCTATATCCGAGGAATTCAACCTCCCGTTGGTGGAAACTGGACTTCTTCATACTTACACATAGTCTAGCTTTCCGCAATTTCTCCATTACACGCCTTACCATCGCGACGTGCTCTTCCATAGTTTCGGAGTAGATCAGGATGTCATCCATATACGCGATGACTCCTTCATCCATGAGATCTCGAAAGACCTCATTTATCATGCTCTGGAAAGTTGCCGGGGCATTACATAACCCAAACGGCATGACCGTGTATTCATACAGTCCATATCTGCACCGGAAGGCCGTCTTCCATTCCTCACCTTCTGCCATCCTCAGAAGATAGTAGCCGTTTTTCAAGTCCAACTTAGTGAACACAACGGCTTTTCCTAACCTATCTCGCAGTTCATTCATCAGCGGTAGAGGGTACTTGCTCTTCACCGTGATTTTGTTCAGCCCTCGGTAATCTATTACCAGTCTTAATGTACCATCTGGTTTTGGCACAAAGAGGATAGGGGCTGCTGCTGAGGAACTGGATCGCCGTAGCTTCCCCGTTCGCAGCATGTCATTGAGATATTCCCGGAGTGCCTTAAGCTCCTTTTCCGATAACGGATAGATAGGCCCAAACGGAGGTTGAGTCCCGGGTAGCAACTCGATCGTATGGTCATACTTTGAGTGCTCCGGCAATGCCTCAATCCGTTCTTGACTGAAGATGTCCCCGTAGTCCTTATACTCAGGGAGTAGCTTGACAGTAATGTCAGCACCTTCCTCATCGGAGAATTGTACAATTCCCAATAGGTACACATTACTAGGGTCTTCAGCTAGCAACTCTTCATCGGTCATGAACACTAACCGCCCCTGCTCTGCCAGGCAATTAGCCTTGCAGAAATCTGAGCGCCAGGTTAGTGATCCTGTCTTCCAATCTATGTCGGGATTATGGTCCTTCAACCAAGACATAGGTAGGTACCCGTCCACCTTGGTGTCGGGCATGTCCGCGACTTCAAACCGCATTTCGTTATGGTGGTCGCCTATTCTCATGTCCAATGATTTGGTATAGTGCAGACCTGACCCCGGAATGTGATTACCGCTTGCGTCGCTTATCGGCACATGTACCTTTCGTCGTACACATGGTGCCTGCGTTTGTTTAACCCATCGGCTACTAAGCACTGGCCCAGTAGCTCCACTGTCGAGTAGCAGGAGCGCCTCAGCGCTTACCTGTCTAGCTCCAATCTTCCAGTCTAGCCTTACCCTCAGGTGGATAGACTTGGTATGGCGAGGCAAGTTATCACGCTTCTGCCTCTTCACTTGTCTTAGGGACTTAGTCATCTTGGCTTACTAATTCTGATCTCTTGCCTTTCGACACAAGAGCGGCCACAACGGGTCGGTAAACGTTAAGGGATTGGGAATCGTTTTATCAATAGCTAGGGTGTTTACTATCACGCCAGCATGATTTCGGGTACTAAACCCTCCTCAGGTAAACTTGATCATAGTATCATTTATTCAATCAAGTCCAGCCTGAACTAATCCCGCTTGTACTAACCATAACAAATTTTCCCGAGGTGGGTAGAGGTCCGCTCTTGGACCGGTTCCAAGCGAAGCAACCTTGCTTCCCCAATGTCGAGCGTCTCCGCGAGCGAGATCTCTCCCAGCCTCAACCGAAAATAATACCCTATGACTTGTCCGTCCCAGTAAAGAAATCCTGAAAGAAATACAAATAACTAGAACAAAGGAAATAACCTGAAAACCCACAAAGGAGAGATCACCCTGTCCACCGCATACGGCCTTCAACATCTATCTGCCCACACCACCTGGGTGTAGTCAGCATCAGGGTCGTTCATGCAGTAGAGGGGTACTTACCCATCCCAGAAGCCACTTCCGGGGCTCCTTTTCATCCATCCCGCAGGGGTCTATGGATACAGGTTATTAAGGTTCTACCTTACACAGAATGGGGTCTTACCTATTCTGAGCCGTCAGTATCAACCTCCATAATCTGAGGTGATGCCTGTCGGACTTCAAGTATCTTTGACGAGGTAGCCGGAGGTGGCGCTTCAATGCGCTTTAGTCGCTTGTCCGTACCTGAGGGCTCGCTTACCGGGGCTGACCGTTTCAACCCACGAGCCTGTTTGGACGAACTAACGACTGGGGACGTCGCGGTGCACTTTCTCCAAAAGTGACCCGTTTGTCCACACTTGGTGCACTGGTTGTGCTTTCTCCGACGTTCGGTCAAAGTCGACGGGATTTCCTTATGCGCCAGGGCATACTCAGAAGTCCCCGGCTTTGCCTGTTTCCCCGCATTGAAATTAGTAGGTTTGGCAGACCGCTGGTTCTGTCTGCCCGAACCTTTATCCTTCTTTTTAAACCTTCCGGAAGTTGAGGACCTATCCTCCTTCTTGTCCGTTGGTTGAGACCGTTGGACAGGGTGGATAACTCGGTTGCTGAACCGGGTGTTGTCTTCCAGTGTGTGTCCAACCTTCCGAAGAAGATCAAGGTAGTCGTTCAAGTCGGTGGGATGGGGCTCCTTCAGTGCCCACGCGTTCCTCACTTCTTGAGTAATGCCCGACCGTACCTTATCTCGTACCTGCACAGGGTCTGTATAGCTAAGCTTATACATATAGTCAATTATCTTGTCCAGGTACTCATCGATGTGATGTGGCTTCATCACTAGGTCTCGCCACTCAAGGAGGGATCGGTCTCGTTCCGCTTGGTCACCGCCGAAACTCCGTTCAAGCCGTTCCCGGAATCCTTTCCACGTTCTTAACGGGTTACTGTTATTAACTGGAACTCCGGTACGCTTGGCTGCCTCCTTATTGATGTGGGAGTGCAGCCCAAGATACCATGTTCGGGCAGTATCTTCTAGAAGGGGGATCACCAGGTTTACCTTGTCCATATCGGTCAACCTGCACCCAGCAAAGTACTCGAACTTAACCTCTACCAGCGTCAAGAAGCTGGCGAGTTCGGTGACCTTTCCCTTAAACGCCGGAATGCCGCTCAGCTTTTCCGGCTTCTTCTGCCGTTGTCTAGATGATGGTCGTGCAGCCGCCCTGCTCCGTAGTTCCCTTGACAGCTTCTTAGCACGGCGGTCCCACCGTCGTTTCTTCTCGTCGCTCCAGTCATCCTTGCGAGCGCCGAGAAAAGGGGTCAAGTCGGGGAGAGAATCGGCATCATCATCATCCGAGCTATCATGGTCAGAGTCCCCAGGATCTCCACCTGCTCCCGTAGTACCACCGACAGGTGGTCCATTTCCACCTCCACTACCCCCGGTATTTCCACCTGGGGTCTCGCGGGGTCTATCATACCCATCAAACCTTTCCTCCTGGCCATCCTGATTCCCATCCTCGGGGGGGTTAGCCCCTGATGGTACTGATGCCGGTGGTGGAACAGGTCGTTGCCCACTCTCAGGAGTTGGGTTCGGAGCCGCCTGAGTCATCGCCAGAAACGACTGAAGCTCTGGACAACTCAAAGGTTGCATTGGGGGCCCCGCGTGTCTCCATGACCCACAGTACCCACATGTTGGTCGTCCGTCTCCCTCCTTCTGTCTTCTTCGGTGCCTTACCGGGGTCCGTGGTCCCTTCCTGCACCCGTACGTGTGGTAATGAATCCACCCCATACGGGTTTCTTCCGACTTGCAGCCCGACAGACAGTACTCGTCTTGGCTGTCCGACTCACCACTAGTGATCGTGGGGAGGATGGAGGGAAGAGTTGGTTTTGAGGGGGCAGAAGGAATCACGGGTGCCCAAGGAACGGAACGAGCGGGTGTCCCAGGTCCGGGGATCGGAGTCCCTCGTGATGGAGCCATGGGTGCTCGCTCTTCCTGGCGCCTGACCTGTTCAAAGAATCCAGGTGAAGCCGCACGCAGCGGTCGGTACCCTGGGGTAGCCGATACTGTTGGCGGGAAAGCTGCGACAGGGAAGGTATCAGGAGGGGGCAATGAAACTGGTAAAGGTGTGGGTCTTGGGGCAGCAATAGGAGGTACGGGAGTTGCAACCGACGGTGTTGCAGGGGGGTTAATGGGAGCGGGGGTCGGCCGAGGAGTAGGGTCAGGTGTATCTGGTGCTGTGATACCCTTTGGCTTGGACGTCCTTTTCTTAACCCGACGCCCATCGGTTGGTCCAATCGCCGGACTTCCTGAACGACTGCGGGCGATCGAGGAGGGGACAGACAGCGAGCCTGTTGATGCTCTTGTGAAGGACGAGGTATAACTGTATCCTTCCCCCTTGAGGCTTTCCAACATCCGTATGCCCACGGGGCTTAGGTACGCCCTCCACTGTTCATCCCGGGCTCTCATAGCCAGTTCCATCCCGAAGTTCTCCAGCTTCGTGTGGACAAGTGGGAGTGGGGGCGCCGCCTCTATCATCAGTACGTCATTCTCAGCATCAATACTATAACCTCCCGCGAAGGCCCTTTCCAGCGCTGCCATACGATCCTTCAATGCCTTCTGGTCTCTTAACATTCGCAGGTATGCCTCCTGCTGTACCTTCATCCATTCCACCGCTGCCGTAGTAATCTGTTTACGGAACACCTGCTGCTGCTGGGCATTCCAGTTCTTCAGTTCCCGCTTCGCATCCTCAATCGACTTGGATACCTCCCGGACGATGTAAGGTTCGACGAACTCGCGGGAGAACTCGCTAAAGGGTACTCCTTGCGGTGGAGGAGGGAGCATGTTGTGGACGAGGGCGGCGTCTTGGAAGAACGAAAGCGCCGCAGCGCGAGGGTCTGTAATCATAAGATCAACACATTCATCAGGTAGTTGAATAGGGGCGGCCTCCAGGAGCAATTGGTGACCGTCCCATTCAATACCGCGGACGTCCGCGAACACCGAAGCACGAAATGTGTTGGCGGAGTTCTCGTCAAGGTCAAGGTCTGAATCCGAGTTGGATTCCATTCTAGGTCGACGTTCGATACTAGCCATTGCGCTTTCCACCCTGGGCTACTTGTTCGAGACAAGGTTACCAGTATTCACGCAAGGTCAGTGCCGAAGGTCGAAAAACAATTAATCAGGAGAGGAGTTAAGCGAGGAGCTCGCTTAACGATATACTGTAACGGGGGCACCCCTAGGAAGATGGATCCCAAGGTTGCGACCGCACCAAACAACTTCAAACTTATCGCCAAAAGTTCACACAGATGTAAGAGTAAAGTAGACGGTAAAACTTAATATCGTTAAGCCTGACGCTTCACTCAATTAAGGTCTCGAGAGGATTGATTGTTGGAGTAGGAGAGTTCTCGCATAGACTTTCAGGTAGTTTTATCTTATGCCAGAAACTCCCCCATCAGTTTACTCCAACTATTCGAGCACACCCTTCTCCGCTAAGGGCGGTCCGACACGTCTCCTGACACCCCCTTCGGGCATGTATGTGTCGACCCGCTCTAGTCGGCGTTCACCATATGTGCATATCGTTTCTGCGGCGCATTTCCATTCTGCCCGCCGGAGTGAAAACCTCTGCGCATCGGGGACTTGCCAGTGGCTAACTGTCAAGACCCCTTGCTGAACTAGACTATCTATGACACCCTTCCCATGCGCGTTGATTTCTTCTTGACGCCGGAAGCTACCGTGAGCGGTTTATCTATCTACTATTTACGAGTCTCGGGCTTCCGGTGTCTTCCGCAGGGTACGGTGGTCCAGGAGTGATCCAATGGGCGCTACCCATGACCACTACCTCGGATACACCTTACCTGCGGTAGGAATCATGCTTTTAGTGTCTCTGCACTTCCCTCTCAGAGCCTATGGCGTTGGGGACATCCTTGGGCGTGGTAGGTGCAAAACGTTCCCAGTCGTCCCGGCACCACCCGGGACTACCTTCGGGACCCCCACGGTTAACTCCCGTTAACTCCGTCAGTTTTGGTCCGTTTTACTCCGAACAACTTGGAGGAGGTACTCCACCTTCCACCCTATGCCCCCTTATATATCCTGCGAACAGCTTACGGTCGACCGGACGGCAGCAACGTATACGGTGTTGCAAGCGGGTCTCCAAAGATCCTCCTTTGCTAGACTGCACACAACTACGCAACCGTTTGCCCATGACGTCCGGGCCTCAAGGCGGGGCCGGAGGGGCATGATAGGAATAATGTCTTCAATTTACAGCTTCTTCGTAGCTGCGTAGCTCGCCCAATAGCATCTCCCGGAACCCCAGATTCCAGTATTATGCATGGCTTCGTGTGACAAACATTCCAGTCATTTTTCCCAAACTCCCCGAGGGACTTCGTATTGGCAGGTAGGGTAACTCAGGCCCTTGAACAGGGTAATCCAAGCCTCAAGGCAGGGTAACCCTGTTCTGAGGGTAGGGTAATCTTGTCCGGTGGACAAGTGGATTTTCTCCTGTTACCCTATCTATCCCACTTCCGGGGATAGACACACTCGGCCTTTCTCTAGTTACCCAGCCTAGCTGTGTATTGGCCCTTCATAGGTCCCTAAGTACGCTGACACCAACCTTGGGCGTAGCCATGTACCTAAATACTTGTGTCCACTAAGTCTGCTCATCTCGGAGCCCGGGCCATCGGGTCTCCGTAGGTCAAGTACTCACTTGCCTGCCGGTTCCTACCAGGTCGCCTCCGAGCTACCTGTATGGGTGTAGGTTCTGGCTGCCATAGCTCACGTATGCTGGGTCGTTACACCTACAATGCTGTCTCAATCCCGAGACCCATCCTGAGGGCTCTCGACCAAGGTGGTTACTACTTCCACCTCATCTCCCTCAACAAGTACCAAATAGGTAGAAACTATCTGCCATTCCACCATCCCCTATATGTCCCTCTCTATAATATCCTCTAGGTACAATTCGTTTAACAAGCCCACAACGGTCCTACTACTAGCCACCCAGAGAGAGTTGCAACATACAAATTAGTGTTCTGCCTATTGTACTAGCCAGGCATGTACTAGGATATAGGCTACTTCATACAGAACTGCCACACTTACCAGCAAAACTACAGCTCCCATCATAACCTCTTTGGTATATTGTATCCTCTGTCTATCACTAACAAACTCTGGGAACATGTATCCATGAACTGCATTACTGGTCCGCCTTCGACTCAGGGCCATAACACCATTCGAGTAGTGATAGATAGACCGACCAGGGTATACCACCTGATATGCCTGCTGCACTACTATCAATACCCTGAAATTAGCCTAATTATATCTGAATAATATCTAAAACCACCAGGTCCTCTGTAATAGGCAGGGTCCATATAGGGTGAAGGGTAAATAGTCCAAGGTGCACCATGGTAGACAGGACAAGAGACAGGTACAGGTATGCAAACAAGACATGTTTGTATTAAGGCTTAAAGGGGGTCAGGGTCAGGGTCTTGGGATTCAGGGTCAGGGTTCACAGGTTCCGGTAATGCAAAGGAGAAACAATAACGTAATACCTAAATATAGGTGCAGGCAGGGAATTACCAGATTGCATAAAGAAAGTAAAAGTCAAAGGGGCATATTCCTTTATATAATATAATAAAGGAAAACTGTCTGCTGACAAATTCCAACACCCCTAACCCCTTCCTTATGTGCAGCCACAATCTTCCATCAGTTTCCATAAGGTTCCCTTATGCAGCAGCTCAGCTAAGTAGTTCTGTAACGTGTTCGGACCAGGCCCTAGTGAGGTAGCGGTACAATAGAAGCAGATGGCTTCGTGGTCAACACGAAACGAGCACTGCTTGCTAAAGGAGGTGTCGAGCGGGGTGTAATAGGAGATCAAAGAAGTAACCATTCAACCAAGTATATTTAAGAATACTGTCTGTTGAAGTCTGCTGTTTCCATCGCGGGAATCAGGGGTCTTTAAATACAGCATATCGCTTATTTCCAGTATGAGCGATATTGCAAAACAATGTGTGTATCAACCGATAGCACACGAAACACTACAAGTATCAAACGATACTGTGAAACCAAACATAAAACAATGTGTGTATCAACCGATAGCACACGAAACAATACAAGTATCAAACGATACTGTGAAACCAAACATAAAACAATGTGTGTATCAACCGATAGCACACGAAACAATACAAGTATCAAACGATATTGTGAAACCAAACATAAAACAAACCTAGTACCCACACCAGTTACACTCCCAAAATAAAAGAACAATTTCACCAAATAAAACAACCTAAAGAAATCCTAATAGCCGGTAACTCCGCTATTCTCTTGAAAGTCAGCTTAGGACCCATTCTCATCGTCATCGCTATTGTGCAGCAATCTCAAGTCGTCCTGCAACATCCATTCTGCAGCTTCTAACCATCTTTCCAAACATTCCCCACATGGTGCCCCGCGCACAAAGCAACCTGACTCCCAGTAGTGTGGCAGGTCCCCAAAATTCCGTACTATCCGGTCCTCCCATTCCTTCATCTCGACATCAATTCGTCCGCAATCTTCGCAGTGATCGATATAAAATATCTTCCAGTATGCCTCTTCTGGAATGATCTCTCGGTAAAGCAGGTACTCCAAAATGAGGTCGCGTCCCTTTATACTGACTGCCGCGTAGGTTGACATTTTGTTTCTTTCACGTAATGATAGGTTTGTAATATGGTAAAGATTTTGTAGGAGTTTAAAGGTTTGGAGGTCTGGTAGTGTGACTGTTTTCTTGGCTGGTTTAGAGGGCTGGTGGACGGTATTTATGTTTCGGTGGTGACCTCGCTTAGGTGTCTCCCTCACTTAGGTCTTTTCAGGAAAAAGGGGGGTGGTTCTTAATTTCGGTTTCTTCTGTCTCCATGCAACCATCACATATTTCTGTGCTCAGGTAGCACCCACAACCGAAGCGCAAAAGATCTGACACTGATTCTCCCCATATTCGTCGTGTCAATTCTGTTGTTATTTTTAAACATTTGTTGCAGATGTGTATGAATTGTCGGTGTGTAAGGTATCGTCTAGGGATAATATCCCGGTTCACCAACAGTCCCATTAGCTGATGGTGCAGTCTCCAAGACACTTGCTCATAGTTTGACATCGTAAGGCCGTTGGAGGGATTGTTTTTCTTTTCGCTACTGCCAGTACTCCGCCTCAGCCAGCCGGGCTAGGTACGCCGCTTCATCTTCCATTACCCGATTTTCATCTTCGCTGCTTTCGAAATCGCTCTCCAAGTGGGCTGACCAAAATCCGTCTTGTATCCCTTGGTCTATGTCTGGGCACAGGTGTTGGATTTCTGGCAGGGTTGGGCTCCACGCCACCATTATATGGTTTATCGTAGGGGGTAGCTCGTCCTCCGGTTTGTTGTCTTCCCACCATTGATTAACCACTTCCATCGCATTTTCCCATCACTCAATGGGTTCCCAACTATTTTCTATTTCCGGGTACCCTACCCATTTCACTAGGAATTTGTAACCGGTACGGGTACTAGGTTATTTTATGTATGGTTTCACAGTATCGTTTGATACTTGTAGTCTTTCGTGTGCTATCGTTTGATACACACATTGTTTTATGTTTGGTTTCACAGTATCGTTTGATACTTGTATGGTTTTGTGTGCTATCGTTTGATATACAGATTGTTTTATGTTTGGTTTCACAGTATCGGTTGATACTTGTAGTGTTTCATGTGCTATCGTTTGATACACACATTGTTTTATGTTTAGTTCTACAGTATCGTTTGATACTTGTCATGTTCCGTGTGCTATGGGTTGATACACACATTGTTTTGCAATATCGCTCACACTGGAGATAAGCGATATGCTGTATTTAAAAACCGCTGATTCCCGCTATAGAAACAGCAGACTTCGACAGACAGTATTCTTAAGTATACTTGGTTGAACGGTTACTTCTTTGATCTCCTATTACACCCTGTTCGAAGCCTCCTTTAGCAAGCAGCACACGTTTCGTGTTGATCGCGAGGCCATCAGCCCCTATCGTACCACTACGTGACTAGGGCCTAGCCTGAACACGTTACATTTTTTTAGCCCCCGCAAGCGGTTAAGAAACCTGCAGGGACCTGGTCTGATCAACCTATGAAAGCTCCAATAGCGAAGCTAGCATCGGGGAGCGGCAGAACCACGAAGAAATCGGCTCTGCCCACACGACACCATTCAGTCACTAGAGACTCGAAGTGGGAAGCAGGTCCCACAAGAAGGCCTTACCACGAAAAGGCAACCCAAGAAACGCTGAGGGCCGAAGAGCGGATTCTCAATTGACGAAGCTGAACGACAGCTAGCGCGGGACTTGGCCTAGCAGACCTTTAGCGGATTGACTGACGAATTAGTTAAGGCAGCAACAAGGCTTCCTGGGCTATTTCCCCTCAGCTCCAGCAAAGCAAAGGCACTAGCGCAACCACGGAGGAAAGATAGCATACCGGTCAGGACACCCAAGAAGAAAGAAGACAATGTGGAAGCATCCGATCACTAGGTAGTAAGAAAGCCACCGGACAAATCCCCCCGCGATCATCCAGAAAGCTCCTCAGATGACAGTTCAAGTGACGAAGTGTCCGAACACGATATGTCCGAAGGTGAATCCCCTGGACCGCCCGGCCCAGGGGCCAGGCGAACAGGACCTAAAATCAAACTCCCACTGCTACCCTCGTTCTCGGGTGAAAAGGAAGACTTAAAACCGGAAGTGTTTGATCAATGGGTGGTAACAATATCTCAATACCTAGCCCTACATGAAGTGGAGAAAACAAAGGAAGGAAGGGGAGCATATTTTGGAAGCTTCTGCACCGGAAAGGCAGAAGAAGCATAGCACCAAGCAATGAACCACTATGAGAGTGGGGGAAGGATCCGTGGAACGACCTTGATAAAGTATTTGAGAGAGCGATTCCAATCCTTGCAAAATACGGAAGAACTATACAAAAAGGTCCAAGGACATCCAGCAAGTACGGAATGGCAAAACCAAAACAATAACCCTGGTTGCGACGGATCTCCTAATGTATCATGGACGATTGCCTACCGGGACAGTGTCTCAGTATACACTGCGACAAAGATTGAATGAGGCAATGCATCCCAGACTACGCCAGGAGGTAGAACCCATGGAGGAGGATGCTGATTCCTTTGAAAGTATAGTCAAGCGGGCCGAATGGAAGGATGCTATCCTGTATGAAACAGGTGTTTACCGAACCCATACGCTACAGAAAAGAAATAGCAAAGGACCATCATCGTGGGATAATATGAAGAAGGATAAACCATACCGCAAGGATCCAAAAAACAAGAAAGACAAGAAGCAGAAGCGACACGAGGAAGATACATGTTTTGAATGCGGGAAAAAGGGACACTACGCGAAGGATTGCTATGCCAAAAATGGAAAAGGAAAGGGCGCTAAGCGGGAGGCTAGCACAAACCACATGGAAGCAGCCGAATATGACGAGGTGGAAATTAACTCAGTGGAAATGGAAAGCCGACGAATGCAACCAATGTTGGCAATTAGACCCCGTGACACTCTTGTGGGAACGATTTACATAGAAGGCCATCCAGCAAAGGTACCGTTCGACACGGGAATAATCGGCTGCGACATAGTTAGCACCACCTTTATTTCTACCTGTGGCATCCCTACGGAACACCTACCCCAACCAACAACAGTCAATATAGCTATGAAAGGATCCCGCTCTTCAAGCCACAAGGGATGTGGACTGAGCGTAGGAATGGGGAAAAAGAAATAGACAAATCCGGAGATATTGGTAGGGAACTTGGCAAAGTAGGACGTCCTGATTGGAATGCCAGTCCTAAAAAGACATAATGCTCTTATCAGGTGTGGGGATAGTGTAGTGGAATTTCGCGATGATAAGCTACGTGTGCTATGCAAACGAACCAGCGGGGAATTCCGAGCCGCTGTGGCAGACACCACCACAACAACACTGTGGGAAGAATACAAGGATGTATTCCCGGACAAAGCTCCTGAAACGCTACCCCCAGTGTGCAAGATTAGCCACCACATCCGGCTAAAGGACCCAACCGACATATGAAACCAACCAACATACTCAATCCCAGAAGCCTGCAAGGAAAAACTCATGAACTGGATAAACGAGAAATTACGAAGTGGAGTGATTGTATGACAAGAGGTACCTGGAGCGGCACCGATGTTTGTACAACCAAAGTCAGATGGAAGGATCCACCCCCTGGTGGACCTGAAACTGAGAAATGACAACACGATCATAGATAGTCCTTCAATTTCAAATCAACAGCAGATCCTTAACTGAATAGGACGAGCAAAATTCCAGAGTAAGATCGACCTAAGCAACGCATACTTCCAAACACGCATGGACAAGGACAGTGTTAAGTTCAACTCATTCAAAACACCATTCAGAGGCTTTGTGAGTAAAGTCATGCTCCAGGGAGACATGAATGCACCAGGAACATTTATGCGAATAATAGAGGACCTCCTAAGCGAATATTTACATCATTTTGTATGGGTCTACATTGATGATATTCTCATATTTTCAGACACATCAAAGGAACACGAACAACACATATGCCAAGTATGTGATCGACTCAGGAAAGCAAAATTCTACGTGAGCAAGAGGAAATCAGTACTATTTGCGGACAAATTGGAAGTATTAGGACACATAGTAGACAACGGGAGAATCCATGCTTCCCCCCCAAAAATACCATCCATTGCAGAAAGGGAAACACCAAAAAACAAGAAGGAATTGCAACGATTCCTAGGAATAGTGAACTATGTGGCCGAGTTTCTCCCACACCATGCCACGTTGATGGCACCACTAACCAACTTAACGGGAAACACTGAATTCGTATGGACGACAACCCACCAGACCGCATTTGATATGGTTCGGAGGAGGATTATCGATCACCAAGTCATGCGACCAATAGACATATGGAGCAAGGAACCAATTTGGTTGGTTACAGACGCCTCAGATTTAGGAGTTGAAGAATGGATGGGACAAGGACCCACTTATGAGACGGCACGACCAGCCACGTTACACAGCAGAAAGTGCACCAACGCTCAGATGAACTATGGAACCAGCGATAAAGAGGCCTTAGCGATAGTGGAAGCGCTTAATCGTTTCCACAATGTACTAATGGGAAACTCCTTCACGATAGTCACGGACCACTAACCCTTAGCACACCTGCGAATGGCGAAGAACCCTAGCAGAAAACAAGTAAGATGGTTAAGTGCCTAGGGAAAATATGATGCGAAAATAGTCTATGCACCAGGAAGCACGAACTATTTAGCTGACACCCTTTCCCGAATTTACGAGGGAGAACCAGACTTCAATCCACTCTATGTCCATGATCATACGAAAGAATCAGATGACATCTCGGATAACACGGTCTACGAGCAAGAATCAAGCACAATGGAGCCCACGCAGGAGTTCTCCTCTACTTCCCCTCCTTTCTCCTATACGGAGTACCCCAACAAGGCCCCTGGACCTCCCGAAGGCCCCTGCTCAATTACTGCAGGAAACGATTGGGGTGACCAGTGTACCCTGCGAAGTACACCACCAGAAGAACTCCAACATAGCACCCTACACTACTCACACTGTTCCATGGATCATTGCCCATATCATCAAACCGAGATCAAATTCACGAACAACCATCCGAGACGACAGGGAAAATCGGCCCCTTATCCACCAAGTGAAGTGCCGAGCCCCCCAAGTACAGAAAGAGACCCGAGCCCCCTGGAGTCCCCCGAAACCCATGACTGAGAATGGCAACAAACCACCGGCGAAAGACCCATTAGTGCCCGAGAAGGACTGTCCACCCTTGCCCAACCAATGCCCAGGTCTCATGCAATTCCGGCACTGCTAAACCCGGAAGCCCCGGCATTCCAGATGCCGCAGCCAGAACCAATAGAAAATCTTATGACTGAGACAATAGCGGCATTCCGAATGCCAGGACCGGATAGCCCATGACCCATTCAGCGAGCGGAATGGCCAGAAAGTCTGACCAATGAGACAATAGTTTCGGCGATGCCCACGACAATGACAGAATATCAGCGTGGACTTTATGATATCTTAGAAGACAATGAGAAGGAAGACCTACCTGAGACAACAGCAGGAAGCGAGATAGAAGACGAACGCGACACCTTACAAACAATCAATGAAATGATCGGAACATTCCGAGCACACATGGTAGCAGCATACTGGAGAGAACCAATTTGGAAAAAGGTAAATCAGAATATGGACTCCACAGAAGATTTGTCTTCTTACAAGTTTGCAAACGGAATACTATACGCAAAAACCAGATATGGAGAAGACTGCCTGTATATCCCGAAAGGCCCCGCATACGGAAATACGACATTAAGAGAATATGTCATTGGCGAAATTGAGAACAAAGGCCAGCACAGTGTTGAAAGAAACTCACGGTACGCAACGGAGTACCTATTTTGGCCCGAAATGCGGAAAGACTTTAGAGCGTGTGTAGCCCAGTGCCACACATGCCAGGTGAATAAGGAGGCTACAAAATTGCCAGAAGGAAAGGCTCAAACAATTACCCTGCCATCAGAAATCTTCGAATCAATAGCTATTGATTTTGCGGGACTCTTCCACATTTCATGGGGATACGACAGGATCCTGGTTGCGATGGATAGGTTTTCAGGATTGATGTGGCTTATACCTACAACGAAGCAAGTAACAGCAATAGCAACCTGGGAACTGCTACGCAACAAAGTTTTTACACCCCATGGCTACCCAACATCTCTGGTAAGCGATGCGGACCCAAGGTTTGAGTCACATGTGTGGAGACAACAGTGTCGATCGTTAGGCATTGAACATATCAAGGCGGCACCAGGCCATCATGAAACGAATGGACAGGTTGAAAGAAAAATTCGAGAATTGAAAACAGCTCTCCGAAACCTAGTCAACGCCAGACAAAACAATTGGTTTGATGCCATACCAGAGACAGCAGCATACCTGATTGCTGGATGGTCAGAAACACTCGGCATGTCACCATATAAAGCCATTTTCGGAAAGAATTACCCACTACTGCCACTAGCAAACTTCAAGAACTCTGCAGTACCGGCGGCCGATGAATTACTGAACAGGCACCAAGCAATCCGGAACACAGCATTCAATGCAATTAAAATGGCGCGATTTAGAAGCACGAGAACGGCAGCAAAACGACGCAGACACCATACACCGATAGGAAAGGGCAACTTGTTACTGGTATATGGAAGTTTATTCGCAACAGAATCAGGACGTAGCAAGAGATTGCAACCGCGCTGGCGTGGACCATTCAAGATAATTGGACACGGTAAGCATACACAAAATTACACAGTAGAAATGGATAGCAGAATGTACAGAAACCGAGAAGCGACATTCCATGCTTCCACCGTGAAAAGATACCAACCTAACAATGATGTCTCCTTCCCTGCCAGGAGCCACGCAAAACCACCCCCAGTCATGGTAAACGAGAAACCGGAATGGGAGGTGGAAACCATACGAGACCAGACAAGAGGATATGACAGTGACCAATTCCTAGTGAAATGGGTGGGGTACCCGGAAACAGAAAATAGCTGGGAACCCCTTGAGAGATTGGAAAATGCGATGGAAGCAGTTAATCAATGGTGGGAAGACAACAAACCGCAGGACGAGCTACCCTCTACGATAAACTATGTGATGGTGGCGTGGAGCCCAACCCTGCCAGAAATCCAACATCTGGGCCCGGACGCGGAGCAAGGAATACAGGACGGATTTTGGTTAGCCCATGTCGATAGGGAGTTCGAAAGCAGCGAAGACGAAAATCAAGTAATGGAAGATGAAGCAGCATACCTAGCTCGGCTGGCCGAAGCGGAGTACTGGCAATAGCGAAAGAAAAGAACACTCCATCCAACGGTCCTACGACGTCAAACTATGAGCAAGTACTGCGGAGACTGCGCCATCAGCTAATGGGACTGTAGGTGAACCGTGATATTATCCCTAGACGATACCTTACACACCGCCTATTCATACACATCTGCAACAAATGCTTGGAAATAACATCAGAATCAACGGGACGAATGTGGGGAGAATCAGTATCAGATGTTTTCCGCTACGGTAGGGCGTGCTACCTGAGCACAGAAAAATGTGATGGTTGCATGGAGACGGAAGAAACTGAAATTTAGCAGCAACCCCTTTCCCATGAAGACCTAAGCAAGGCCAACACCTAAGCGAGGCCAACAACTAAGTGAGGTCCCCACAGAAACATAAATACCGGCCACCGGCCCTCTAAACCAGCGAAGAAAACAGACCACTACCAGACCTGCAAACCTTTAACCTCTTACAAAAACCTTCCCCTATAACAAATTGCCATTACGAAAAGCAAATGTCCACCTGTGATGACCCAGCATACATGAGCTATGGTAGCCGGAACCTACACCCATACAGGTAGCCCGGAGGCGAACTGGTAGGAACCGGCAGGCAAGTGAGTACTTGACCTACAGAGACCCGATGGCCCGGGCTCCCAGATGAGCAGACTTAGTGGACACAAGTATTTAGGCACATGGCTACACCCGAGATTGGTGTCAGTGTACTTAGGAACCCATGAAGGGATAGATAGGGTAACAGGAGAAAGTCCACTTGTCCACCGGACAAGATTACCCTACCCTCAGGACTGGGTTACCCTGCCTTGAGGCTTGGGTTACCCTGTTCAAGGACCTGGGTTACCCTACCATTCAATACGAAGTCCCTCGGGGAGTTTGGGAAAAATGACTGGAATGTTTGTCACATGAAGCCATGCA
>PYWC01000012.1:1279130-1294146 GCA_003182015.1 Tuber magnatum
TTGAACGGTTACTTCTTGGATCTCCTATTACACCCCGTTCGAAGCCTCCTTCAGCAAGCAGCGCTCGCTTAGTGTTGATCACGAGGCCATCCGCTCCTATCATAGCGCTACATGATGAGGGCCTGGCCTGAACATGTTACAGAATTGGTCACGGTCATATCCTCTTCGGTGGTCTCATATGGTTTCCACTTCCCATTCCGGTTTCTCGTTTACCACGATTGGGGGTGGTTTTGCGTGGCTCCTGGCAGGGAAGGAGACATAATCGTTAGGGCTGTATCTTTTCACGGTGGATGCATGGAATGCCACTTCTCGGTTTCTGTACATTCTGCCATCCATTTCTGCCGTGTAGTTTTGTGTATGCTTATCGTATCCGATTATCTTGAATGGTCCATGCCGGCGTGATTGCAATTTCTTGGTACATCCTGATTCTGTTACGAATAAACTTCCGCATACCAGTAATAGATTACCCTTTCCTATCGGTGTATGGTGTCTGCGTCCTTTTGCTGCCATTCTCGTGCTTCTAATTTGTGCCACTTTAATCGCATTGAATACCGCGTTCCGGATTGCTTGGTGCCTGTTTAGTAATTCGTCGGCAGCCAGTACTGCAGAGTTCTTGAAGTTTGCTAGGGGCAGTAGTGGGTAATTCTTTCCGAAAATGGCGTTATATGGTGACATACCAAGAGTTTCTAACCACCCAGCATTCAGGTATGCTACTCTCTCTGGTGTGGCATCAAACCAGTTGTTCTGTCTAGTGTCGGCTAGGTTTTGGAGAGCTGTCTTCAATTCTCAAATTTTCCTTTCGACCTGTCCATTCGTTTCGTGATGGCCTGGTGCCGCCTGGATATATTCAATGCCTAACAATCGACATTGTTGTCTCCACACATGTGACTCAAATCTTGGGTCACCATCACTTACTAGAGATGTTGGGTAGCCATGTGGTGTAAATATTTTGTTCCCTAGCAGTTCCCAGGTTGTTATTCCTGTTACTTGCTTTGTTGTCGGTATAAGCCACGTGAATCCAGAAAACCTATCTATCACAACTAGGATCATGTCGTATCCCCATGAATTGTGGAAGGGTCCCGCAAAGTCAATGGCTATTGATTCCAAGATTTCTGATGGTAGGGTAATTGTCTGAGTCTTTCCTTCTGGCAATTTTGTAGGCTCCTTATTTGCCTGGCATGTGTGGCACTGGGTTATATACGCTCTAAAGTCCTTCCGCATTTCAGGCCAAAATAGATACTCAATTGCATACAAAAAGAATAATTCAACACTGTGGTGGCCTTTGTTGTGAATTTCGCTAATGACATATTCTCTTAATGTCGTATTTCCGTACGCGGGCCTTTCAGGACATACAGGCAGTCTTCCCCGTATCTGGTTTTTGTGTATAGCATTCCGCTAGCAACCTTGTAAGAGGACAAGTCTCCTATGGAGTCCATATTCTCATTTACCTTCTTCCAAATTGGTTCTTTCCAGTATGCTGCTACCATGTGTGATCAGAATGTTCCAATCATTTCATTGACTGTTTGCAAGGCGTCGCATTGGTCTTCTATCTCGCTTCCTCTGGTTGTCTCAGGTGGGTCTTCCTCCTCATTGTCTTCTAAGACATCGTAAAGCCCGCGCTGATATTCCAGCATTGTCGGGGGCATTGCTGAGACTATCGTCTCATTGGTAAGGCTTTCTAGCCGTTCCACCGGCCTAATGGGTGGTGGGCTAGCAGGTCCTGGCATTCGGAATGGCGCTATTGTCACGGTCGTAAGATTTTCTATTGGTTCTAGCTCCGGTATCCGGAATGTCGGGGCTTCCGGGTTTAGCATTGCCAAAATTGCATAAGACCTGGGCGTCGGCTAGGCAAGGGTGGACGGTTCTTCTTCCGCACTAATCGGTCTTCCGCTGCTGGTTTGTTGCCATACCCAGTCCTTCATTTCGGGGGACTCCAGAGGGCTCGGGTCAATTTCTGTACTGGGGGGGCTCGGTCCTTCACTAAGTAGGTAAGGGGTCCCTTTTCCCCGTCGTCTAGGATGGTTGCTTGTAAATTTGATCTCGGTTTGATGAGATGGGCAATGATCCATGTCACAGTGTGAGTAGTATCCGGCACTATGTTGGAGTTCTTCCGGTGGCATACTTCGCTGGGTACACTGGTCACCCCAATCGTTTCCTGCATTGATTGAGCAGGGGCTTTTGGGGGGTACAGGGGCCTCATTGGGGTACACAGTATAGGAGAAAGGAGGGGAAGTGGGGGAGAACTCATGCATGGGCTCCATTGTGTTTGATTCTTGCTCGTAGACCGTGTTATCCGAGATGTCATTCGATTCTTTCGTATAATCGTAGATATAGAGTGGATTCAAGTCTGATTCTCCCTCGTATATCCGGGAAAGGGCATCAGCTAAATAGTTTGTCCTTCCTGGTGCGTAGACTATTTTTGCGTCCTGTTTTCCTAAGGCGCTTAGCCATCTCACCTGCTTCCTGCTAGGGTTCTTTGCCGTTCGCAGGTGTGTTAAGGGTTGGTGGTCCGTGACTATCGTGAAGGAGTTTCCCATCAGTACATTGTGGAACCGATTAAACACTTCCACTATTGCTAACGCCTTGTTATCGGTGGTCCCATAGTTCATTTGCCCGTTGGTGAACTTTCTGCTGTGTAACGCAGCTGGTTATGCCGTCTTATAAGTGGGTCCCTGTCCCACCCATGCTCCAACTCCTAAATCTGTGGCGTCTGTAACCAACCAAATTGGTTCCTTGCTCCGTATGTCTATTGCTCGCATGACTTGGTGATCGATAATTCGCTTTCGGACCATATCAAATGCCCTTGGGTGGGTCGTTGTCCATATGAATTCGGCGTTTCCCGTTAAGTCGGTTAGCGGTGCCGTCAACCTAGCATGGTGTGGGAGAAACTGGGCCACATAATCCACTATTCCGAGCAATCGTTGCAATTCCTACTTGTTTTTTGGTGTTTCCCATTGTGCAATGGTTGATATTTTCTGGGGGAAGGCATGGATCCCCTTATTGTCCACTATATGTCCTAATACTTCCAGTTTGTCCGGAAAAAGTACTGACTTCCCTTTGCTCACATAAAATTTTACTTTTCGGAGTCGATCACATACTTGGCATATGTGTTGTTCGTGTTCCTCTGATGTGACTGAAAATAAGAGAATATCATCAATGTATACCCATACAAAATGATGTAAATATTCGCTTTGGAGGTCCTCCATTATTCGCATCAATGTTGCTGGTACATTCATGTCTCCTTGGAGCATTACTTTGCTCACAAATCCTCCCAAAGGGGTTTTGAATGAGATGAATTTAACACTCTCCTTGTCCACGTGTGTTTGGAAGTATGCATCGCTTAGGTCGATCTTACTGCAGAATTTTGCTCATCCTATTCGGTTAAGGATCTGCTGTTGATTTGGAATTGATGGACTATCTATGATCGTGTTATCGTTTCTCACTTTTAGGTCCACCAGGGGGCGCATCCTTCCATCCGACCTTGGTTGTACAAACATAGGCACCGCTCTGGGAACCTCTTATCGTACAATTACTCCACTTCGTAATTTCTCGTTTATCCAGTTCATGAGTTTTTCCTTGTAGGCTTCTGGGATAGAGTATGTTGGTTGGTTTCGTAGGTCAGTTGGATCCTTTAGCCGAATGTGGTGGCTGATCTTTTGCACTGCGGGTAGCGTTTCAGGGACTTTGTCCCCGAATGCATCCTTGTATTCTTCCAACAATGTTTTTGTGGTAGTGTCTGACACAGCGGCTCGGCATTCTCCACTTGTTGGTTTGCATAGCACACGTAGTTGGTCATCGGGAAATTCCACTGCACTATCCCCACCCCTGATAAGAGCATTATGTCTTTTTAGGACTAGCATTCCAATCAGGGCGTCGTACTTTGCCAAGTTCCCTACCAATATCTCCTGATTTGTCCATTTCTTTTTCCCGATTCCTACAGTCAGTCCACATTTCTTGTGGCTTGAAGAGCAGGATCCTTTCATAGCCATGTTGACTGTTGTTGGTTGGGGTAGAGGCTCCAGAGGGATACCATGGGTAGAGATAAAGGTGGCGCTAATTGTATCGCAGCCGATTGTTCCCGCGTCGAATAGCACCTTTGCTGGATGGCCTTCTATGTGAATCGTTCCTTCAAGAGCGTCACAGTGCCTTATTGCCAACGTTTGTTGCGTTCGTAGGCTTTCCATTTCCCCTGAGTTAATTTCCACGTTGTGATATTCCCTTGCTTCCATGTGGTTTGTGCTAGCCTCTTGCTTCGCGGCCTTTCCTTTTCCTTTTTTGGAAAAGCAACGCTTTGCATAGTGCCCCTTTTTCCCGCATTCGAAACATGTCCCTTCCTCACGTCATTTCTGTTTCTTGTCTTTCTTGTCCTTTGAATCCTTGCGATATCGTTTATCCTTTTTCGTATTGTCCCGCGGTGGTGATCCCTTGCTATTTCTTTCCTTTGGTACGTGGGTTCGGTAGACTCCTGTTTCATACAGGGTAGCATCCTTCCGTTCGGCCCACTTGACTATCTTGTCAAAGGAATCACCATCCTCCTCCATGGGTTCTACCTCCTGGCGTAGTCCAGGATGCATTGCTTCATACAATCTTTGTCGTAGCATATACTGAGACACTGTCCCAGTAGGCAATCATCCATGATACATTAAGAAATCCATCGCGACCAGGGTTATTCCTTCTGTTTTGCCATTTCATACTTGCTGGATATCCTCGAACCTTTTGTATAGTTCTTCCATGTTTCGCAAGGATTGAAATCACTCTCTCAAGTACTTTATCAGGGTCGTTCCATGGATTTTTTCCCCACTCTCATAGTGGATCATTGCTTGGTGGTATGCTTCTTCTGCCTTTCCGGTGTAGAAGCTTCCAAAGTATGCTCCGCTTCCTTCCTTAGTTTTGTCCACTCCGTGTAGGGCCAGGTATTGAGAGGTTGTTATAACCCACCGATCAAACACTTCAGGTTTCAAGTCCTCCTTTTTGCCCGAGAACGAGGGTGGCAGTGGAAGTTTGATTTTGGGTCCTATTTGCCTGGCCCCTGGGCGGGGCGGTGTGGTGGATTCACCTTCGGACATTTCGTATTCAGACTCTGCATTACTCGAACTGTTGTCTGAAGAGCTTTCTGGAGAGTCGCTGGGGGATTTGTCTGGTGGCTGCCTTATTACCGCGTGATCTAATGCTTCTTCGTCGTCTTCTTCCTTCTTAGGTCTCCCGACGGGTATGCTACCTTTCTTCGCTGGTTGCGCTAGTGCCTTTCCTTTGCTGGGGCTGAGGCGAAATAACCCAGGAAGGCTAGTTGCGGCCTTTGCTAATTCGTCAGTTGATTCGCTAAAGCTCTGCTTGGCCAAATCTCATGCTAGTTGTCATTCTGCTTCGTCTATCGAGAATTCCCGCTTTGGCCCTTTCAGTTTCTTGGTTTGACTTTTCTTGGTAAGGCCTTCTCGCGGGACCTGCCTCCCACTTCGAGTCTCCAGTGACTCAATGGTACCGCGTGGGCGGAGCCGAATGCTTCGTGGTTCTGCCTCTCCCCGATGCTAGCTTCGCTATTGGACTTTTCCTAGGTTGATCAGACCAGGTCCCTGCAGGTTTCTTCACCACTTGCTGAGGTTAAAAAAATGTAACATGTTCGGGCCAGGCCCTAGTCACGTAGCGGTACGATAGGAGCAGATTGCTTCGTTGTCAACACGAAACGAGCGCTGCTTGCTAAAGGAGGCTTCGAGCAGGGTGTAATAGGAGATCAAAGAAGTAACCGTTCAACCAAGTATATTTAAGAATACTGTCTGTCGAAGCCTGCTGTTTCCATCGCGGGAATCAGCGGTCTTTAAATACAGCATATCACGTATCTCCTGTATGAGCGATATTGCAAAACAATGTATATATCAATCGATAGCACATGCAACAATCTACGTATCAAACGATACTGTGAAACTAAACATAAAACAATGTGTGTATCAACCCATAGCACACGAAACAATACCAGTATCAAACGATACTGTGAAACCAAACATAAAACAATGTGTATATCAAACGATAGCACACGAAACAATACAACTATCAAACGATACTGTGAAACCAAACATAAAACAATGTGTGTACCAAACGATAGCACACAAAACAATACAAGTATCTATACCGGTTACAAGTTCTTTCCCTTATAAGGCAATTGTCCAGATCCATAGTCCTATATATGTAACCAAAAACCCAATGCAGTCAGACCCTGGTCAGGGAGTCGTGACAGTCTCCCAGCTACTATTACCTCCAATTGCAACATCCAGTTTACCTCAGAGTTCTGCGAAACAGTCTGTAATTGTCCATAGGTATCTTGCAACCCTTCAACTATATTCTATCCTCTGAAAGAAAGCCAGATGGAACAAGTAAATACAATTATAGAACAACTCCTACAGACCTGTATTAGCTGCCAATAGGCAATTGGTCCCTTTGGCTACCCATAGTCAAGTTAGCTGCTAGTAACTACCCCTATGAGTCTACTGGCCTCTTACACCTCCTCACTAACCACGGCTATAACCCACATATAGATTCCTCGGAGATGGCTATAGTGTATCAAGAAGAACCCGAGGTTGCAGGGTTTACTCAATCTATCAGAGTAATACATAACCACCTCCCTTGTAAGATTTGCTTATATCTAAGCTCACCAACAGGAATATACTAAGCGAGAATGCCTACCGTTTCCCACTTTTGAATTGGAAACACAGTATGGTTTAATACCAAAATGTCTAATCTTGTTGACCATTCTAGAAACTCGAAGATAAGCATTTCGGTCCCTTTCCCGTAACCATCCTGATTGGTACACATGCCTACCACCTAGATCTCCCCACTTCTATAAGGATACACAACATCTTCCATATTTCCGTACTAGAACTTGGTGACCATAACCCCATTCTGGGGCAGGTTGCATCACTCTTACTACTGGTGAACATCGATTGGGAGGAGGAATGCCAAGTGGAAAAGACAGAGGATGTTATTATAGTTAGAAGTCCCCTACAGTATATGAACTAATAGTGAGAGTATGAGGGAGCTATCTAAAAACTAGCAGAGATCGTAAATAGTCTACAAGTAATAGACGGGTTCCACTGCTAGTACCCAAACAAGCCAGGCCCTCTCCCAGAGTGGTGGCTATGCACCTCATCGAACTTCAGTTCAGGAGATGCGAGCTAGTATCATGGGCACCAGACCAGGCTATAGCAGCATTGGGTATTTAGTTGCATATACTGAGTCAAGTGTTGATTGAGGATTATGGTCCGCTAGGAGTTAGATAGGTTACTTAGACAAGGTTTCATATAATAGAACTCGATAGAAACTAGTAAAAGATCATAGCTACATATGAGGACAGGGTTGTGGGAATGTGAATTTATTGGTAATAGATTTACTTTCATGATATAAGGGGTTATTCCTGTTGATGGTTTACTTTCCATACACAATCTGGTAATTTCCTGCCTACACCTTTACTTAGAAAGTAGAATGTCTTCTCTTCTTTATATTACTAAAACCCATGAACTCTAACTCTAAACCTTGGAAC
Source organism: Tuber magnatum (assembly GCA_003182015.1). Classification (NCBI taxonomy): domain Eukaryota; kingdom Fungi; phylum Ascomycota; class Pezizomycetes; order Pezizales; family Tuberaceae; genus Tuber; species Tuber magnatum. Next base: position 1,286,659 of record PYWC01000012.1, read on the forward strand.
CCTGTTCCAGAACCCTGAAGTCTTGATACAAACATGACTTACTTGTATTATAGTACTTGTTTCTTATCCTGTCTACTATAGTGTGTCTTGAGCTATCTGCCCTGAACTATACACAGACCCTGCCCATTACTGTAAAGACCCAGCATATATGAGCCAGGGCAGCCGGAACCTACACCCATGCAGGCAGACAGGAGATGAACTAGTAGGAACTGGCAGACAAGTAAGTACTTGACCTATAGAGACCTGATAGCGCGGGCTCTGAGATGAACAGGTACAGCTGTCAAGGTACTTGGGTACTTGGCTACACCCAGGAGCGGTGTCAGCACACGTAGGGGCAACTGAAGACGAGGTTACTCCACTAAGCCGAGTAACTGGAGAAAGGTCAGAAGTGTCAATCTCTGGCAATGGAATAGACAGGATAACAGGATAAAGCCATCTTGTCCACCGGACAAGGTTACCCTACCCTCAGGATAAGGTTACCCTGCTATGGGGCTCAGGTTACCCTGTCTAAAGTCCTGAGTTACCCTACCTTTCAATACAAAGTCCCTTGGGAAGTTCGAGAAAAATGACCAGAATGTTTTTCATGCAAAGCCACGCATGATATTGGAATCTGGGGTTCCAGAAGTTGCTATTGGACGAGCTACACAGCTCCAAAGAAGCTATAAGTGGGAGACATTATTCCTATCATGCCGCTCTAGTCACGCCTTGAGACCCGAACGTCAAGGGCAAACAGTGGTGTAGTTGTGCACAGTCCAGTAAAGAGAAATCATTGGAGACCGGCTTGCAACGCAGTATACGTCACTGCCATCCGCTTGACCATAGGCTGTTCACAGGATATACACCGGGGCATAGGGTGGAAGGTAGAGTATCTCATCCAAGGTGTTCCAAGTAAAATAGACCAAAGCCAACAGAGTTAACAGGAGTTAACCGTGGGGGTCCTGAAGGTACTCCTGGGTGGTGCCGGAGCCGTGGGCGACAGGGAGAGTTTTACACCTACCAAGCCCAAATGTGCTCCCAATACCACAGGCTCTGAAAGGGAAGTACAGAGACACTAAAAGCATGATTCTTACCACAGATATGGTGGATCCGAGGTAGTGGTCATGGGTAGCACCCATTGGATCACTCTCGGACTATCGTATCCTGCGGAAGGCATCGGAAGCCCAGAACTATAAATAGTAGATAGATAAACCGCTCACGGTAACTTCCAGGGTCAAGTAGAGATCAATGCATATGGGAAGGGTGTCATAGATAGCCCAGCTCATCAGGTGTCTTTACTGTTAGCCACTAGCAAGGTACCGATACGAAGGGGTTTTCACTCTGGTGGGCAAAATGGAAAGGTGCCGCAGAAACGATAACCGTATAAGGTAAACGCCGACTAGACAGTCTAGACACATACATGAGTGACAGGTGTGCCAGGAGATGTGTCTGACCACTCTTAGCAGAGAAGGGTGTGCTCGAACAGTTGGACTCAACTGATAGGAGGATTTCTGGGATAATATAAAACTACTTGAAAGCCTATATGAGAACTCTCCTACTCCCACAATCAATCTCTTGAGACATTAAATGAGTGAAGCGTCAGGCTTAATGATATTAAGTCTTACCGTTTGATTTACTCTTATATTTTTGTGAACTTTTGGTGATACGTTTGAAGTTGTTCGATAAGGTCACAACCTTGGGATCCATCTTCCCTGGGGTGCACTTATTACAATTACAGCCTTCAAAATATACTAATTGGATTCACTAAGTATATCAGAAAAAAAGTATAGAAATTGAGAGAGTGCTTTAGAATTCTCTGGACAGATAAGACTTCTTTCTCTACAGTTGAACTTAGACAGAGAGAATAGGTAATAATGAAACCATATCAGAAGTATGATCAGAATTGCCTTAATAAGATATAAGAGTCAGGAAGGGATACAGCTGTAGTATAGAGAGTCCTTTGTGTGAATTTGAGATTAAAGTTAGTAGTAGTACCAGGAAAGATTAAAGTGAATTCTTATAGATATACTAAGTATATACTAGATCCAGCATTAATTCCATTCTGGCATAAGTATTGTGAGAGATTTGGTTGGACCAGAGTTGTTAAAAAATAGTATTCTAAAGCATCAAGGGTGAATTCTATTTGTTTTTTTATATCTCGTAATTGTTTTATCTTTTGTTTTTTTCCTTAGAACACTACATACTTAAGAATGCAATCTAACTATTAATTCGATTGCAGACCTTCCACAGGGTGTAGTCAGAAAAGAAGATGAATATATTGCTTTATCTACTACGGTTGTCACGATCTGGCTAGAGGAGCACTAGCCAGGTGACAGAAGCAAGGAATAGGTTTCATGCGTGATGTAACCGATACGGGTACTAGGTTGGTTTTATGTTAGGTTTCTCAGTATCATTTGATACTCGTATTATTTTGTGTCCTATCGGTTGATACACAAAATATTTTATGTTTGGTTTCACAGTATTGTTTGATGCTTGTATTGTTTCATGTGCTATCGGTTGATACACAAAATATTTTATGTTTGCTTTCACTATATCACTTGATACTTATATCGTTTCATGTACTATCTGTTAATACACACAGAGTTTTGCAATATCGCTCATACTTGAGATGAGTGATATGCTGTATTTAAAAACCGCTGATTTCCACAATGGAAACAGCAGACTTCAATAGACAGTATTCTTAATATACTTGGTTGGACAGTTACCTCTTGGTCTCCTATTACACCCAGTTCGAAGACTGCTTTAGTAAACAGCGCTAGCTTCTTGTTGAACAAGAAGCCATCTGCTCCTATCATACCGCTACGTGACTAGAGCACAGCTAGAACACATTTCACATGACCTCATTTGGAGGTCATAAGGTTAAGTTATGTTTCTATGTATATGACCTCGTTAGCAAGTCATGGGGCTCATTTATGTTTTATTGTATTCCACATCTGATCTCACTTGAGGATCAGGGCTGGGTTAGGGTTGCGGGAAGAGGCCTATACTTGGCAGATTCAAAAGTATCCGGAAATCTTGGCACCAAGACATCTCCAATAAACCAATGAAAATCCAATATTAAATGAAGAAAAAATAGTTAAATCTATATAATATAATAATATTATGAATTAAATAAAGATAGATATAAAAGATAAGCAACATATATAATTCATGCCTGAAACTTATTTTCCCTATTTATTGCCATACACCTTACCATATTATCTGGTAGCTTTACAATTTTATAATTGATCTCCTCAATTGTAATCTTCTCCTATTCTTCATTAAGAACCCTCTCCATCGCCCCCGGTGAAGTTATACATTCAGTACCACGGTGGTGAAGTATTCCCGACTTTATTAGGCTCCAAATATGCTCTATTGGGTTAAAGTCAAGTGAGTTTGGTGGCCAATCCAGCTTAGCTATTTCCTCCCTTAACCATTCTTGATTTGTAAAATCGGAATTATGAGTAGATGCATTATCCTCTATTAGATGAAAGTCGGGGTTGTGGCTGATGTGAGCATGGCATGTTGGCCAAAACAGGGGTCTGCATAATGAAATTACGTATCTCCAAGAGTTGATACCCTTAACATCCTTCCGAATAGCTCGTGCTACCTTAACCCTTTTAGCCCTCTCGGACTGTTCCACTCTGAGGACAAGTGTTTCTCCCCGGTCTCCAGCAGCCTTCCTCAATGCACTTGCTGCTTGTAATGCTTCAAGCTCTACTGCTCTTAGTTTCTGCCACTCCTCTGTACTCCTCTAGGCTGAATTTAACTCATTTTCCCTCTGCGCTACCTCCTTGTTCTATTCCTTGATCTCCTCCCCAGCCTTTTCTTTCTCCTCCTTAGATTCCTTTGACCAAACATAGAAAGGCCCCTTCCAATTCCACCCAATTACCCCCCAACACATTATCAACACACTACGCTTCTTTTTTACCCCTACACAATCCTTGTTCCACCTTTCACCCTTCTCCCTCCATACACACTGAACCCCGAAGCTAGCCCACACTTCTATTGCCATCTCCTCAGTAAACCCATAGTTTGCCCATTCTACTGCTGGATGCCAAAGCTCACGCTCCTGACAGTACTTCCAATTGTAAAAGTATATCTATTTGTAACAACAAAATATGTCAAGGCCAATCTACGTTCCACTTATCAAATGTTTTTCCCTATTCTCCAGAGTGATAATTGGCTTATATTCTTGTTTATAAGAGCCAATTCCTCTTTTGGCTAAGATATGAAGTGAGGTTGTTATGCTAACATAAGGAAAGCCTACTTCATACTGAATATCGACCATCTTCATTTGCTGTGTATTAAAATCTTGTTTGATGAAGACTATCAAGCGATCCTTATCCTCTTTGGTTAATACAGTAGGCCTTCCGGAACGTGTGTTGGGATCTAAGACTGAAGGGGTTATTAGTTCAAGGGGTGAAAGCGGAACATCATTGGGGCCAGGCCATTCAGCATCATGACGTGACTTGGAAGGATTTATCTTTGCATGTTGCCAAATGTCATGGGCCGTAGAAACAGGTATGCTGGTAAGTTCTTCGATTTTTTTGAAAGGAATTGGCTTCTCAAGGCTTCAGAAAGCAATTATTGCCACCTGGCGGCAGGGGGTTATCTCCTTTCCTATAAATGTCTGGTTAGTAAGAAATCCTACATAACCTCTTACTTAATAGAACATACCTTCTTTCATTAAAGTCAATAGAGTCAACAACCTAGATGGCAATGAAACTTGAGTGGTATGTACACATAAGGAGATAAATCATATATAAAATATTTGACTAGAAGGCTTGGTGCCGAGATTTTGGGATACTTTTGGATCTGCCAAGTATAAAGACCGGGTTTTCACAGAGCGGTTAGCTCTTCACGAAACCATCTGCTATTATTTCCTATCTACTACTTTACGCTCTTTACAATACTAAAAGCTTTATGCTCCAATCCTCTCCACTATGCGGATCAGACGTGGAGTCAAGAACCTATCCACTACATGGATACAGTTAGCAGAACAAAGACCGACACTCACGGCACTAGTGAGAAACCAATCCTTACATGGGAATATTAAGATGGGCCAATAGACTCGAGAAGCTCCTGAACACGGCACAGCGCAGTTCAGAAGAAGAAAAAGGTTGTTACCTGTTGCGAGTATAGCGAGTAGTGGGAAACCATAACAACAGCCTCCAGACTTACACTTGGTTGAAAATATTAGGGAAGATATGGAGACTTACTTAGAAAAAGGTATGGAAGAGTTGCAAGTAGAAAAAAGCTGATCAGACCTGTAAAGAAAGTATGGGAAGCTATTCATAATAAAAGGTTTATGGATCTTTACAGAAATATACCAAAGCAGATCAAAGTGGTTATTAAAAGAAAAGAGTACAAAACTCATTATTGATTTATAATTTTCTTTTTATTTCTTTCTTAAGAGGATACTAAAGATTATTTTGGTTTATCTTCTTTACTTATTTTATCTATTAAATATTATAGAAAGGGGAAGTACAACATATTGTTAATATTAATGTTGTTAATATACAGGAGATCCATCTTAGATGAGTATTGAATTTCTTTTTTCTACTCTCAGTACTTGGAGGTTAATAAAAGTTGCATGCACTCCGATCAGTAGATATGGAATTCATATGAAGACTGAACCAGATTTGAAAATTGAAGCAATAGCAAGTGAGAAATTTTTGGTGACAAAAAAAAGTCAGGCACACTTCAGAAAGGAGAAGAGGCTATTTCTGGTGTAGCGTATTATCCGCTATTATCGGGTTTTCTGCCAAGTCGTGATCTGCATGGCACCAATATAGGACAGGGGTCCTGAAACCCCTAACCCACTACTTTGTTGGTCTTCCCATGTAAGTGACTAGTATATTTTTTTCTTTTTCCAAACATACCAATTTCCCTCCACTACACCGGTAACGACCCAGCATAGATGAGTTATGGCAGCCGGAACCTACACCCATACAGGTAGCCCGGAGCCGAACTGGTAGGAACCGGCAGGCAAGTGAGGACTTGACCTACGGAGACCCGATGGCCTGGGCTCCGGGATGAGCAGACTTAGTGGGCACAAGCATTTAGGTACATGGCTACACCCGAGATTGGTGTCAGCATACTTAGGGACCTATGAAGGGGCAAAACACAGATAGGCTGGGTAACTGGAGAAAGGCCCAGTGTGTCTATCTCCGGTAGTGGGATAGAATAGGGTAACAGGAGAAAGTCCAGTTGTCCACCGGACAAGTTTACCCTACCCTCAGGACTGGGTTACCCTGCCTTGAGGCTTGCGTTACCCTGTTCAAGGATCTGAGTTACCCTACCTTTCAACACGAAGTCCCGCGGGGGGTTTGGGAAAAATGACTGGAATGTTTGTCACACGAAGCCATGCAGAATACTGGAATCTGGAGTTCCGGGAGATGCTATTGGGCGAGCTACGCAGCTACGAAGAAGTTGTAAATTGGAGACATTATTCCTATCATGCCCCTCCGGCCCCGCCTTGAGGCCCGGACGTCATGGGCAAACAGTTGCGTAGTTGTGTACAGTCTAGCAAAGGAGGAACTTTAGAGACCTGCTTGCAACACCGTATACGTTGCTGCCGTCCGGTCGAGTGTAAGCTGTTCGCAGGATATATAAGGGGGCATGGGGTGGAAGGTGGAGTACCTCCTCCAAGTTATTTGGAGTAAAGCGGACCAAAACCGACAGAGTTAACGGGGGTTAACCGTAGGGGTTCCGAAGGTGGTCCTGGGTGGTACTGGGGCGACTGGGAGGGTTTTACACCGACCAAACCTAAAAGTGTCCCCAACGCTATAGGCTCGAAAAGGGAAGTGCAGAAGACACTAGAAGCATGATTCCTACCACAGGTGAGGTGGATCCGGGGTGGTGGTCATGGGTAGCGCCCATTGGACTACTCCCGAACCACCGTATCCTGCGGAAGACATCGGAAGCCCGAGACTCGTAAATAGTAGATAGATAAACCGCTCACGGTAGCTTCCGGCGTCAGGTAGAAATCAACGCACATGGGAAGAGTGTCATAGATAGTCTAGTTCAGCAAGGTGTCTTGACAGTTGGCCACTGGCTAGTCACCGATGCGCAGAAGGTTTCACTCCGGCGGGCAGAATGGAAATGCGCCGCAGAAACGATATGCACATATGGTGAACGCCAACTAGAGAGTGTCGACACACACATGCCTGAAAGGGGTGCCAGGAGACATGTCGGACCAGCCTTAGCGGAGAAGGGTGTGCTCGAATAGTTGGAGTAAAGTGATGGGCGAGTTTCTGGCATAAGATAAAACTACCTGAACATCTATGCGAGAACTCTCCTACTCCAACAATCAATCCTCTCGAGACCTTAATTGAGTGAAGTGTCAGGCTTAACGATATTAAGTTTTACTGTCTACCTTACTCTTACATCTGTGTAAACTTTTAGCGATGAGTTTGATGTTGTTTGGTGCGGTCGCAACCTTGGGATCCAGCTTCCTCGGGGTGCCCCCGTTACAGTATATCGTTAAGCGAGCTCCTCGCTTAACTC
>PYWC01000012.1:1305629-1344163 GCA_003182015.1 Tuber magnatum
GGGTGCCAGGAGGCGTGTCGGACCACCCTTAGTGGAGAAGGGTGTGCTCGAATAGTTGGAGTAAAGTGATGGGGGAGTTTCTGGCATAAGATAAAACTACCTGAACATCTATGCCAAAACTCTCCTACTCCAACAATCAATCCTCTCGAGACCTTAATTGAGTGAAGTGTCAGGCTTAACGATATTAAGTTTTACCATCTACTTTACTCTTACATATATGTGAACTTTTAGCGATAAGTTTGAAGTTGTTTGGTGCAGTCGCAACCTTGGGATCCATCTTCCTAGGGGTGCCCCCGTTACAACACCCCCCAGTTCTTCTCCCTACCCAAGCAGTTACCACTCAAAGATAATTGGATAATTATGGTAACATACTTTACAGGACTCTCAAGCTACCAACTACATCAAGCACTAATCTTTTTCTGTTTGTCATACTCATACCAATTTGTCAATAAAGAAAAAAAGAAAAAAAAAGCAAGGAAATAGAAAAAAACAAATTAGGATACAAAGGTAAAGTTAGTATCTAGTCTTAACATCAGAAGAATATATACTAATATAGGTGTTAAAATATGATAAGTTTATGACAAGAACCTATTAGTTCATAGTATTGATTACAACAAACTTGATATACTGTCCACCACTCAGAGAAGTCGGGATAGGATCAGTGTAATGGGTATAGCTACTAGATTATGTTTTATATTTAGTTTTACAGGATCATTTAGTACTTGTCTTGTTTTATGTGCTATTGTTTAATCCACACAATATTTTATATTTGGTTTCACAGTTTCACTTGATACTTACATTGCTTCATGCGCTATCATTTAGTACACACCATGTTTTATGTTTAGTTTTACAGTATCGTTTGATACTTGTATTATTTCATGTACTATCATTGGATACATACAAGGTTTTATGAAATTTCTTATACTGGTTATAAGTGAGAACCTGTATTTAAAGACTACTAATTTCCATAATAGAAACAGCAGACTTCAACTAACAGTATTTTCTAAATATACTTGACTAAATGGTTATTTCTTTGATTTCCTATTACACCCTCTCGAAGTCTCCTTTAGTAAGCAGTACTCACTTCTTATTGATCAAGAAGCTATTTGCTTCTATTATACCATCAGGTGAATAAGCCCCTAGTCCAAACATGTTATAATCCAAATCTGAAGTATCTCTCTCATAAGAGTCTTCCCATGACCAAACCTGGTGAAGGCTATTACATTCAGTAGTCTCAAGAGAAAGTGAACAATAGTCACAGGAGACTTGATAGGATTGAGGGACAGGGAAATCATCAGCCAAGTTCCTGATATCAATATTGGGAGCTGTAAAGCCTTTAATCTTGATCTTATTGTCCTGGCTTCCATCAAGAAATAACATAATCCACATATCCTGAAATGGCTTAACAATTATGTATTGTTTCTGCTGACAAAATCCTTTCCAGACATAGGCAACTATATGAGTAGTCATAACCTGGTTCTCACTTATCAACCACTTTCCTCTCTCTTCTACCATTCCTCTCTGATCAAGGTAAGTCTCAGTCTTCACCCTGAGATATTCCTTAAATTGTTTGTTGACAGCAGTATGGAGTAGTTGCAGTAATCCAGTACACACTCCAGGAATGATCAATGGAACAATATTGTTATTACGAAGGGTAGTGATAATTTAATCTGTAATATACAAGATAGCCATACCAATCAAGCGTAGGCTTCATGGTACTACTAGGTGAGTTTCCTCAGAATTTGGGGGAATAGGTGGTAGGGATTAGTGGGTTTCTAAAATCAAATATAGTATATTTAGTGCAGGTATTAATTCTTTGTAAATAAACTATGTAAATAGCTTTTTGTTATTATATGCAGTTTTATTAAGTTTCACAGTAACATACTTGCACTATTCCTCATCCTCTATTTGTACAATTTCATCCCCTATTTTCATATAAAAGATCAGCTTAAGCTTGATATAGTACAAATTGACTCAAACTGGACCCTCTGAACAGGCGAAATGTAATTCTCTACTAGTCAACTACAACACAAAATTTTAATAAAAGAAAGGCGCTGAGATAAAGCCATTTGAAAGGAGAAGAGGCGAGCGCTTTTTTTTTATTTATTAAAGCCAGAAGGAAAATGTGGTAGGAAATTAAAAAGTGGAAATTTTGGTGAGAGTGGAACAAGTGACAGAATCTACCTAGTACCATGCTGAAAAATACTATGAAGTGTAGATAACTAAGATAAGGTAATACTGAATAATTGTAAAGTTATAAGCCTAATATACAACCACTATTATCAACAATTTCGAAGTCAATTCTGAGCCACAATCACCATGTCATGTGTTGAGAAAAAACATGAGCATATATGCACTATTGGATCTGATGGAGGCTGTTCCAAGAAGACTTGCAACTTACCAGGAGTGAGGTTTATGGCCTATAAAGAGACTGCGACATGATTGCAAAAGCAAGAAAAGCAAGAAGGATAGATCTCATACCAGCAACTCTTGCTGTGCTAGACGGCTACTCTTAGTACAACCAGATTTTCTTGCCCAAAAGTCATGCCTTCAGGAAGAGATTGAAAAGTGAGGCCATCTGTGTTTGTTCTTTCCTAAGTTTCATTGCAAACTTAGTTGGATTAAGTACCGATAGGGAAGAGCAAAGTGGTATACAAGAAAACATTGCCAATACAATTGGCCCTCACTGATCAAGACAGTACCAAAAGCCTTAGAGGAAATACCCTCACTCTTACTCCTGAAGTACTGGTGGAAGAGTACTCGTATTCTTGATGCCTACTATACTGGATTAAAGTATGGCACAACTCAATTTTCTCATATTATCTATAAAAGTCACCTTCGTGTTTCCTTAGCTCAAGGCTCTTGTTAGCCCTTCTTTTCATCTTTGTTTACTGGATTTACAAGGTTATATTAATTATATAAATTTAATTCTATTCATTTCTGCATTATCCACCATTTCACTTGTTTCCTGGACGTGTCTCATTTCACCTTATTCATCATGTCTTGGCAATTATTGGCTCAATTCTGATTGGTTGCCACAGGATCGCTGTTCCACTGAAGGACCCACCTTTAGACACTTTGCACTGTATATGAAATCCTATCAGCAAAGATGTTAGGAATGACCAGTGTTTCCTGGTACTTGTTCTATCCACTGTGCTCTGTTTTGCCCTCAACTGTGTAAGATTCTTTGATATTGTAGGTTTTTCCCTCCAAATACTCAAAAGTAATTAGAGTTTTATCTAAATTGGGAATATTACTCAATCTGTAGTATTCTATCTCAGATACAATGCCAGCTTGCTCAAGACAATTTCTTGACTGTGAATTTTGCCTATTAATTCAAAGCCAATTGACTACAAGCTGCCTATATTCCTCTAGTAACTTGAAAGTTTTTTTTGTTAACACCTAGTATGAAATATTCTACTATGATAGAAAGCTATTAAACTACCCTGCTGAGAAAATAAATGGTTGAGGATTGACAGCACTATAGTGTTTCTGAAAAAGTGTCATTGCCGTACAACGAAACCATCTTCTCCAAATCAATCTACTACTCTTATATTGGATAATAAAGGTCCAAAATAGTTTCTCCTCTATCACTGGCTAGGCCTCCAGGTATTTACCGTATTCTGCTATGAATTTCTTTTTATACCTAAAATCTCATCCTGCCTTTTCCACCACTCTTGGATTGTATTCTCTAGTATCTTCCAATATGAAGCAGCTTCAGTATTGGTAAGGCATCTATATTCTCTACTCTCATTATTGGCTGGAACCTATTGGTATATAAGAAACAACAATACTTCAATCTTATATTTCATACTATATGTTCTCTGAACTCACTTAATAGAAGCTCATGGTTTGTATACTCAATTGACAAGTAGTTTTGGCTTAGGACCTGGTCGATATTGCATATGTGGGCTGGTAGTCATAACAGGTTGCTACCCTAGATTCTATATATTGATAGCGCTAACTTGTAAAGGATATAGGGGTGTACCAGATGCTATCACTTGAGGAGAAAAGCAAAGCAGAAGAATAAGAAATAAAGTGGCAATAGTTTAGGTAACCATGTTGTTATATTCACTTTAGTCGAGGTATATATACCTTAGTTACATAGTAGAGATTAGCTTGTCGTCCAGATTAAAGTAAGCTGAGACATTGCACCATATTAAACTAATCCTGTTCAGGCTACATTATGGCGACTTATTGTCGCAACACTCTTGGCAGAAAACCGGATAAGGGCAGATAATACGGTAACTCGCTGGGAAACAGGATTCGTGTAACCGCGCCCGAAATACCCTCACCCCCGAGTACAGTACCGCACTTGTATGGTACCATGTGTTAATATCACTCGTAAATCTACTCGTACTGTAGAATCACGTAATTCATTAAGTGTGATATTGGCCGCGGACTCCTACGAGCACAATGATGTCACGGCATCACGAGTAAACGGATGCTGCGTTACGGGGTAGTCTACCGTGGACTACCGGTTGCCCTAGCTCTCGCAAGGTATTGGGAGGCCCAAGACTATCAACAGTGTGAGCAGTGAGTGCGACACCGTACGGTTGATTATCGTCCTTGGGAATAGACTTGGTTGATCAGACGCTTAAGGATTGAGAGAACCAATCGTTAATCACCGGTACTATATTATTCGTACAGTACAGTACACCCTCGTAGGAGGTGAAGGGGTGGACCTGGTATGGAAATTGGCCAAACAAGCAAGAAGCTTTAATCGTTGTCCGATCACCAACCGTGATACTTGTACTATCATACTGCCAGTCCAATTTCTATGAAAGTACCGATAGATATATAATAACCTCACCCCTCCCCATAATTATCAACCTCTCGATCTGCCGGTATTCAACCTTGACTCGACCCCTACTCAACCCCTTATCTCATCGAATTCAATTCGATAGATTCTCCATATATATATATATATATCATACCATGGCCGTGGCTCCAAGATTCGCAGCTCATGTCCTCGGGAGCGCTGCGCATCCCGTTCACACCCTCGAGATCTGTACGTAAAGTTTCACTTCCCAATCCACCTCCGCCACCACTCCCCAGAATAGAGCTAACACGAGCCAAAGACCTCGACTATGTCTGCCCAGTAAGCCCCCCCCCCTTAGCACTCCATCACTAAGGTCAAGATCGAGCTCACACACAATCCCTACCCTAGTTTTCCGCAAAGCTCTTCACGCGCGTGTACAACGACGTGAAGCCAATTATCGACTCTAAATTCTCCAACAAAGTCCAAGTAAGCAGGCCCGCAAAACCCAAACCCTATCCCTCACCGGGTATACCACTCCAGCATGAGTGACCAAAGCTAATACCATGGCAAGATCGTCTTCAGACAGCAGGTCCAACCATGGCATCCTAGTTCCACGCTCAGTGAGTGATTCCCGAACGGTGAATAGAATGAAATAGGATGAAATAACCCTCGCCGATATCTTATGAGATGGCGAAAGCTAATATGCCTCGAAAGCCCACGAGGCAGCACTCGCGGTAGAACGAGTCGACCCAAGTTCCTTTTGGAAGTACTCTGCTGTTCGCAACACTACTTGCTCGAGCCCAACATCGCCTCTGGCAAACCTTGCAATGCTAACTCGGATACTAACCCAACCCTCCAGGCCCTCTTCGAAAACCAGGTCGACTTCTTCGATGTCAACGTCGTTAACGAAACAAGAAATGCGGTATGTACCCTCCCGGAGCCACACACACACCCAGATCCCTCCTTCCCCCGAAACCTTCTCGAGCTAACAGCCAACTGTCACGCCCAACAAAGACTTATAAGCGGCTCTCCGCCCTAGCTGCTCCCCTGGGTGTCGACGAGCAGCAAATCTACAAACTCTTGGCAATCTCGGACAAGCCCGTTGGCGGCGCGTATAACTCCGGTAACCAGGTCACGAACGACTTAAAGCTGCACGTTAAAACTGCGAGGTTGGTTGGTGTGCACGTTAGCCCTACCGTCATCTTTGATGGGATTGTGGATAATTCGATTTCGTCCGGCTGGAGTGTTGCGCAGTGGGAGGAGTGGTTGGCGAAGCACGTTGATTGAGCGGTGGGCATGCTGACAACGTACCGCAGTGACACCCAGCGGCGGTGGTGGTAGGGGTCGGGATAGGTACCAGAACTGGCGTGCTTGGATCGCATGGCCACGATTCCGATATGTTGATAGCGTGCAGCTCAATCAATGGAAAAATATACTTGAGTATAACTCGCCCTTTAGACCATTCTGATATCCTGTACTCGTGAAACCCACTTTGATATAATCGTGTATACTACACACAGGGCGTGTAAAACATGCTTTCTCCGTCGATTAAAAGCAAACCCACTAACGAAGAATATAAGGAAACCAGTGGCAGTGCTTCAGCTGCGCGAACTGTCGTATAAAAGGATGAAAAAGACGAAAAATGGAAAGAGAGATTAAGGTGAGGGGCGAAGAGAGGCAGGCATGAAAGGAACCAAACGACAGAAACACCCTCTATCCCCCCTCCCACACCCGAAAAAAAAACCCCTTGCCGCAACTATGAGAAAAACTGACTTTTCTGAAAACTCTCAATGCTAATATCGCCCGGTTTTGTGTCCTTCATCAATTCTCCTGTGATCTCACTTGTCATTGTCTGTGTCCGACTTTCATCCCCCGCGGTGATCTGTTTTGCTGAACCCTCTTTCCGTGTGATAATCTCCAAATACGGGCTCGGCAGATATCCAACTCGTGAATCTCTAGCGCGGCACTTCCACCACTGCGAGGGGTTTCCCACGGGATCCGCCTTACTAAGGACAGCAACCAAGTCACCCTTCTTGACCCCCAACTCAACCCCGCTATTCTGCTCGGGCATAAAGTCGAACGTGACACGACAAAACTCTAGCTTTGTAGGATCCATCTGCGCCGACATGTCGCCCTCTGGGATCGTGCCCACAATCTTCTTCCGCTCCTCCTCCCGGCGGGCGAGGGATCGAATGAGTTTACCCATCAGGTATGGTAAGCCGAAGACAGCAAATACAAAGAACAGGAATGGCTTCTTGGATGGGCGGGAAGCGCCTTTTCGCCCACGACTTTGAAAAGCGGCGAAATTGCTAGCGGTCAACTCGCCGGCCGACGCTGGTAGTGGACGGCCAGTCACCTTTGCCACAGCAATGCGGGCCCATCGCATCATTGTAAAAATACCTAATATTGACCCGAGCGTGTTTCGCAGGTTGCCGAATTGCTCGGCGACTTGAACCATTGCTATCATTCCAACAGATATCAGCACGGCCACGTGATAACGCTACTCTGCCGCCCAGGACTCTCATACACATACCAAAGAAGGAGGAATGAGTAGCCATATACGTCGACTCGAGCATCTGCGCGAAACCTCCAAACGCTCCGACGATACTCTCAATCAGTTGAAATGTAGCAGCGGTGCTGCTTTCCATCCCACGTGCAAAGCTATTCGGGTCATTCGGATCGCCAGGCATTCCTCCGAAGCCTCCGTATCCCCCGAAACTACCCATGCCACCCATACCACCGTACATACTCCCGCCATATCCACCGAATCGCGAGTACGGTGACATTCCAGCTCCATAAGAGCCATACCCACCCCCTAGACCACCACCAAGACCATACCCCGGTCTGTTGTAGGCGGAGTAAGCTCCCGCGGCGGTTGTCGTTACTCCCAGCCGGTTTGCAGTCACGGCACCCATGAGAGCCGACGGTCGGGCAGGGAGTGATGGCGGTACGGGGAGGTTAGCCCCTGTCGCCGCCGTTGCTGGTGCTGCAGTGGCGGTCGTTGGAGCTGGTGAGGGAGCAGAGGCGGCTGCTAGGGTAGACATTACGCTCGATAACGATCCGAGAGCTAGCAAAACAGAGGGGTAAGCGAAAGGGGGAGAAGAAAAGAATAACAATGTAGACCCGGGTAATGTAGGGTTATCGTGATGGAGACAAAGGCTTAGAGGAGAAAGAAGAAAAACCTACAAGATTGTTGTGGACCGTTGACTTCCCACGGTTTAGGGGGAGAAATCTGGGACATGATTCGGCGGCGGCGGTGAAGCAGGGGCGAACAGACGGAACGGGAGGTTGGCGATGGATAGCCAAGGATTGGTCTTCAAGGTCAGTGGACCGCCACCACCACGTCGCTCCACTCTTAACTTCTGCCCGTACACGGGTAATAAGAACCGAGCAAGCAGACTCGCGGGATGGGAAGAAGGGGAGAGAAAAGGATATACCCGATAGAAAAGGAGCGATGGACAAAGGTATGAAGGACAGGCAAGAAAAGAGATAGACTACTCGAGTACCGGCAGGAGGGTTAGGGTGGGGAGAAGAAAAAAGGGGATTGAGGGGGGGGAGCGAGGTTGTCTGCTCGATCGATTGTGGTGGAAGCTCGGGCAGTCGGTTGGCCGTGGTGGAGGTCAAACCCGCGTTTATGCATGTGCTACTGTACCGGTATTGCATCAGGAAGGAAAAGAAAGTGATTGTTAGACCAAGTTATGGCCCTGTTGGCCGTGTCAAACCACCAATTTTTTTGTACAATATTATCGCGGCCGAATTGAGATTGGACTTTTTGTGTTCCAGCTTTCCACTCGACCGGGCGGGTACTCGTAGGTGCTCGTAGGTACTGGTCAATAAAACCTTTTTCACTGAGGTGAGTATTCTCCGAGAGGCACTTTCTGGCTGAGTAAAGCGAGGTGCCCAGAGCCTATACATCACCATCGTAAATTCGTAATTTAGTTGTCAGAACTCTCCATCAATTAGTCAAAATTAGTCAAAATTTGGTGTAGGCAATAGCTTGGCAGAAGCTCCATTTCTACGAGTAGTCTGCTCTACTGTACAGCCAACTGCTAACAACTACTGCTATCCAACTCCGCCCTGCCCGGGATAACCCATCAACTTGCGGTAATGTAACTCAAATATCCCGCCGTGAATTCGTTTGCTGAGTCCCGTCTGCGGCAGACAGATTGCCACCTATCGTCATCCGTCAAACCTGCAAACCATCTCAGGCCTGCGCGTGCATCTCAACAGGTAGTCTACGGTACCGCGGTCGAGTACCGTATGATACCGCACTTTCTATTGCCAACCTCCCGAACGGGATACTGGTAACCACACGCGTTTGCATCCTATCATGCAGTATCTTTCAGCAGCGCTGTGGTGATATATTATGGCTATAGAGCTGGCGCTGGGCTTGGAGCACAATATCCTAACAACATATGGCTATAGCTATGGTTGGAAGATCTTCTGTAGATCATATAAGGGGAGAGAAACAACTGGAGGAGAGCATCGAAAACCACACACATTCAACTTGACCTTCCGGAGACCACCTTTGACTCTATCAAGCGCAGTCTTAACCTCAGTCGTGAAATTAGCCCATAGTAGATGATTGGGACGCTCGGCAATGGTCTGTATACCCAGTACTTAGGGACTATGGGCTAGAAGGACCTGTGTGGTTCCTTTGCTGGACATGTTAAGATATCGCCAGGCAAGAGAATTTCTGCTTCCATTATGATAACCGCAATTGAATTCCCCATCCTCCACACCTTCCCTCAACTCTTCGCAGATTACCGCGGCATGGCACATCATCGACCTGGAACTCACTCCCATTGGAAGGGCAATGTGGGTTTAAAGGTTCTGTTGTCACGCCTGTGGCCTAGGCACCGTTAGGGAAGGCGGGTCCTCCTCGTGCGGTGAGCTGTAAGTCAGGCTGCAAAGACACGCGTGAGCAGCACTCCCGGGCTTCACAACTAGGTTAGTAAGGAGCTCAATTGCAGAGGTATGTATCGTACTTCATACTCCGTTTTCGGGAGGGACACTCATGACCAACTGGGAGGAGTCCGTTCAGCATCGTGGCCTGCGGCCAATCTGCAGCACAAGAAATGGGCCGCATCGCTCCAGGGCCCAATGGGTTGCTCGGCAGGAACGATTTACACTGCGTTGATCCTTTCACCGGGATGAATATCTCGCAAACATTTCCCAGCATCGACAGGGCGGGCGCGCAGTGGGCACGCCATGAGGCACGGATCAGGAGCTACACGGTGCTCGCAGTTCCTGGCCAGCTCCGCCGCGAAACACGATCGGCAGCACGTGTGCACGCATGCCGGGGCAAGGCAAGGCGAACCTCTCCAGAGGGCATCAAAAATGCACACACCGAGGGCCATACAGTCAGTACTCGTACAGTACAGGGGGTAATTGCTGACATGCGCCTGTGTTGGAGATGGTTTGTCGGGGGAGCAAATCTGACCCAAATCTGATTAACCGAGTGAGCACACATGACACGGATCAAAAGGGGAGGCTCGGCTGTGAGTTTGATCGCATGCTCTCATCCGAGCGTATCCGCTGCGGTAACCGAAATCGCGAACGCGAAATTTATCTCGGGTATGATATGATACTTTTAGACGAAATAAATAAATAAAATAAAAACCTTTCCCATCGACAAGAGACTCGACATTACGGGCAGGTTTTCCGGAAATTCCGTGATTAAGGTCACCAACACTCACTCCATTTCTATTCGCTCTGAATTTACAAGGTATTGGGGGATAGCAAGAGGATAGCAAATAGTGGGGTATAAAAAAATTACAGTAATATAATAAGCTATGGGGACAAATAACAAACGCCCATACACACTAGCTGTTCCCAAGAAGAAGACTAAGCGAAAGATGCATGATCTATAGGTAGGCTGAGGAATTAACTGGGGATCTTGAACACGGATTTAGTTTTCTTGGCCTCGGCAATGAGATCGTCGCTGAAGGTCTCGTCAAACTTGGTGTCGTCAGGAAGGCGAGCAATGTAGGCGTGCTCGCCGGCGAGGATAGCAGCGGGCTTGACGGTCCCCTTGACAGGGCGATCAAAGAAGTCTTTGTTACCACCACCGCCATATTTTCCACCCTGCGCGCAGTGGAGGTGGGTTTTGATCATATCGGCGGCAGACTGGCCAGCAGCGGGATTACCGGGAAGAGCCTCGAATATATCAAACTCGCCACAATCCGGCCAACAGGAGCAGGGTCCACTCTTGATCCCATATTGCGCGACTCGGGGAATCTTGGCGTTCAAAAGCCAGAGAGCCGGAACGTCGGGGGCACCCTTTCCGCCATTATCACCTTTATCGCGGGGCATACTGAATTCGAAAGCGAATACTCTTACGTCTCCTCTAAAGCCATCTGTTCACGCGTTAGAAATGGATCATGTGATGGCGCTAAATTCAACATACGATAAGCTGGGATCCCTGGCCTATAGAAGCCACAGTCATTTTCTCCACACTTCTTATCCGAGAAGATCATGAATTCCTTGTCGGAGGGGAGAGTGATATCATCCAGAATCTCCGGTTTAGAGGAGCCAGCAGTGTTGTCTTTGTTGGCATAGGAGATTGACTGGCCAAGGCAGCCCCTGTTCGATATTAGAAGTCTTATTGACCAGAATCAAAGAAGCAAACTCACATGTCGAAATCACCAGATCCCTGCCCGCCAAAATGGTTCATGAAAACAAGACCATTGGAAACACCCTTGTTAGAGTTGTAGTACGCCTGGCGCTTGAGTGTTCCCGAGGAGGGACTAGCATTATTATGCTTAGGGGAGGTATCCGGCTTAACAACCGCAGGTGGTGAGCCAGCCGGGGGGGATGGACCACCATTCTTGACATCGTTCGGAACAGGGGCCCCGGTGGCCTCGGCGTCGACTGTCTTGTAAGCTGTAGCGTACTCCGTGACAACCTCCAAAGCCGGCTCAGCAGCGCGCCTGTGCTTGAGGCCGTGGGCATGACGACGCAAGTGCTCCTCTGAGCGCTTAGACTTCTTGCTATCTGCGGTATAGCAGGCGAACTGTTTCAAGTTGAAAGGGCCACGGATGTGAACAGAAAGCTGACTCTTGTTAGCGTCGTCCAAAAAGATGAGTGGTTCGGTGTTCATGTACTAACTGGTTCATTTAATGGAGCCCCAGGACCAGAAAACTTCTTTGGAGTGTAGGTACACTTGCAAGACTCCTTGTCCATGTCTGTGACATCTTGATAGTCGCCATTATAACCCATGTTGCTGTATCCAAGACTTTCAACACGGTTACAGTAGGAGATTGAGTTGATGACCATCCCAGTTTCACATTCTGCTGCAGTGGAGCCAAGCAGAACAGAGAGGGCAAGGAAGCCCCCGACGACAAGACTGGAAGAGCGAGCCATTGCGGTCGAATTCGGGTGGGCACCAATGAATGATAGGAATCCCCCAGCTGATTTTTGTGAGGGGAAATAAGTTGTAGCCTTCAAAGGATCGCGGGAGCTGAAAATAGGGATCGTGACGAACGACGATGGTACAAAAAACGACGACAAGAGAAGGTGTGCCCGGGGTAGGGGCTGTACATATAGGCAGGGAGGGAAGGGGCAATGAGCGGTGACTGTGCGAGTGCTCGAGTACAGTACGGTATATACCCCTGAGTCCGGCGGGTGCTGCGCCCAAGAGATATGGTTAAGAAAATTACGAGATCTGGAGAGTATCCTTCCTTAACTTGAAATAAATTGTTAAGGTTTCAAACTGAGACCGTTTCCACCGATCTCTTGGGTGCGCCGACAGACTAAGGGATAAGCCGTTGACCATGGGGGGCGAACTGTGGAATCTCCTGAATAGGCCACAAGAGTCCAAGGGGGTCTCTCTTAGCTTTGGGGTGGTAATTTCCAGTCGGGACTAAGTATTACGACGAGCATTGACCCTGGCCGACATGTTGTTGCTGCCGGCGCGGAAGAGGAAAAGACATGTGTTCTATCCTATGAACAAGTACTCGAGTCGTTGGAGTGGCGCTTGACACGGGCCATCTGTCCCTAATTAGTCAAGAGGCGGGAGAGGTGTGGGTTGTGGTGTATCTCATACCTAAAACAGATCGTTACCATACCGGTACTTTATCCACAGGATCTTGTGTGGGCAAAAAAATCATCCACTGAAGGAGCCGGGGTGGAGGAGAGGAACTATAATGTGATGTCTACCGGTACTGACTTGGGAGGATGGTACGAGTACATGAAGGTACCGCAATGTCCGGAGGTGAGGGGGGGCGTTCTCCGGTGGCCAACGACGACTCAACCGCGTGCAATCCAGCGTTTGGGAGGAAGGGCCTGCGTCGAGCATTTAGCAATGATTCCCGACTACGGCTCTTTTCCCGCGTTGGCTTTGCAGTCTGCTCTGTGATGTGAGGTTCGGGGTACCGGTACATGTGACATAAAAGGTAACTGACTTGCACAGGGATGGCGTACTTGGGGTTTTGATGAGCAGTTCACGCGACTGAATGAGGAATGAATAACAAAATTGCGTTGTTCGAGCGCGGGTTAAGAAGGTGACTTTGGATGAAAGTGGGTATTCGCTTCCATACGGGGACCAGTACTGGTATCATAGCGGGTGACCGAGACCTTCCATTTGTGGGTCAGCAATATCAGCTGCTAGGAATATTGATAAGGTTGCCGTGATATGCAGCGCATACTAGCAGTAGTACCGTACTAGCACTCGTACAGTACAGCACGCGGTAGTCTCAGCAAATCAAAGGTGTGAGAAGCTACTCACGGTGCTGGTACTGCATTACCGCTACTGGCAGTCACTTCACTCATTCCACGACGTATCAAACGGTACTGTACATGCAAAGGGGTACAAGTAGGTACCAGTACCGTGCTTGTGCGAGCCACCAGATCGAGCGACTAGAAAGGAAGTACTAGTACAAGTACTACTACTACCGTACTGGTGGTAGCGCGGTTGCAATTCGCGATCAGCGTTAGGTCGCTAATCCCCTGATTCAGAGAGAAAAGTGCTTAAGAAGGATTAATGCTTACCTGACACGGTATAGCATGAGTCATTTGGCTGTGTTGATTCTCGTTAATAGTTTATCGCAATTTCGTTACCTGGTGCGATGTCGTGACTGACAGGGATATCAATGTCCAGACGGAGATGGAGAATCGCGAGAGTTGATACGGTATTCGAATTCTTACGGTATTTTTCGACTCTCCTGCCGCTTGTTTTTCTTCCCCACTCCTCATCCCCTTTTCTCACTTTATATCCATTCGCTTCTTTACTTGATTTTCTCTGAATTCCCCTTTTCTTGCTTCCTAGTCCCCGCTATGTGTGACACCTAGATTCAGCAGCGAAATTACCTATTAAGTAAATACGTGAGTAGTTGGTTGTCCCTTAATTTTATAAGGTTGCAGTAGCGCGTTTTGATTTAATCGCCACCATGGCACTTGGGGGAGAGACTAGGATCTAAGTCTTGGGGAAACCCCCTTTTCTCCTACATGCCCGTTGTGCCTGTGCCGGTACGAAGACGAGTGCTTTTATCAATTCGACAATCTTGATATACTTGTAGCATCAATATACCGGCACTTACCAGCGCGGTCCCTTTCAGCTAGGCATTCCGCCCCTGACTCGCAAAGGCGTTTTCCGAAAACTAGGTTTCGAGAGGAGCCGCTAGATTTGGATTCAGGAAAAGATGTTACACACGCCAAGGTTCGCAGGCTCTGCAAACGCCGCGGACTCCCGACCCAGGCTGACAATCCTCTTCGCCGCTTCTCAGAACTTCTCGTGGATCTTTTACTTCCCCTTGGTTAAAGCAAGGAAACCTCTAATCCCTCCACTATAGCCCCTCTTTCCCCTCCATCTGTCACGAACAGTGACGGGGTGGAAGATTGGTTATGTCATGGAAGATGCAGAACAGAATGTTTGGAGAACTAGATAAGGCTTACCAGTAAGGGCAGGTTAGTTAGGCTCTCATATCATGACTGACGGTTAGTGTTATAGGGTTGTGCATGACTCACTCTGCTGAGTTGTTGGTATATTATGATTGATTGATGTGCTTAAACAACTTGCAGTTGCAAGTCGTATACTGTAATAGCGTTTGGACATGGTTCAGTTAGCAAGTCATGGGTATCATGCATGTGATGTGGGTATGGTTCCGGAAGACTAGACTCTACCCCAATTTTCAGTCAAAAAGTATGACGACTTGGTTGCAACGCCGAGTGTAATGCCCCTGATTTGTAATATCCTAATACCTATACTCATCACATAGACGGATTGGAGGATCCCAAGTTAATGTAGATTAATTTCACTGAACAACTACCACCTCTTATTTCTTCTTCTATACTTCTTATCTCCTGCTATGATATAATATAATATTATATTATATTATTTAGTGAATTCATAAATTAGGGTTGAATAAATTATGTTTTAGAGTACTATGATTTTGAGGCGTGACACTCGGCGTTGCAGCCAAGTCGTCACACTTTTTGACTGAAAATTGGGGTAGAGTCTAGTCTTCCGGAACTATAGCACACATGAGGATGGTGGGTGACTTGTGGGTATGAGTCGCAGGGTTAGGGTTGGCATAAAGGGCGAGTATAAAAGAGGTCACTAGGACCCAGGAGGATGAGCCTTGCATGTGTTCATTTTTGTATCCACGTACCTATAACTTTACTACTTGACTTTTCACTTATGTGGCTATGTTGCGCATATACTCCAGTGAATAAGTTGTCAGAGGGGGGCCTTGAGTGCTTAGCTATCGGAGTCGAAAGAAGAGGTCAAGTTTCAAATATTTGAGGTTAAGGTATTGTTGTGTGTGTGAGGGAAGAGCTGACTAGTGGGGAGATGTCACATTTGATAGTATCACAACAGAGCATGTCTGACAATACAAGAAGACAAATAGGTAGTGGCAGTAACCTCCCAACAATAACAAAGTGGATAGTAATAATAATAATGAAATCAGTGATCACCTAGAACTCTGTAATGACCCAGCATATATAAGCTATGGCAGACTGAACCTACACCCATGCAGGTGACCCCTGAGGCAGACTGGTAGGAGCAGGAGGGCAAGCAAGAGATTGACCCATGGAAGCCCAATAG
Organism: Tuber magnatum; assembly: GCA_003182015.1. Taxonomy (NCBI): domain Eukaryota; kingdom Fungi; phylum Ascomycota; class Pezizomycetes; order Pezizales; family Tuberaceae; genus Tuber; species Tuber magnatum. The sequence continues at coordinate 1,321,439 of PYWC01000012.1, forward strand.
TCTGGGTTCCATTATGAACGGTAAGGCATACACCCTTGGGAGGGGTTAGCCTACTCAAGGATTGGCCAAGGACAAGTTACCCTGCTGGGCTGGGTAACTGGGCTGGTGAAAGAAAGGGAAGTCTATCTCCGCTAGAAGAATAGACAGAGTAACAGGATAAAGTTACCCTGACCTCCAGGGTAGGTTACCCTGCTCAGGGATCACAGTTACCCTATCTTGATACTCTGGTTACCCTGTCGAGGAACCTAAGTTACCCTACCTGGCAATATGAAGTCACTTGGGCAGTTCAGGAGAAAAGGACCGGAATGTTTGTCACATGAAGCCATGTATAATACTGGATTCTGAGGTCCTGGGAGATGCTATTAGGCAAGCTACGCAGCTCCAAAGAAGCTGTAAATCGGGGACATTATTCCTATCATGCTCCTCCAGCACCCCCTTAAGGTCCGGATGTCATGGGCAAATAGTTGTAGAGTTGTGCTCAGTCTAGCAAAAGAGAATCTTAGTAGACCTGCTTGCAATACGGTATACATCGCTGCCATCTGGTTGACTACAAGCTGTTTGCAGGGTATATAAGAGGGCATAGAGTACAAGGTGGAATAACTCCTCCATGTTGTTTGGAGTAAAGCAGACTAAAACTGACTGAATTAACAGGAGATAACTGTTGGGGTTCCGAAGGTAGTCCTGGGTGATGGGTGGGTGACTCACGGAGTTTCACACCTATCAAGCGCGAACGTGTCCCCAATACTATAGGCTCTGTAAGGGAAGTGTAGAGGCACTAAAAGCATGATTCCTACTGCAGATAAGGTGGATCCAAGATACTAGTTATGAGTAGCGCCCATTGGAGCACTACAGGAACATCATATGCTGCGAAAGATACCAGAAGTCCAAGAGTCGTAAATAGTAGATAGATAAACTGCTCACGGTAACTTCTGGGGTTACATAGAGATCAATGTATATGGGAAGAGTGGTATAGATAGTTTGGTTCATCAGGTATCTTGACTATTAGCCACTGGCAAGGCACCAATGCACAGAAGCTTTCACTCTGGTGGGCACAAGGGAGATGCACTGCAGAAACTATAACCATACAAGATGAATGCCGACTAGAGTTTGTTGTCACATGCATGCCTGCAAGGTGTGGAAGAAGATGTGTCGGACCACCCTTAGTGGAGAAGGGTGTGCTCGAATTGTTGGAGTAAACTGATAGGAGGGTTTCTGGCATAAGATAAAACTAATTGAAAATCTATGCCAGAGCTCTCCTACTTCAACAATCAATCCTCTCAAGACCTTAATTGAGTGAATCGTCAGGCTTAATGATATTAAGTTTTACCACTTACTTTACTCTTACATTTGTGTGAACTTTTAGTGATAAGTTTGAAGTTGTTTAGTGCAGTAACAACCTTAGGATCCATCTTCTTAGGGGTGTCCTCACAACAATATATATGCGATACCAGTGGGTTTTCCTCATCTGCCATCCCCCAGAACACTCTTTCCTAGTGAGTTTACTTGTTTAAACCCTCCTGCTCGTTCATCCTCTCTGTCACCTCCATTTCTTGGATTTTCATTTTCTTTCATCAACAATCTTTGATGAAATGCCCCTTCAATCCACATTGATGGGATGCATTTTTCTTTCTTCTCTTTTGGTCTTCCTGGTCCAATACTATCTGAAACCATCTGTTTCTTTCTCTTGCCGCATCTAAGTCCATTGGGTCTCTGGCCTGTGATGGTCTAGCCATTTTCGTATACCAATAGGTGACATTGTTGTTCTGTGGCAGGGTTTGTCTGGTTGTTTTTATTGTTTAGTCCTAAAGGTGTCAGACCAGATTCATCCTGTCTTCCTTGTTGATTGCCCATATGGCAAAGTTCCCAGCTATCAGGTAGGTGTGGTCTGAGTTCTTTGAGGCCTCTTGTAGGCTTACATTGATACCCCCCAGGAGGATACATAACTCTGTGTTTTCATCGTATTCTACTTCTACCGCTATCATGCAGAACTTGTGCCAGAAATTGGAGAAGTTATCTTGTCCTTGTTTCACCTTCACCATTTTGAGTTAGGCCATCTCTTTGGCATTTCTGTTCCCGAAGTGTATCTGAAGGGTTTCTTTGAACTCCACCCATGTTGTCCATACTCGGTCTCATCAGTCTTCCATGTAGGACAGTATCTATTGCCCTGTAGCTTCTCTCAAGAGAGACTCTGCAGGGTCTATATTTATAGTTTCCTTTTCTTCACCATACCCCTTGATCTTGAAGTACTATTCCAACTAACAGAGGAACTGTCTCAACTTCTCGCAGTCTTCTTCATAGAAGTCTAGTTCCCTTGCCTTGGGTTCTGATTCTGAGTAGGCATTAATGGCCTCTAGGAATCTTGTCATCTGATCTTCGGTCATCATCAAGGCCTGTGTAGTGGGCACTATCAGTGGTTCTGGTGCTACCACTATAGCCATTCTTCTTGGTCATGGTGTTTCTTCTGGGGAACTGTCGAGAGGTGAAGTTTGTTCTGCTGTAACCAGGCTTGCAGTCCTTGAGGGTTGGTTTGTTGCTTTACCCAGTATGTTGTGTGCTTGTCCTAGGTCGAGTGTCTTGTTGGCGAGACCTATATCACTTTCACTGTCTTGAGTGAACTCCAGTTTCCTTGGTGTTGCTGTCCTGCTGTCATTAGGTGTCACAGGAGATGCAACTAAATGTTATGGTTTCTTACCACTTCTTGTACTTGTGACAGGTAATGACCTTTCTCTTCCGAACTGTGCTGCACTGTATCCACAAGCTCCTTGGGTCCCTTGGCCTTATCTTAGTATTCCCATGTAAGGATTGGTTTCTCACTGGTACCAAGAGTCTCAGTCTTTATTTTGTTAGTTTACTCAGTCTAGCGGATAGGTTCTTGACTTTATGTTTTGTCTATATAGCAGTGAGGTTTAGAGCTTAAATATTTTTATATTTTAAAAAGCGTAAAGTTGTAGATAAGAAATAACAGTAGATGGTTGCGTGAAGAGCTAACCTATCTGTAAAAACTTAGTCTTTATATAGACCTCTTCCTGCAACACTAACCCTGTCCTGATCCTCAATTGACGTCTGCTGCGAAATCAATCATAGCATCATATGACTCAATCGAGTCATGTCTGCGAAACATAAAACAATCCAATGACCTCTAAGCAAGGTCATGTGTGAAATATAAATAAGTTTGCCTTACCTGTTAGCCTTACCGACTGGCCTAGACCCATCTCATGACGTTAATTGTACGACATGTGCAAAATATAAATCAAATACAAAACATAAATCTAACTATAAACAAGCTACGGGACCTGCCCACGAGGTCATGTACGAAACATAAATGAGCTCCATGCCTTGCCTATGAGGTCATGTGTATGAAATTATCACTTAATTCCATGACCTCTAAATGATTCCCTGTATGAAAGCTATTCCTTGCTTCCATCACCTGGCTCGCGCTCCTCTTGCCAGATCATGATACCTGCATACCCTTTCTATCATCCTTCTCTGATACTCGAGTTGTGCTAGATTAAGGTTTGTTCTTCTCCGGATCATATCCAGATTTATTGCATCACCCTCTAGGATAGTTGTAAGAGGTGTTGGTAGAAACCTGCTATCCTGATTTTACTGCCTGCATTTGTATTTAGTTGTTATTCTTCCCTCTATGAGGTAATTGACAATCTCCAACCATTGTTCTGTCTCTATTGCCCAGACCATGAAATCTGCTGTGGTCATAAACTCGCTTTCCATCTTGCATCATGAATTGTGACAATCAAGTGTTGTGACAATTTGAGTAAGAAATGCCATAAGCTGGTATTGTTTTATTCTACTTCCCCTACCAGATACTAGAACTCAGTCCATCAATGCATCAAAATTATTCTACTCTGTTGTATTGTTTTCAGTCTAATTCATACTCTGTTCTTTCTATTAATATCTCCAAACCATTCTCTGAGGACTTCCTTGAACCTGTCCCATGTTCCCCATTTTCTTCCTTTGCTCCTCTTCAGATAGATGATTATTCACTTGGCTACTATGTTGTGAAGTAGCAATTCTGTATAGGCTACCTGGGTGGCATTGTAATTTTCTTAATAGTCTTTGGCTTAAAAGTATTTTTTGAGCTAGCAGAAGAATTCTTGCAGTTTTGTTCTTTCCCCCATGAAGACCTGGAGTTCTTTAGCTTTCAGTATACTACCTCCCTTATTTTTTCAGGATTTAAGAGTTTCCAGCAGCACTGTGAGTTGCTCTCATATTGTTCCCACTGTTGAGGACCTGGGAGCCATTGCTGCTATTCCTACTGCTCATGACATACTTGTTTTATGTTCTTCATCAAATAACCAAGTTATCTCTTGTTCTTCCTCTTTCAGTCTAACTGGGCTCGTGCATTTGCTTTCTACTTGTTTGTACCCTCTTCGACTGAGTGGTTCTCCTAGCCTGGAAAGATTGACATGGCAGTTGTTTTTTCATTTTTATTCATACTATCAATCTTATTGTTATTATGGGGCTACTGTCACTATCTTGTAGTTTGTTGTATTGTTGGACTTGTTTTAAATAGATGCTATCAAATGTAATGTTTCTTACCTGTCAGTATACTATTAACACTGGTAACAATACCTGCATCTTATGCATCTGAGACTCTGCTTCTTCTTTCAAGTCTGATGGCTAAGCACTGAAGGCTCCTCTCCTACAACCTCTTCATGTAAGTATGTATGCAATGTGGTCATGTAGGTAATAAGTAGAGTTGTAATGCTATAGGTAAGAAGAGACAAAAATAATAGTATGAAGAGCTCATCCTCCATGGTTCTAGTAATCTCTTTTATACTTATTCTTTATGTCAACCCTAACAATGTGACTCATACTATTGAGCCACCTGCTATAGTCTTGTGCACTAATCATATCACATTTGGGAGACCTATGACTTACTCTTTCTATCATGTGTAAAAGTTATAATATCATGTAACTCACAACTGTGCGCTATTCAAGTATATCAATCAATCAAAACATATTAACAACTCACAACTGTGAGTCTTGTGAGATCCCATAATCCCAATGTGTATTACAGTGTAAAAGGCTAACCATTCTGTCTTATGAGTAAGCCTGACCAACCTGCCTTACCAGTAAGCCTAACTAAAATCTTTCTCCAAACTGTTTTGAGTCTTCTATGATCCAACCAATCTTTCACCCCTATCACTATTTGTGCCAATAGGTACCCAAAGCCGGTTATACCAAGTATACTCCTTATGTGTAAACTTTGCTAATGATAGTTTATACCCCTTACCCTAATTATATAAGGCATCACAACATTCAATGACATGATTGGTCCACCTTTTAGACACCTCATAACATACTTGTTATTAAATTGAATAATCATTCTAGTTGGCTGTCTAAGGTAATCTCAAAGATATTTGGTTTATTCCTTTATTTAGGGTGCGTCTAGTAGTCATTGCTTGGGAAAAATGCTATAATCTCAAAACACCGGTTGCAACTAGATAATACCATTTTCTCAAGTTAGCATAATCCGTTCAAGTGAAAGTCACAATAGCATATCTGGTTGACACAGAAATAAAGGCCAAGAAATATGCTGTACGTAATATCTGCAGTAAGAATAGAAGCGAATATTCCATCCTCAACTAGACCCACTATCAGTTTGACTTCAACCCAAATTCTTCTCCTCTTTTTAACCAGAAAAGCGAAACGGCTAAAACCAAATGGACAGAAGCAATGGTCGAAACTATGTTAAGAATCTTGCATGAGCAGGTACTTTAAGGAGAGAGGGCAGAAAATGGCTTTAAAAAGAAAGCCTGGACAGCAGCGAAAGAAGGATTGAAAGAGACTTACAGGATTGATTTGGAAGCCAGTCAGCTAAAAACAAAATGGTTACATGTATGTTAGCAGAATTCTGAAATTTGTATTTTAAGAAGTAAAGTAATATTAATAAAAATTTAATAACAGTTGAAAAAGGGTTGCAGTATCTATTTAGCGATAAAAAACAACTCAGGTTTTGGATGGGATGACCTACAATCAATGCCAACTGCATTTGAAAGTATTTGGGCTACATACACTAAAGGCTACCCTGAAGCCAAAAAGTTCTGCAAATGAAACCTATTGCATTGCGATATTTTGCATGAACTTTGTGTGAATATTTCAACAACAGGAGAATTGGCACTTACCTCAAACCTTTCCTTCCAATCCAAAACCAAGTCTCAAGCCATCAACCTAGCTTAAGAGAGATCTAGCAAATCCCCTACAGTACAGTTTGTAACTGGTATGGGAACTAAGTTAGGTTTTATGTTTGGTTTCACAGTATCGTTTGATACTGGTATTGTTTAGTGTGCTATCAGTTGATATACACAAGGTTTTATATTTGGTTTTACAGCATCGTTTGATACTTGTATTGTTTTGTGTACTATCAGTTGATACATACAATATTTTGGAATATCGCTCATACTGGATGTAAGCGATATGCTGTATTTAAAGACCGCTGATTTCCATGATGGAAACAGCAGACTTCAACTGCCAGTATTCTAAATATACTTGGTTGAACGGTTACTTCTTTGTTTCTCTATTACACCCTTCAAAGCCTCCTTTAGTAAGGAGTGCTGGCTTCTTGTTGACCAAGAAGTCATCTGCTCCTATCGTACTGCTATGTGACTAGGACTTGGTCCGAACACATTATATAGTTAGGTATGAACGAAAATCCCGTAGATGAGAGGTGGAGGAGTAGCCCAGTTAGCCCTCTTGATGGCAAAGTTGGGAGCATGCTAGAAGAGGGGAGCGAGAAGAGGTCAGAAGGGGGGCCATTGATTATTGGTGGGGAGGAAGGGGGTCAAGGTAGTTGTAGGGTACTGGGAGTAGTTAGTCGGGCACTAGAGCAAAGCATAAGTATGGAAATGAAAAGAGAAAAGCGGAATGCATTGGAGATTATAAGCGGAGATGAGAGGAAGGAGGAGGATGGTTGCCTACCAGTGGGGAAGAAGAAAAGACCAGAGTGAAAGACATCTGGTCATGCAATTGCACAAGTGTTAGATCGTCTTGGAGCTACAGCACAAACGATCCAGCGTTCGAAGGTAGAAATTGCAATTGCGAGGCTACAGCCAGACTATGCCCCTGTTTTTACAATCGATGAGTTAGTAAAAGGTTTTGTGGTAATGGAAAATAAGGTGAAGGCCTCCATTTTTATCACTTTTTAGTCTGGAGAGGCAAGGGACAAATGGCTTCAGGAGGCAATAAATAAATTGTAATTTCTTTTTTTTAAAATTTACTACGTATTTTTTTAACTTCCGTTTTCTTCAAACAATAAGTATTTTCTTTTTTTTCATAAGTTATCTATTTACATGTATCTGATAGTCAATCTACATTTGATTTGCCAACTTCTTTCGAAAGTCCTTCATTCCTATATCATCAGCGGCTGGCTCAATGTCCAGTCTATCAAATTCTTGCCCAAGTCTATTTCCACCAATACCACTTCTTCCATGCTCTTTCTCCTCTGGCTCTCATACCAAGCATTTCTCTTGCTCATTTCTTTTCAAAACAAAATTATGCAACTGTGTTAGGGCTAGGACTAATTTTACTTGTGACTCATAGGAGTATTCATTTAGGGATTGCAAAATTGGAAACCATTTCTTGCATACTCCGAATACTCGCTCAATACAATTTCGAGCTTAAGTATGCCACAATTTAAACAACTCTTCTTTATTTTTTAGACTATTGAGTTTACCAGTTTTGTATAATTAGCTCTTGTAATTTATTGTCAACATGTAGGAGTATTTGTATATACTAAAAAATAAAAAAGATTTACTGTAATTTCGCAATTTCTTGCTCCCGTAAATGATATCTAACACCACGATAGGGTGTTAGAACCCCTTTCCTCAATGCATACCCTGCATCGACCAAAAAATATTTCCCTTCAGGTACCTCCAATCCGTTTCCTAATGCCTAGTGTAAAACTCGTCCATCATGGGCCGAGCCTTCCCACCTGGAAATTACGCAGGAAAAAAAAAGTCCAAAGGTGCAAATTGCAAGTACATTTAACTTATTTCTCTCTTTCAATTCCTAAATCTTGCAACATCTGTAATTGGGACTTTTGCTAGAATATGAGTGCCATCTGCAGCACCAATAGCATCCTTGAAATAAGGATACAAGATTTCTTTTTTTTTTCCAAATTTTATATGGAATACCGTCTGGGTTCGGCATTTTGACATTTTCTTTCAATAATTTTACTAGACCATCAAGAACTGTGTTAAATACTCCTATATTTTTTTTTAAAATTAATGGTACAAAACTTACTTTGTTACAGTAAATCCACTGACTTGATATCGCTTCTGAACTTCCCAGTTTGTATTGCAATAACCAACAATAGTAAGAAACATTGCCAATTGCTGGTCAATGGACATTTTCTGAGATTCCCCCAGTCCCCCATTGACGACTAATCAATTTCCCAGCTCAAGAAATGTGCTCTTAGCCATATGCAAAACCTCATAGATGCACCGCTCGTTTGAGGTAAGTAGCTCGGTGACATATTCTTTTCCACTGAGTGGTGATGTGCGACAAGCTTTCTCATCAAAGTGCAAGCCTGCATAGCCGCCTATAACAAGGCCAAGAGTGCATAAGGTAGAGGGAGATAATAGTGTAGAATTTGAAGAGGCTATTGGGTATGGTATTTGGGTATTTTACATACTACTTTTACATTTTGTGCGATGAATTATGCTTACAAATACTCTTCTGTGGGGTTGGGTTAGGGTTTTTCAATGTTACTGTTTTGTGAAAAATAGATTTTTTCTGTTTTTCCCAAACTTTCATTTTGCACACATTATTGCAACTTGGTTGTTGCAACTTATGGTTCACCAGACATGACACTTTACCACATAATGAAGGTTTGACTCAAAACTCGATAATTGGAGTGATTATCGAGGTTTCGCGTTGTAACCAGACGCACCCTTAATTGTAAAGCAATTTAGCAGCAACTCTATATTATGTTTAGCCTGAATCACACATCTCTTCCCTTTCATAGAAATGCAATTTGACTAAATGGCAAGCGTACTATGCACTGTACAATATTCCCACCTCATTTTGCTTGTCCAACTAATTGTGTCCGCATCTAGGGGTACTAGTGATATTCTTCGGTTGGCTTACAAAACAGCACACCACCAATCTTTGCTAACCCATCTAGGGAGGTCGAGAATCTACATCTCTCGCCGCTCCATGGGATGAACAAACATTAGACCTATACCAACCACGATCGATCAAGAATAGGGATAACAACACTATTATCCATTCCACCGTCAGACACTATAACTCCAATCGGTTCCGACTTAGGTGCTTGCAAGCCACGAACACTATACAGGATCCTGTATTTGAAGGCTTCAAGCCTGTCTCCGATAACATTCCTCACTACCCTATTTTCTCCCTTTTGTGTTTCCTCTCTTCCAGACTCCTTCTTGAAAGTTCCCACAGACGGTCTTACGGGGCGTGCCTCGCGATTCGTGTTTGGTTTGTCTGCGAACCCTGGCCTTCGGTGTAGGGCCCATACCTCATGTTTTCTTTAAATCACGCTACTGCTCTAGGTTCCCTCACCCACGTAAATTCGGTCTCCAGAATCGGCTCCCGAACACTCTTGGATTGGAGTCTGCGGTACCTGACAATTTGTAGAGCTCCCCATCGTTCTCCGTAATCCCGCAACCGTAGATACAATTTTGGCCCTCTTTGTAGGTTTGGTCTGCCTGCGGGCTCACCATGCGTGTTTTTTCCGGAATATCAAAACCCCCAGTCAAATCCTGCACGCCTCCCACTACTTCTGGATGGCTGCCGGTCGAATGCCAACAAGGCACCCATGAAGACATATCCTCTAACGGCTCCTCAACTTCCTCCCTTATGTATACTTCTACGTCCGTGTCAAGCAGTCCTCGCAGGGAGCCTGCTTCTAGATGTTCGGTCCCGAGGTATTCTGGGCTGGTGGTGTCAAGCCATGCTTCGTCACTCGGTGCGGTAATGTCACATGCAAGAGCTTGTCCCGCCCTCGCCATGGTCTCCCCACCAATCCCCCCTGCTTCTCTCCCTACTTTCTCCTCAGAACCCATCTCCCTTCCAAATTCGTAAACATTCCAGTGGTCTCCTCCGTATCGTATTTGCTCTTCCCAGTCACCATATTTAGTTTTTTGGCTATTCATCAACCCCCCCTCCCCTGTATCTGATAGTCAATCTAGATCGGANCTCGTTACTTCTCCCCCAAACCGGCTGATCTATGGACTCACCATATCCTAATATTTGGTGGGTTCCTGCCAGCGGGATACTGGAGGTATATTCCAATGCATAGGGAGCCAAAGATTTCATATCCCGCGCCACCCGAGCCCCGTTGGGAGAAACCGAACAGACACGCAAGAGAGTTGAAAGCGGTGAAGATGACCATTCCTCCTAGTATAAGTTAACACGAGCAGCTGACAGAGCCCGCTCCGAGCCGGTTCAAAGGACTATCCTCAAACCTTTGTATATCCTCCATCATTTCTGCTCCCTGTGCCCCCCGGTAGATCCCGCTGGATTATGAAGCCCCCACTCTCCGCCTTCTGCGTTATACCTCCCAATTCTAACCGTCTTACTGCCGGCGACTTGGGCTCGACCAGTGACAGTCCGGGCGTGGAATTTCGAGGTCCCCCGGCTGCGGACCCTCTCCAGCTCTGAGCACTTCGTGATACACCTTCATTCACAACCGTTGACTCGAGTTTCCTACTGCCCGGCCTGCCCGGCCTATTTCGGTTACTCAAAGGATGGGCAGGTGATAACAAATCTTTTAGTGCACCGAAGCTATCCCGAATATCGCTGTCAGGGATAGATACTGATTCTTTCGCAGAAGAACAGCCCACCCGGGGAGGTTCCCTGGTCCTACAACCTGCATTGAGCAGATTAGGACCCGTCGGTATCACCCTATGCTTGATCTTGCCCTTCATCTCCTCCCTGCCATGGGCCACTTTGTCACGACGAGTGATACCCGCGGCTTTCTGCGCGTTATCAGAATGTAAAACTTCTAGCCTAAGAGGCCTGCACAAACGCTTCTCGCCCCCGGACAATGTCCTTCCCCGACCCAAAGCTGCTGGATCTTCACCAGTTTCCGCAAGAAACCTCATCTCTGAAAAAACCAAATCTGACACTACTCGGCTCAATCGTTAGTCAATAATAAACCGTTAGGAGCTTGCGGAACGAACGGCCTGATTTTACCGGCCGCGAAGAGCGACCCTTCTTAAAAAGTCCCGGTTTATGAGTATGTGGAAACTATCAAGGGAATAAATTAGCGAGCGGGGCATGTTCCCACACTCGATATCGACCTACTGTGAGCCTGTCTCGAGAATTACTTCCAGGGGAAATAACAGGCTTTAGCACATCTCCTTCAACCACGGCCTCTTTAGGACGTTTCCTGGCGATATTCTCCCCCGAATCTCGGTCCTCACGCTTGCGTTTTCGATCGAGTTGAATACCACACCCAGACTCTCTAATCTTCTTTCCCGGTCGCCGTTCGTAATTCTTTTTGGGTGCAATAGGCGTGAGCAGGGTCTCATCCGCTTTTCGTCCTTGGTGTTTCATTACACCCCCCTCCCAAGCTACGTTGCTGCCTGATGCAAGTGAGGTCCCAAGAGGGCCTTCCCGTAGTAGATGGCTTTCTTAACAAGCCGGCTTATGGTAGCCTTGAGGAGGAGGAACCGTTTTCTTGAGGTATAGATATCAATAGTCAAGGCGACCAAAGTAAGAAAAGGTGTGAAGCGGATATCTGGACGGAGGAGTTTCATCGGGAATACCATTCACGCTCAGGTTCAGACGAGGTGTTGAAAGGAGGACGTCTGAGGGAAGTCTGACATTCGTGGTTTAAACAGTTTTCGGTGCGGTTGGTGTCGTCATGCTTCTGCCGATCTGCACGGTCGGGGGCATCGAATCCGGTGCGTGGGGAGCTGTAAAAATACTAATTTCGAGTTAGAGAGGATTCAACCTATATGAGAGGAGCGTGATGGAACACAGGGGATAAGCTACTAATCTGGAGGTTGATATATGCATCAGAACTGAGACAAAGTAGGGAGAAGGAAGAAAAAGAGAGGCAGAGAGTATTTTAGGGTTACAGGGAAGGAGAGCACATAGCATTGGAAAGAGGTGTATACATGTGAACTTTGTCTACCGTAGATTTCTCTACTAGGATCTTGCTTGACATAAACAATTTACTTCTTTCTTCATTAGTATGTAATTCCACCGTCATCAGCTAATAGGTTATGAGACATTGCAAGGCAAGTTAAGGTTAATTTTCGCTCGAGCGGCCTGCATCATTGGAACCAAACACTACATCATATGAAGTAGAGGTACATAAAGCTTAAATTGAGCTACTGGCTAGGTTCCTATGAACTTACCCCGAGAGGGTGAATGTGACCAAAAATTGGTATATTGTAAGTTATATTTCTAGCCATTATTGCTCGCAGCAATTGGTTATGAATCGGCCACATGATAGAGTACAGTCCACAAAAGTTGAAGTTGACTTTGAGGGGTAGACAGACTAGAAATATTAATATAATTGCAGAGACTAGAGGTGCAAGAGTATGGAGAAGAAAGAATATAAAGTACTAGGGTAAAAGTGTTCGTCCGATTGGTGGTTACCGAGCAATACCTCAAAAAACCCCACCTTGACAATCAACCACCTCTCAACCACAATACCTCCTCAGAAAACAGGCCACCTGAGCGAGTTTGAGAAAGGGAAAATTGTTGCTGTGAGGAAAAAAAGGAAATTTCTTTTTCAGAAATTGGGGGGCTCTTACACCATCCTAAGAGTATGATCCAAAGTTTCCATAACCACTTTAAAAAGAAATGTGATGCAAATACTCTTCCAAAACCTGGAAGACTAAGAATTCTCACTACCAGAACTTGTCACCGCCTTGTCAGAGAGTCAGAAAAGGTACGCTGCCAGACTTTATCAGAATTGCACAATGATGTTGCACCTCATACTTTCCTTCATACAGTTAAGAGAGCTTTGACATCAGTCAAAATAATGAAATGGAGAGCGAGGAAAAGAGCTCTGCTAAAGGATGAGTATGTTGTTAAGAGGTTGGCCTGGGCAATGAAGTATAAGGATTGGACAAAGGAAGACTTTGAAGGGGTTATCTTTAGTGATGAATGCATGGTTGAAAAGTCCAAAGATCCTAAGAGTATTTGGGTATTCAGAACACCTGAAGAAAAGTAACACAAAGGCTGTATTCATGGAGTTGCCAAGGGGCCAGGGGTGAAGCTGATAGTTTGGGCTTGTATTTGGGGTAGAAACAAGGGTCTTCTGATTCCTCTTTTTGAGAAGAATGTAGATAGGTTTGTATATATTAGAGTTTTGGAGGATAGCTTAGCTGATGTCTGGCAGGAGGTGGAGGATATAGTTGGGGATCCTATCTTTCAGTAGGATGACACAAAGATACATAGTGCAAGAGATACTGTAGCTTGATTTGCTGAAAGCAATACTATACAGATTATGGAATGGTCACTCAATTCCCCAGACCTCAATCCAGTTGGGCACTGTTATAAGAGGGTGAAGAAAAGGCTACACCAGTACTTTCCCAATATTCCCAAGGCCAAGAGGGGTTCAGAGACTGTTAGATAACATGTAGCAAAAGCCCTTAGTCAGGTTTGGGCTCAGAATATTGAAGGTGAATTTCTGAAAAGGTTGTAGGAGTCTCTGGCTAATAGAGTGGCTGCTGTCGTAGATGCAAGAGGATGGTATACAAAGTATTGATTTTTTTTGCTTTCTAATTGTATATATAGCTTTCCTTATATTTATTGCATGTCTATACACATTTTCAGTTTATTTTAAATGGTTGAGGTTGAATAGGTAGTAAATTTGTAGTGATCGTAGGTTGCCATTGTGTGGCCGGACGAGTACTTTTGCACCCATACTTTACAATAAGTTGTTGCAAAAACTGATGAAGCTCACTTAGTCCATTCCAGAATCTTCTAGCTCAGAGCTAGTGAGATGATGTTTGACATGTATCTTGGTAGAGTGATGTATAATAATACTTCAAAAGTTGAGTCTTGAATAATATTCAAACATATAATGGTGAGTGCTACCAAAATGACTATCAAATTTTATAATAAGAAAATAGAAAAATAGTAGATAGGGTATAGAGCACTATAATAAAATACATAAAATTTAAAATAAAAGTTACCAGTATTGTGAGATATGAAATATATTATAGTTAAGAATTTGATAGTAAATTTGAGTATATATTTGGAAGAATGGTGAAAATTGTCAACAATAGCAAATCAAGTCTAAGTATTCTCAGTGCTCTGTACAATATATTATAATAGAGTATAATATATTATACTATATTAGTAAAAAATTACAATGCATCTGATGTGGCACCATTGCATTCTGATATACATGATATTGATTCTGCATCCCCTGCATCCAGTGTGTTCTGATATCCATTGCAATACATGCTAATACCAGGGCGATCTAGCACTGCCTTGCTACACTCGGTTGCATCCTGATACAATGTCGCATCCCACCTACACCTGGCTCATGCCCAGGTAATTCTTCATGGTACTTTCATGTTCTGACTCCTGCATCTCTACCTAGTTCCTGGCCAGTGCCCTGACTCTGAGTACCATTACTGCTTATCTTGGGAGGGTATCTAGCATAGCTTTGCTATACTCCTTCATATCCCAATACAACATCGTATCTGATCTAGTGTCATGGCCACCGGGCAGGGGATGGATGGAGTTAGTATATTGGTTACAACCTGGGAAACTGGAGGGAGGACGGGTGCAACGTAAGAAATAGGGATGGTTAGCCGAGGTTCTACGTAACGGAACCTCATAGAAACTGATGAAAGATTGCGGCTGCGCAGAAGGAAAGGGTTGGGATGTTAGGAATTAATCAGTAGAGGATTTTCCTTGGTTATATAAAGGGGTGTGCTCCTCTTAGATTTACTTTCCTCATGCAACCTGGTAATTTCCTGTCTACACGTGTACTTAGGAATTACAACTTTGTTTCTTTCTCGCATCACCAGAACCCTAGACCCCTGACCATGATCCCTGAGAACCTATCGTTGAACCCCTTGAGCCCTGATACAAACACTTCTTGTTTGTACACTTGCGCCTCTCTGTTGTCTTGCCTACAATGGTATGCCTTGGACAATCTGCCCTGAACCCCACATGGACTCTTCCCGTTAAACAAGATTGCATCTACGAGTATCCAACCCACACCGCAACATGTTGCGATCCTTCAAAATCCCCCGGAGCTCTTTATCAACCTGAACCAGACTGTCAGTCTGTCTAATGAGTAGTAAGGCAACCTAACCCAGGACCAGAGATACAACCATTTCACCCGCATCCAAGTTATCCTTCTCCAGGCAGTAATCTTGCTGGCAACTACTGAGACCCCTGCCAACGAACAGTTACAACAGGTGCTACAAACCTTAACCGATAAACTTGAGACCCTCCACCTTGATGGCCAAGGCCTCGAGGCCTGCCTCACTATTACCGAACAGGACCTGACGCGTGCCAATGTGACAGTCATTTTGCTCAACAACGCCCTCACCAATGCCTGCACAGGTCCTGCTGCACCCACTGGTGGGAGTAAGAAAGCCTCAATCCTGAACCCAGAAAGGTTCGATAGCACCATAGACAAGTACCGCCCCTTCGCCATGCAGCACCACATGAAACGCCGCCCGGACCACCTCTGGTTTGACAATGAACAACACCATCTGGCTTATGCCATCAACCCTCTCATGGGATATGCCTTCCTGCACATGCAACCCAATATCACCGCTGAAGAGATCAACTACGCAGATACAGAGGTCCTGTTTGCGGAATTAGAACAGCCCTTTGGGAATCCCAACCACCTGGCCAGTACAGAAAGGGGAATCAGGGACCTTGCTCAGAAAAACCGCATGTTGGTGGAATACCTGGTGGATTTCCAGCGTCTGGCTGCTGATACCAACTGGCACGATGCCACTAAGCGGGATGCTGTCTACCAAGGTCTCAGTTCAGAGCTGAAGGACAAACTGACCACTATCACTAACCCTGCTGAGACCCTTACCGCCTACACTAACTTGTTGAAGAAGCTGGACAATAATATCTATGCCCGCATGGCTGACAAGAAAGGTTTCTCCTCCTCATTGTGGCGCACCTCCACAGCCACACAGCCCCACTCCGCCACCCCTGCTCCCACTACCACCACTGCGTTGAGTACTGGCTCAGGCCTAATGGACCTCCCTGTAGGATGTCGTACCTTGACTGAGGTGGAGCGGGATGACTCTATAAGAAGGGGACTCTGTCTGTACTGAGGTGGTCATGGACACATGGCCCGACAATCTACGCACAAGAGACCTAGCCATATGCAGGCCACCACCATCTCGCTGTTTGGACCCCCCATTGTCCCTGAAGGCACCCACCCAGAATCTGAGCAGTCAGAAAACTAGTCGTCCCCTGTGCAGAATACGGCACTGGCATGGGACCTGTAAAGTCTTTTCCTTGTTTATCAATATATAGTTTGTCTTTGGATCAAATGGAGAACGGAATTGAAGATAACCACTTGGTGATTGCCTGTGATATCATAGACAACCAAAATGTAATTCGTTCCCAGGCTCTCATCGACTCTGGAGCCACTGGATATGCATTCATGGATGAAGACTTTTCTTACTGCCACCACCTCCCCTTGTTCAATTTAAAAGAAACTATTCAATTAGAAGTAATAGACGGCAGGCCAATCAGCTCTGGCGCGATTACCCACCTGAACCAGATTGAGCTGAAGATCAATGACCACCTAGAAGCCCTGCCGGCCTTCATCACCATACTGTGCAGGTACCACTTGACCCTAGGCATCCCAGGGCCCAAACAATAAGACATAACCATCCATTTTTCACAAGAAATACCATTACATTTGAGTCTAACTCTTGTTTAGAAAACTGTACCCCCGGTATGACTGGTATTCAAGTAGTGGAAGAGGAGAACCCCCACTTCCTTAAAGCCTGTGCTATTGAATGAGCCCTATACCACAAGGTACTCAGAGAAGAAGAAGTTCGAGACATTGTGCCCTCGGAATACTATGAGTTTGTACCAGTATTGCTGGAAAGGGAACACAATCAGTTACCACTACACCGACCTGATGACCACACCATTCCTTTGCTACCCAGTCTTAAACCCCCGTTTGGCCCACTATACAACCTGTACCACCCAGCGATGGAAGTACCATGGGGCTGGCTTGATGGAAATCTCCAAAAGCACTTCATCCAACCCTCCACTTCGCTGGCAGCCTCCCATATCCTGTTTATCAAAAAGAAAGATGGATCCTTACAATTATGCGTGGACTATTGGGCTCTGTACAATATGACCATCAAGGACAGAGGCCCTTTACCCCTCGTGATAGACACTTTTATGCAGATCTCAAAGGGCCAAATCTTTACTAAGCTGGATATCTGAGGGGTGTACAACTTGATTCGCATGAAGGGAGGCGAAGAAGGGAAAACCACCTTCCGGGCCCTATATGGCCTGTATGAATCTAAGGTCATCCCATTTGGCCTTACCAATGCCCCCGCCACCTTCCAGGCATATATCAACAAAGCCCTACGCCAAGGATTAGACCGTTTCTGTACCACCCACTTGAATGGTATTCTCATCTCTAGTGACACCGCAGAGGAACATATCGAGCACCCCTGTTGGGTCCTGAAAGCCCTAGCCGATGCCAAGATAGAGGTCAAGCCCTAGAAGTGTGAGTTCTATGTTGATCACGTCAATTACCTCGGGTTTATTATCACTATGCAAGGTATCTGAATGGACAATGCCGAGGTGGAAACGGTTATTTCCTGGCCTGTCCCTGAGAGTTTGCAGGATGTGTAGACCTTCCTGGGATTGGGCGACTTCTATCACCGGTGTATCGATTGCTTATTTCCAGCTCACCCGGCCTCTTACCGCCCTTACTAAGATGGACCAAACATTTGTCTGGACCCCTGAGTGTCAACACACCTTTGAGAAACTCAGGATGGCCTTTACCACTACGCCTGTCCTGGCCCATTTCGATTTCTCCAAGGAAATGACTAGCGAAACTGATGCCTCAGACTTTGTATCTGCAGGCATTATGTGCCAACCCGATGATAACAGGGTGCTCCACCCTATTGCCATCTACTCTAGCAAGTATACTCCGGCTAAATGCAACCACGACATCTACCTCAAGGAACCAACGCCGGCAGTCCATGCTTTTGAGGAATGGAGATGCTTTCTCATAGGCCGTAAAGTCACAATCCTGACCGACAACTCCAACGTGAAACACTAGACTACCAAAGAACTCATGAACTGCAAACAAGCCAGGTGGTCGGAATTCCTTACCCAATTCAACTGTGACATCGAATACTAGCCCGGGAAGCTCAACAGATAAGCGGATGCATTAACATGGATGCAATGGCTGACGGAGGAAGAGCAAGAGCAATAAAGAGAATACCAGATACAGGCACTGTTGAAGCCACATCACATGGGTTTGTTGACGAACATCATGTGCTCTACAGAAGCGTCTCCCCTGGAAGATCTTTGGCAGGCAGCCTATAAGGCTGACCTAACCCCGATACAGATTCCAAGAGCGTGGGACCAGGGCGACCAACATTCCCATCTCATTTTCCTTGCGGAATGCCCAAGGGAGGGGAACCGGCTGCTGTCCTGAGACTGCCTATACGTCCCCCTCCACCCAACCTTGTGCCTGCGGCTAATCCAAGACGTCCATGACCGCTTGGCTGCTGGGCACCCTAGTAGAGCCAAGACCCATGAACTGGTTTCCCGCCATTTCTACTGGCCAAGCATGTATCGAGATATAGGTTGTTTCGTGAAGAACTGTCACACTTGTCCAAGGAGCCATACATCATGCCATGACCCCTTTCGCATACTGCGCCCTCTTTCGGTACCAGGCAAACCCTGGGAAAATGTCTCCTTGGATTTTGTTACTGGCCTTCCCTGGAGTCAGGGCAACGATGCTGTGCTGGTCATGCTGCATAGATTACTCCAGATGCGCTACCTGATCCCATGCTGGACCACGATTGATGCCCCAACATTAGCCGAGCTGTACCTCACACAAGAGTGGAAGCACCATGGTCTTCCCGCTATCATCGCCCCGGACTGCGGCACTCAGTTTACCTCCGAATTCTGGCAGATAGTGTGTGACCATTTGTGGATATCTCGGTAACTCTCTACTGCTTTTCACCCCCAGACCGATGGCCAGACTGAAAGAATAAATGCCATCATGGAGTAATACCTGCAAGCTTATGTTAACCATCAACACGATGATTGGGCCCTTTGGCACCCCATGACGGAATTTGCAGCCAACAACCATGCCTCCGAATCTACCAGCCTATCCCAATTCTTCACCAGCTATGGTTGCGACCCCAGGATGGACTTCCTTGACACCCCAGAAGGGCCCCAAGAGGCATCCAAAGCTGGGGTGTTCGCACAATGCCTGAAAGACATCTACAGCCACCTTCGTTCTGAGATTGCCTATGTCCAGGATCGTCAAGAAGAGAATGCCGACTGGGGACGCCTACCCGCTCCACACTTCCCAGTGGGCGACAAAGTACAGCTCAATCCCAGGAACATCTGAACCCGCTGAACTTTACAAAGGCTGGACGACAAACATCTGGGCCCCTACCCCGTCACTGCTCGAATTGGCAGCCATGCCTATAGCCTCGATCTCCCTGCCTTGATGAGGATACACAATGTGTTTCATGTCTCCTTGCTTGAGCTGACCGATGAGAACCCTCTTCCGGGACAAATTATACCCCTCCGCCACTGGTAGAAGTCGACGGAGAGGAGGAATCACAAGTGGAGTGCGTGGGGGACAGCAAAATGGTTCAGGAAAAGTGGAGGTACCTTGTTAGATGGAGGGGATATGAAGAAGCTACCTGGAGACCCGCCGAAACTGTCAACGGGCTACGTGCAATTCACGAGTTCAAATCCAGTTACCTGAACAAACCCGGCCCCCTTTCGGAGTAATGAACAGGCGCCTCAGAGGTCCGTGGTGTAGTGGAGGGGAGCTAGTGTCATGACCAGCTGGCAGGAGATGGACAGAGTTAGGATAGTGGTTGCAACCTGGGAAACCAGAGGGAGGACGGTTGCAATGTGAGAAATTGGGAGTGTTAGCGGAGGTTCTGCATAACAGAACCTCATGGAAACTGATGGAAGATCGTGGCTGCACAGGAGGAAAGGGTTGGGATGATAGGGATTTGCCAGCGGAGGATTTTCCTTGGTTATATAAAGGGGTGTGCCCCTCTTAGGTTTACTTTCCTGACGCAACCTGGTAATTTCCTGTCTACACCTGTGCTTAGGAATTACAACTTTGTTTCTTTCTCATGTCACTAGAACCCCTGACCCCTGACCCTAATCCCCTAGAACCCATCCTTGAACCCCTTGAGCCCTGATACAAATACTTCTTGTTTGTACAATTGCCCCTCTCTATTGCCTTATCTACCGTGGTGTGGCTTGGACTATCTGCCCTGAATCCTGCACGGACACTCCCCGTTACATCCAGGTCCTGCTTACGCTTGAGCTATTCTTCATAGTACATTCTCATTCCAATTCTTGTAGCTCCACCTTGTTCATAGCTGGCAGCCTGACTCGGGGTTTTATTGCTGCTGCTATTGGAAGGGCATCAAATATTACCTCATCATACTTCCTTGTATCCAAATGCAATGTTATATCAGATCTACATCTGTCTCATCCATGAGCTATTCCCTTCTACATCATGGCCTCTTGATCTCCGATCAAGGCTTTCTGACTTGGTCTGAAGTAGCCAGCTTATGCACCCACATTCTATGTTTATGTGTCTTTACATTATTACATCTGGCTTCTCAGCTGCCTGCTGATGCTGACCTGAATCCTTGCTTCAAATTTCATAACCTCCCAGGCAACAATTACTCTTGTGCTATATTTTATTCCATGTATTATATACTACATACGTATTGGCAATTGGCCCGATTGCAAGCAGAAGACAATTGCCTAAAATAGAGCAATCGTCTTCGGATTTTAATCCAGTAACTTGTATAGTTAATACTTCCAATAAACAATATGGCAATAATACTACAATCCTCACATATACATATAGCCAAGCCCTGATCGTGTTATCTATAGATTCCATTGCAAATAGCATTAAAGGTTCCTAAATAAATCTGGCTATTAACAAGGCAGTGCCAGTCTGTTTCTGGGATCAGGTGCACCAGGCCAGGGATCGTTGCAATATCAAGCAGCATGAACTCACATGCATCTTGCCCCAGCCGTACTGTGATAAGGCCATGTATGTCTGATAGGTGTCTGTGGTTGACTGCAGTTAATATATGCACATACACAAGATACCATACCGTACCTCGGTGTGTGTAGTTCCTAATTTTGAGGAGTGTCCTGATTGTCACCAGGAGATGTCTCGGCAGCAGACCGTGCATTCCTTCCCTACCTGCTTATACCTAAACCTGATTGTTATGACTTGCCTGGTTTCAAAAGAGCAGAGCAGCTGGGCATTGCACGAGAGGGTTATTGAAAACTGTTAGGCGGTAGCCGACTCTAAAGGCAAGCGAGTCTAGACTAGGGCCCGATACGTGATGAAGTGATTGCTAGGAAGGCTCACTTAAGATGTCTCGATGGGAAATGGTAGAAGTGTATCATAGAACGAATATATTGATAAGATCTCTTCTCCGTCGCTGATGATGTCTAAAAAGCGTGGGAGGCACCTTAATATTTATATTCCGTGTCTGGGTGTTCGCGGCCTAGCTACTCCTCCCACTTTGCTCTTGTGCGAATTTCATAGACACTAAAAACCTTTACCCCGCTTGACTCTGATTTCCTCGAACAGCAGGGAGGGTGTCCCACCGCGCTCCTTGCTTTGTTTGTGCTAATCATAGTCATTCGAACCCTTTCACCGTGGCTAGTGGTTACTGGTCCTTTCTCTGCATACAGAGTGATTAGCTCTGACGACAGACTTATTAATGCAGGTGGATTTCCTATCCCTCTGCGTCAACCCACAGGAGACATACTCTTGTCTTATCGCACCAATAGCGGTTAGGCCTCATTGTCTCCTGGGTGACCTTTTACGTGGTAGACCTTCACCTGGCTCTACCTTATCATGCATTTGGGTATGGGTGGACGATCCTCTCTTGGGCGTCGTCCCCTTGTCAGGATTTTCCCCTGCATTCCTCCACCAACGGACTTGAAATTTGGTCTTACTGCCTGCATGGCAGCCGGGGACTCCTATCGGAGTAGCCGACCTCCCCCCCGGTTGGCATCCGTCCGTTGGCGCAGTTGAGGGATCTTTGCATGCGTTTATATCCACAACCAACCGACCGCTTTAGCTCGTTTGACCTTGTCAGAATGGCCGAGAGTCCTCTCTTGAGGATTCAGCGAAAACTCCTCTGTCGGCGACCTTCAGTGGTGGCGTAAATGAGGGTTTTGTGCCGGTGTTGTATTGGTAGAAATTAACTCATTCTCGAAATACTCCGGCGGACCCTGGGATCGAACACGTGACCTTTTGCCAATGATCACGTGACATGCCTATTATGCTATGCCAGTTCGTCCTATGTGTAACATGAGCTCACCTCTCTAAGAGTTCGGCCTGAATCTCCAAAGCCTATTTCTCTAATAGTGTATACATTAAACTGTAACGGGGGCACCCCTAGGAAGATGGATCCCAAGGTTGCGACCGCACCAAACAACTTCAAACTTATCGCCAAAAGTTCACACAAATGTAAGAGTAAAGTAGACGGTAAAACTTAATAT
>PYWC01000012.1:1365556-1440915 GCA_003182015.1 Tuber magnatum
CTTCGTGTTGACCACGAAGCCATCTGCTCCTATCGTACCGATACGTGACTAGGGCCTAGCCCGAGCACGTTACAGTAATGACTGTACCGAGTGCGGAAGGCCGTCTTCCACTTGTCCCCCTTTTTTATGCGTATCAGGTGGTACCCATCCTTTAGGTCCAACTTGGTGAAGATACGCGACCTGACTACTCGATCTCTAAGCTCACTCATGAGCGGTAGGGGGTATTTGTTGGCGATAGGAACCTTGTTTAGCCTATGGTAATCCATGCATAGTCTCAACCATCCATCAGGTTTCGGCACAAATAGTATTGGTGCACCTGCGGGCGACTGACTCGGCGTTATTTTTCCTTCGCGTAGCATTTTATCAAGGTATTCTCGCAATGCCCGTAGTTCTTTTTTGGACAACGGGTATATTGGCCCCCATGGGGGCTTCTCGCCTTGGACTACTTTGATCTCATGATCAAAGGTATTGTGATTTGGGAGCTGTTCCACTGCCTGGGGCAGAAAGAGATCGGCATACTCCCGGTTGGGTTTTGGCAGAGTTTCCATCACTACTGCCTCTGGATCTTCTGGGCCTGCAATTCAGCCTACGTATCTGGCTGCAGGGTCTGAGGCTACTGTCTCGTCCCACTCAATGCAGATTCCTTCATCTTCTGGTTCCAGGTGTTTCTTGCACTGCTCTGCCTGGAACTCCCACCTGCTTGCATCCTCGATGAATGATAGGGGATGTTGGCAATGACACCAACCGAAAGGTATTATCAAGTCATGGATCTCCTGGCTCATGACTTCACAGGTAATTTCCCAACAATGTCGGTTAGCCCCAATTTCTAGCATGATAGAGGTCATGTAGCACCTTCCCGCATTCTGGGATTGTGCGCCGTCAAACCCCATTATATTAACCGGGGTGTCTCGTTGAATCGTCGCTAGGCCCAGTTTCTGCACTAGCGCCTCTCGTATAGCAAAGATTTGCGAGCCCGCGTCTAATGACACACGAATCGGTACTTACTCTCCTTGCATTCTAAGGTAGGCTGTGCCTTGTGGGCACTCGTAGTGTGTGGGTGTTGGGACTTGAGTTTTCCGTCGTTTTGGCTTCCCTGTGAGGTTACCCTGTCCTTGCTTAACAGGCATGTTTATTCGGGGCATTCAATAATCTTGGGTGTTTGTTATTGTGCCCGCACAATTTCGGCCATTCAGGCCTACTCAGACAAACTCGGTCTCTTCTTTGTGCGTCTCCTTTCTTATCTTTTTTTCCCTCAATGACGATATTTAATCATACTGGTCTATGCCACCAGTGCATAGATGAGGGAGCGACCCTTCTAACCCGGCCTTAGGTGTTCGATTCCTGCCGTTGCGCATGATTTAAGGTGAGCACACTGTCCTTTGTCTCGTCTAGCAACCTGCAGCCTACCTACTCACCGTCGCCGGTGGTACTATCCTGAGACTGGGGAAGCGCCTTCAGGCGGTCCTGCGCTATCCCGACTCATTTCCCGTACATGACCTTTGGAGGAAATAGTTGGGATGCCCTGAGTTGCCTCCCGCAACAGTCTCCTTTTCATGTGTGCCGGGTTTGAACCTTCTCTACCCAGGGAGGAATATAAAGTCTTGCCATCCCGCGTCCAGGTCGGGGGTCATTCTTGATTGCATCCCCCTGAGATGGGTTAACTTTCTCCATTATACATGCTTTCTTCGGCCCTTCATACTTCTGTCCCTGCCCATGCTCAGAACCCAGTCAGTGCGGTTCGCTGACATTCTTGACTAAGCCGTTGCCCTAGCTCGAAACGCAGGTCGTGGTTTTTTCCGGGCTCCCAGTTGTCTGATCTATCCCCCTTCTTGATCCGATAAGTCCCAAAGTCTAGGTCCTGGTGGTACATGAGTTTGGTTTACCGCTGGCCTCGGGGCGGCGTTCCGAACCTCAGTGTTTCGGGGCCTAAACTTCGCTGCTTTCCGTTGTCCTATCATTGCGACAACGGCTCCCTTCCTATATGCTCCCCACTTGTGGTNAACGGCTCCCTTCCTATATGCTCCCCACTTGTGGTTGGTGAGTCCGCACCGGGTGCAGCTTTTATTTTCCCGGCGTTGGTCAAGCAGGTTTTGGGGTATTCCTTCGTGAGCTTTCTTCCAGTCAGTATGCTCAACCCCTGGGTTTTTGGTCGCCTTGTTGGTCTGGGCAAACCTTGCTGACTTGAAAGTTCCAGGTGCTGTCTTTCTCTGGAACTTGCTGGGTCACTCTTCCTCTTCTCCTCGCTTCAGCTCCTTTTCTCTGTCCTCCCGTCATGGTTTCAACGGTCCGGACATACTCGAAGAGGTTGAAGGATTGTCTCGTCGTTGCCTTTCGCTGTCAAGGAAAGCTTCCTCCTGGTTGCCGACCGCTCGAAGGTGCTGTAGCCACTCGGTGTCGGTGTCGTATCGCTTGTGAGACAGCCGTCTCAGTATTGCCTCCGGTAGTTGATCCTTGACTATTTTCCTCTACGCCGTTCCTGGAAGCTTGGCCTTGATGTGCAAGTTTTCCATCTGGAGAAGGTACTTATCGATGTCCTTCTAGTACCTGATCTTGCCCATCTGTGCCAGCACCTGTCGGTCCTCATTGATAGGCGTGAACCGCACGATGATCTCGTGCCCAAACTGTTCCCACATCAGCAATTCGGGACGAGCGGCATACCCTTCGATCCCTTCCATGCTCTTCCCATACCAGATGCTGAAGGGTGTCACGTCGGCACCCTTCGTCCTTCCCAGGGCATATATAATCCTATCTTTATCCTCCATCCACAGCGTGGGATTTCGGCTAAAGTAGCCCTGGCACACGTGCAGCCAGGTCTTTATGTCCTGGTAGGACTTGGCCTCGTATACGAATGGCGGGTCGGCGGGCTTTTTCTGATGCAAGGCAGTTTGCCGAGCCAACTTTTTGGCTAACTGTAGCATCATTTGATGTTCCTCCTCTTCCTTAGCTGTCCGCGGCCATCCCAAGGGCAATGCCCCTGGCCGGCGGCTTGGTCCTTCCCCACCATTGTCCGACCCATTGTCTTCCGGGTCTGGGTCTCCTGCTCCTCCGGCCACATTGGGGGGCGCCATTGTTTGGTCGCGACCACTCTGTATGGTCTCTGGCCAGGTGTCTCGTTCCATGGGCCCCTTTCTCTTTTCTTGTTGGGATGGCCCCGATCGTCCTCGCCCAGTTTCGCCATCTATGGTGGATCCCCCCTGATGCCACCCCAACGCTGTTTGTACCAGCGCGGTCATTTCCCTCATCGACTGGGCAAACATCAGGGTCATGTTTTGCTGCATGTCCCGGAGCCCCATTGTCACTTTTTTATAGACGGTCTGCAGCTCTGTAACGAACTGCAGTTCCCGGGTTCCTCGGCGTCAACATTGCTCATCTAACTCCTTCCGGAGTTTGTCCAGGCCTGTAGAGAGCTCTTGGTCTCTACTCAGCAATTCTTGAATGGTGCGTCCGAGGTCCTGGTGCAGCTGTCTGCTTATGGCTGCTTGTTGGTCCGATCGCGCGTGCATGCGAGCGAGTGCCCCTTCGATCACTCCCTTAAATCTAGTGATCTCATGCACAACCTCTCCATCTAGTTTCCTACTCTTATTTTGCCAGAGCACCAATTCCTCTCCCACCAACTTTTCCGCGTTCAGAAGTCGCTCTCTTACTTGAGCAAGGCCTTCTGCCATCTCTTTCCCCTCGTCAGATAGGGTCCCATATGCGACCATCTGATCATTCTGGGTTTGGGTGACGCTGCGGTCTAACTGGCCGATCAGTGTCCCTATGTATGTGGCGAAGACACTCGCGTCAGTAGTGCCTGAGGGGGTTGGTGTCCCAGAGCGTAACCTCTGCCCGCTTCGTCTCCTGGTGACGCTTGGAGTTGGGCCTCGGGGTGCTGATGTCCCCGACGGGTTCCTCAGTGTCCGTGTGGAACCTAACTGTAGCGGCGGGATGTTATCTCCTGGCTGTGACTTTGGGAGTGGAAAGGGGCTGTCCTGGCACGGTCCCCATGCGCTGATCAGCCTCTGCTGTCTCCCAGCATGCAGCATGTCAGTGTCCCTAGAATCCTCGGATGCCGCTTCGATCCGTGGTTGTGACATCTTGTCTCCCCGATATTCTATGAGTGAGAGGTGTTTAAGGGCCCACTTGATCATGTGATCAGTGAACCAGAAGGGAACGTCTTCGTCTTTGAAGACTTCGCTTATACTGAGATCAAACTTGATCTGATAGATGTGTGGGTTTCGTTGGAGGTATTGGTTTGATAAATGGTTGAGGTCCTTGGATAAGCAGTCCTCTAGGCTCATTGAAAGAGGTGGTTGTGAGCCTCAGTAGGGTAGAAGTTATCCATATAGTGTTAGGTGGTAGCCGACTCTAAAGGCAGGCGAGTCTAGACTAGGGCCCGATACGTGATGAAGTGATTGCTAGGAAGGCTCACTTAGGATGACTTGATGGGAAATGGTAAAAGTGTATCATAGAACGAATATATTGATAAGATCTCTTCTCCGTCGCTGCTGATGTCTAAAAAGTGTAGGAGGCACCTCGATATTTATATTCCATGTCTGGGTGTTCACGGCCTAGCTACTCCTCCCACTTTGCTCTTGTGCGAACTTCGTAGACACTGAAAACCTTTACCCCGCTTGACTCTGATTTCCTAGAACAGTGGGGAGGGGGTCCCACCCCTCTCCTTGCTTTGTTCATGCTAATCATAGTCATTCGAACCCTTTCACCGTGGCCAGTGGTTACTGGTCCTTTCTCTGCATACGGGGTGATCAGCTCCGACGACAGACTTATCAATGCAGGTAGATTTCCTATCCGTCTGCGTCAACCCGCAGGAGACATACTCTTGTCTTATCGCGCCAATAGCGGTTAGGCCTCATTGTCCCCTAGGTGACCTTTCACGCGGTAGACCTTCACCTGGCTCCACCTCATTATGCATTTGGGTGTGGGTGGATGATCCTCTCTTGGGCGTCTTCCCCTCGTCAGAATTTTCCTCTGCAATCCTCCACTAATGGACTTGAAATTTGGTCGTACTGCCTGCATGGCAGCTGGGGACTCCTATCGAAGTAGCCGACCTCCCCCCCGCTTGGCATTCGTCCGTTGGCACAGCTGAGGGATCTTTGCATGCGTTTATATCTACAACCAACTGACCGATTTAGCTCGCTCGACCTTGTCAGAATAGCCGACAGTCCTCCCTTGAGGATTCAGCGAAAACCCCTCTGTCGGCCACCTTCGGTGGTGGCGTAAATGAGGGTTTTGTGCTGGTGTCGTATTTGTAGAAATTAACTCGTTCGCCAAATACTCCAGCAGACCCTGGGATCGAACACGTCACATGGCCATTACGCTATGCCAGTTCGTCTTATGTGTAACAAAAACCTGTTGGTCTTGGAATGCTGAAACTGGAGTTTCAAGTCATGTTAGCAGTTTGGCAGGAAGGAATCAGAGTATTAGGAATATTGAGAAAGGTGGTCCTGAGTTGACAGGTTGTGCCAGTCATATTGAATCAATTTATAATGAATCACATTAGTGGAGACCTCTGACACATTGTGAAAATCCATAATTTTTGACACATCATTGTAATGCCCCTTTAGGATCCTAAAATGGGGCCCGGCCTCTGGTACCATACTTGTTTTATCTACAAGATACAAGACATCAGCAGAGAGGTCAACTCTGTGATGTTGTAGGGAATCCAAGTTCTGCAGTTTGATTCCAATGGCGTGCTGGTGACTGGAGCTGTCAGGGGCAGGGTCTGTGCATGATCAAGGGCAGATAGTCCCAGGCACACCATGGCAGGCAGGACAAGAAAAAGAGGCAAGTATGCAAACAAGACGTGCTTGTGTCAAGACTTGAGTGGTTCAAAGACAGAGTCCCAGTGATCAGGGTCAGGGTTCACAGGTTCTAGTGATGTGAAGAGAAACAAAGTTGTAATTCCTAAGTACAGGTGTAGACCAGAAATTACTAGGTTGCATAAGAAAAGTAGATCTCAAAGGGGCACAAGACTTTATATAACAAAGGAAAATCCTCTGCTGACAAATCCCAACACACCTAACCCGATTCTCCTGCCCTGCCACAATTTTCTATCAGTTTCCATGAGGTTCTGTTATGTGAAACCATGGTTAAACAACCCTTTCTATCATGATATAACTATTCCAACCCAGATCTCCATAGGTGTAATCAATACCTCAAAGCCAGACTGCTGCCAGGTGGCCATGATGCTAGCTCCCATCCACTACGCCAAAGCCCTCAGAGGCACATGGTGGTTATTAAGAAAGGGGGCCAGGCTTAATTGGATAATGGCGGTGGAATTCGTCAATTGTGAGCAGCCTGTTGATGGCCTTTGCTGCTTCCCCAGCACCTTTGTCGTATCCGCTCTATCTATTCAGGTATGTCAGCCGTTCCCGAGCCCTTTTGGCATTCTGACCCCCTTCGACCTAGTATTCTTCCTCTCTATCAACTTCCAGCCTTGATGGGGGTGGTACAATGTGGTCTGGAAGTGGGTTGTTGTTAGCAAGTTCAAGCAAGGCAAGATGAAACATACTTTGTATCCTCATCAAGGAGGGGAGATTTAGACAGTAGGCATGAGTACCTATCTGGGTAGTGACAGGGGAGGGGCTGAGACATTTGTCATCCTGGTTCTGGGTGGGTTAGCGGGGCACAGATGTTTCTTGCATTGAGCCATACCTTGTCTCGTAACAGGAAGTGAGGGGGTGGTAGGCATCCTTGATTGGCTACTCCTGTTGACGATCCTGTCCATAGGTGATCTGGGAACAAAGATGGCTGTAGTTGTCCTTTAAGTACTTAGCAAACTCCTCAGCCTCTGACATCTCTGGAGGCTTCTTCAAAGTATACAGAAGGTCCAGATTAGGGTCACAACTATACTTGCCAAAGGATTGGAACAGGCCAGTAGATTCGGAGGCACAGTTGTTCATGGTGAATTTCGCGATGAGCAGACAAAGGGACCAATCATCCTGTCGGTAGTTAAGGTAGACATGCAGGTATTCTTTTATAATAACCTTGATTCTTTTGGTCTGTCCATCAGGGGATCACAAACTGCTTGCCAGAATTCTGAGGTAAACTTGGTGCCATGGTGTGAGGTCATTGTTACACATAAGATGAACTGGCATAGCGTAATAGGCATATCACATGATCATTGGCAAAAGGTCACATGTTTGATCCCCGGGTCCGTCAGAGTATTTGCAGAATGAGTTGATTTCCACCAATACGATGGCGGCACAAAACCTGCATTTACGCCACAACCGAAGGTCGGCGACGGAGGGGTTTTCGTTGAATCCTCAAGAGAGGACTCTCGGCTATCCTGACAAGGTCGAACGAGCTAAATCGGTCAGTTGGTTGTGGAGATAAACGCATGCAAAGATCCCTCAGCTGCGCCAATGGACAGATGCCAACCGGGGGGAGGTCGGCTACTCAGATAGAAGTCCCCGGCTGCCATGCGGGCAGTAAGACCAAATTTCAAGTCCCTTGGTGGAGGAATACAGAGGAAAATCCTGACAAGGGGACGACGTCCAAGAGAGGATCATCCACCCACACCCAAATGCATGATAAGGTAGAGCCAGGTGAAGGTCTACCACGTGAAAGGTCACCCAGGGGCCAATGAGGCCTAACCGCTATTGGCGCGATAAGACAAGAGTATGTCTCCTGCGGGTTGATGCAGACGGATAGGAAATCCACCTGCACTGATAAGTCTGTCGTCGGAGCTGATCACTCCGTATGCCGAGAAGGGACCAGTAACCGCTTGCCTCGGTGAAAGGGTTCGAGTGACTATGATTAATACGGACAAAAGCGAGGAGAGGGATGGGACACCCTCCCCGCTGTTCCCGGAAATCAGAGTCAAGCGGGATAAAGGTTTTCAGTGTCTACGAAGTTCGCACAAGAGCAAAGTGGGAGGAGTCGCTAGGCCGTGAACACCCAGACGCGGAATATAAATATCGAGGTACCTCCTACGCTTTTTAGAGCTCATCAGCGACGGAGAGGAGATCTTATCAATATATTCATTCTACGATACAATTCTACCATTTCCCATCAAGACATCCTAAGTGAGCTTTCCTAGCAATCACTTCGTCACGTATCGGGCCCTAGTCTGGACTCGCTTGCCTTTAGAGTCGGCTACGGCCTAACAGTCATGGTGGCAGTGAAACTGTGGTATTTCCACACCTGATTGAGGTCTAATTTGGCTAAGGTGAGAGGATCGATGGTTGTCCAGCAGGAGATCAGATCGTGTATCTTAGTTAACCTATCCACTATGCCGGGGACGGCATCATTGTCCTGACTCGCTGACACGCTGGGAATGAAATCCAGGAAGTCAAGTTCCTAGAACTTGTTGTGGACCCAGAGAGGGTGCTGTGCACCGAAGGGGGCATGGAGAGTCATGTGGCTTGGTTGACATTTCTAACAATTCTTCAGAAAATAACCTATGTCTCAACGCATACCAGGTCCGTAAAAATCATGGGAAAACAATTCGTGAGTTTTAGCTCTATCTGGATGCCCTGCAGCAGGGCCATCATTGGTTTCTTAGATTAGTTCCCATTGCAGTGCTTAGTGGAGTAGAGATATAGGCGGTCACGGCACAAGAGCAGGTTCCTCTTGCTGCGGCATTGAGTGAGGGAAATGAGATGGAAATGTCTGTCGCATTGGTCTAATATCTTCAGAATCTGTGTTGGGGTTGGCTCAGCATCATATGCCTCTGGCTAAAGATCTTGCAGGAGAGACTCTGCAGTGGGGAGCATGAGGTTCGCCAACAAACCGATAATATGCGGCTTTACCACCTCCTGGGTCTGATGTGTTCTTTATAGCTGTTCATGTTCCTCCATTGGCCCTTACATCTGGGTTAAGGCATTTGTGTTAGGCGGTAGCCAACTCTAAGGACAAGCGAGTTGGGACTAAGGCCCGATACATGACGAAGTAATTGCTAGGAAGGCTCAGTCAAAGTCTCCAGATAGAAGTGTTATAAGAAGTGTATTGTAGACGGAATATATTGGTAAGATCCCTTCTCCATCGCTGATGGTGTCTGTAAACTGTAGGAGGCACCTCAATATTTATATTCTCCATCTCGGCATTGGTGTCCTATCTAATTCCCCCCCTTTTCACTGTGTGAACTTCGCAGAACCCGAGAGCCTTTACCCCGCTTGACTCTGATTCCTTCGAACAGCGGGGAGGGTGTTCCATCCCTCTCCTCCTAGTGTTGGCTCTAATTATAGTTACTAGAACCCTTGCCCTGTGGCAAGTGGCTACTGGTTCTGTCTCTGCATAGGAAGTGATCAGCTCCAATGACAGACTTATCAATGCAGGTAGATTCCCCATTTATCCGCGTCAACCCGCAGTCCATACGCTCTTTCCTTATCGTACCAATGGCGTTTATGCCTCTTAACACTCTGGGTTAACCTTCCACGTGGTAGGCTGTCATCTGGCTCTACCTTATCAGGCGTCTGGGTGCGGGTGAACTATCTTCTCCTGGGTGTCGTCCCCTCATCAGGATTTTCCTCCGCATTCCTCTGCCAACAGACTTGGAATTCCGTCTTACAACCTACCTGGCAGCCGGGGACTCCTATCGAAGTAGCTGACCTCCCATGGTTGCCATCCATCCATTGGTCCAGCTGACGGACCCTTGCATGCATTTATCTCCACAACCAAGTGACCAATTTAGTTCGTTCAACCTTCTCACGCTAGCCGAGATTCCTCTATTGAAGGCTTAGTAAAAACCCCGTGGCCGGTGACCTTCGGTGGTGGCGTAATTGAGGATTTTGTGCCAGCATTGTATTGGTAGTAATTAACCCATTCTCCAAATACTCCAAGGGACTCTGGGATTGAACACATGACCTTTTGTCCCTGATGATATGACATGCCCATTACGCTATGCCAGTGCGGCTTATGTGTAAGAATCTGCTTTCATGTTGAGCTTTCCTGGCTGGTATTCGATGTCATAGTTGAATTGGGTGAGGAATTTCGACCAACAGGCTCATCTATAGTTCAAGGTTCACTTGGTGGTGGAGTGTTTCAGGTTGAAATGGTTAGTCGGCATCCTGACCTGACTGCCCATAAGTTACCACCTCCACTCCTCAAAAGCACAGACTATGGCTATGAGGTCCTTGTCATATAAGTCATGGTTGCACACGGCCAGTCTATAATTATGAGGTGGGAGGCTGCAGGTTGGAGTACACCCTTCTCCCCAGGTTGCGATGTGACACCTATGCATACCAAGCCTGCGGAGTCTGCTTTGATGAGCACTTCCTTGAGGACATTGAAATAGTCCATGACAGGGACACTGGTGAAGCCTATTTGTAGGGCGTCAAAGGCCTGCAGGCATTCAGAGCTCTGGACAAATGGTTGGTCCTTGTTGGTCAGGGCGGTAAGGTTCGGATGAGGCAGGAATGGGCATTGATGAATTGGCAATAGAAGTTTCCAAACCCCAAGAAAGTATATACAATCTGTACATGCTCTGGTATAGGATAGAGAATAATGGCTGCTACCTTGGCATTGTCATTGTGGATCCCTGGAGGGGTGAAAATGAATAGGTAGTACTAAACTAGGCCGACTATTTGTTACGGTTTCCTACTACTCGCGTTACTCGCGACAGGTAACGATCTTCATCTGACATCCGAACTGCGCTGCACTGTGTCCTGGAACTCCTCAGGTCTCGAGGCCCTATCTCAGTATTCTCACCTAAGAATCAGTTTCTCACCAGCGCCGAGAGTGTCGGTCTTTTAGTTTGTAAATACTATCCATGCAGAGGATAGGTTCTTGACTCTAATAGTGAACCCGCCTGGCAGAGAGGTTTGGAGCGTAAAGGTTTTTGTATTGTGAAGAGCGTAAAGTAGTAGACAAGAAATAACGATAGATGGTTGCATGAAGAGCTAACCCATCTGTGAAAACCGGGCCTTTATATAGGCCTCTTCATGCAACCCTAACCCAGCCCTCATCCTCTAGCAAGGTCAGATGCAAAATCCATCACCTGACTCAAACGAGTCATATGTGTAAACATAAATCAAACGCAATATAAATCAAACGCAACAATAAACCACATGACCTACTAACGAGGTCACACGCAAAACATAAATGAGTCTGCCTTGCCGGGAAGCCTTGCCAGCCAGTCTAGACTCTCCCCATCACGTCAACTGTACGTCATGTGCGAAATGCAACCAAACATAAACGAGCCCATGACCTGCTAACGAGGTCATGTACGTAAAACCAATTTAAACATAAACAAGCCCCATGACCTGTTAACAAGGTCGTGTGCATGATAGAATACTTCCCTGCATGACTTCTAAACTGCGTCAGGCGAGAAACCTGTTCCTTGGCGCAGTCACCTGGCTAGCACTCCTCTAGCCAGATCGTGACATTAGTTCCCCTCTCTCCCCAGCCTGAGTCCCATCAGGCTAGCTCGAGCCTTCGTCTCCTGCCGCCTCCAACATCCGGCAGGCCATCTTGCTCATCCACCTCTTTGTTTCTCGCAAGAGCATCTCCATGCTCTTGATCCTCTTCTCCTTTTTCCACATTTCTTCCCTGAGGGCGCTGACCTTCTCTTCCGACAGCCCCGCCCTTACTCTTTCTGCGCTTGGCTCTTATTCCAATCGCACCCGTTGCCTCCCCCCCTCCTTCTTCTCCCTTCGCAGTTCCCTCATTTCTGCCTTCTGGGCTTCTTCCCAGTCTGAACTGTCTGCCGCCATCCTCTGGAGGCCCTCCAGAGAATCGGTCTTGGTCATAGTAGGGCTCGGTTTCTTGTTTCCACTGTGGCTTTGCGGGGACTGTTGTCGGCTCGTTGTGGTCTTTTGTTATTTCTGCCCCCGCTCTCTTTTCGCTTTGTGCCAGAAGTGGGTTCCCGGAATTCAACTACTGCCACCCGTTCGGCTTCCAGGGAACCCGGTGGGCTGGCCTTTAGTGGGGTACGGTGTGCTCCGCATGGCCAGTAACCGGAGCCGAACTTGTCGCCTATGTCCACTTGGCACTTGTCATCAAAGTATCCTGTGAAGGATGTGCAGTTGTGTGCCTTCTGTTGTTCCATAAGGCGTGGGCGTGGCAGGTCCATCACCTACATCCACTCCTTGTTGCTCTATTCCTTCTTAATCTCCGTTTCGTACCCCGGCCTTGTGGGGGTAATGTTCATGGAAGTATTGAATTGCTACGGGTGCATTGTTGAAGTTGGTGGCGGGATCCAACTCCTGATCGCGTTCCGGCCAATAACCGGTCCACTTAGCACTGTATTGGAGTTTGCCGGAGTGCAAGCGAGAATCGATTATTTCTTGGAGTTCGTATTCATCTTCTCTGTCTATGTGAATAGGCTGAGGGGGAAGTTTCTTCTGTGAGAGAAAAGAGTTTTCTCGGTAGAGTTTGAGGAGGCTGGTGTGGAATGTTGGATGAGTCTGTTTCATGGAGGCAGGGAGGGTGAGTTTATATGCTCGCCACCTGACATGTTCGATTATCTTGAATGGTCTAAGTATCTTGTAGTCCAGCTTCTTCGATGGTCTTGTAGTCTGGATATTACATGGTATGAACCACACCTTGTCACCGACCGTCAGGTTCGGGTCTGGGTTCCGGTGCTCATCGCTCTTTCCCTTTTGACTCATTTGTGCTAGAGTCATTTCGTCAAGTAATGTGTCGTGTACCCTTATCATATCATCGGCTGGTGTTATCTTGCGCCGCACTTGGTATTGTGCCGGGTCGAATGATGGATCGTATCCGTAGTTCGCAAAGAAGGGTGTGGCCTTTATTGTTTCTTGTCGCCCCTTGTTGTATGCCAATTCTGCTGTGGGTAGGAATTCCGTCCAATCGTTCTGCTGATAGTCGGTATAGGCGCACAGATATTGTTCCAATATCGCGTTCGTTCATTCAGTCTGGCCATCCAGTTGCAGATAGAAGGTCGTGCTCCACTGTCGGCTCGCACTTAATTCTCGCGTGATTTCTTTCCATACTTCCGAGGTGAGGAGGCTTCCTCCGTCAAAGGTAATATCTTTCAGTAGGCCGTGGAGTCTAAAGACCTGGTCTTTAAGCAGATTGAAGAAGTGTGGTGTTGTCATATCCGTTGTGCATGGCATAAAGTGCTCCATTTTCATAAGTTGGTGGATAACAACCTATATGGCGTCATAACTGTTCGATTCTGGTAGCCCGGTGATGAAATCCATAGCAATAGATTGCCATGGTCTTCCAGGAGTTTCGAGCTATTTGAGTAGTCCATAGGGTGCATGTTTAACCCTCTTCTTTCGTCGACATGTACCGCAACTCTTCACATATCTTTTAATATCGTCACGCATCGACGGCCAGTAGCTGGATCGTTGGATCAGTGCTGTTGTTTTTGCTGTTCCACTGTGTCCCACCGGTGGGAGGTCGTGTTTTCTTCTTATCATTTCCACTTGTAAGGCTTCCTCATCTGTGAGCCTTATCTTGTCGTCATACCATAGGTATCTGCCTTCTTCCCGGCATACCCGGTGGGCTACGCCTTTCATTTGTTTTAGGCCTCGCTTCAAGGCCTTTCTTATCTCGTTGATATCCTCGTCACTAGCCGAGCTTCTTTTTATCCATTCTTCATATCCATCATCGTTGTTGGTAGCCGTGGTTATTTCGTTCAGGGATTCGTATCCGCTGTCTACATCTTCTCCTTTCACGAAGTAATTCTCTTTGGGGAGAAGTATTCTTTGTTGTTGCGACCGGGTTTTTTCCTTGTCTGGAAAATTCTACATTCTTCACGTGAATTCATCCGTCTTTCCTCCTTCTTTGCCTGGTCAGTATTCCATTTGGAGGTGGCATTGGCTTGATGTCTTGCTCCATTGGATCTGTCGTCTATTGAGTTCCTTGGTGGGAGTAAACGCTAATAGGTTCTTGTAGTCCACGACGACACGGATCACCTGTTGACTTCCTAGTGTATACTTCCTCCAGTCCTTACTTGCTTGGACAATGGCTAACAGTTCCTTGTCCTGAATGTCATAGTTTCGCTCTGCCTTTGACATTGTTTTTGATCGAAATGCAACCGGTCTCCATAATCCGTCCTTGCCCTTCTGGGAGAGGATTCTGGAGTATACCTAATTGGATGCATCTATCGCGATCATGATGGGTAGCGTGCGGTCGAAATGTCATAATATCGGTATTGTAGTAAGTCGCTTTCTCATATCGTTGAATGCTAGTTGTTGTTTTTCTCCCCATTCCCATTTGATCCCTTTTCTGGTCGTATCGTAGAGGGGTTTAGCTCTCCTACTAAACCCTGCGATGAATCTTTGGTAGAAGTTGTAAAAGCCCATGACGCTTTGCACTCCCTTCACACTCTTGGGTGCTTTCCAGTCGTTGATAGCTGCCATTTTGACTGGATCGGCTCGTACTCCTTCAGGATTGACGATATATTCTAGGTATTCGACCTCGTTCTTATGGAAGTCGTATTTCGAAGGCTTTAGTCTGACCTTGGCTTCTCTCAATGCCTGCAAGACATTCTGTATGTCTTGGCGGTGTTGCTCTATGTTGTCTGAATAGATAAGGATATCATCTAGATAGATGATACAGCATATATCCAGGTACTTGCTCAACTTGGAGTTGATCCACTCTTGGAATGTGGCTGGTACATTGGATAATCCAAAGGGCATGACTAAATATTCGAATATTCCGTATCCCATCCTGAAAGCCGTTTTCCACTCGTCTCTTTCAGCTATCCTGATGTTGTGATATGCATCCTTGATATCCAACTTCGTATAGTGTTTGGCCCGTCCAAGTCGGTCCAACGCTTTGTCGATCAATGGTAGAGGGTACCTACCTTTTTGTGATACTGCATTTAGTCCCAGGAAGTCCACGCAGAGTCTCAGCTTCCCATCGTTCTTTTTGACAAATAGGATCGGTGCCCCCGCCAAGGAGGACCATGGTCCGATCCACTGCCTGGCCAGGTTCTGTTGGAGGTATTCTTGCAGTGCCTTCAATTCATCTTCCCTTAACGGGTAGAGTTTCATGAAGGGCGCCGCCTTTCCTTCCACTGACTTGGTCTGGTGATCTTCGCTCTTGTGTGTAAGAAGATCCGTCCTTTTGTTTTCAGTGAATATTCCAAGATAGTTGTGATATTCTTTCGGGACCAGTTGCCTCAGAGTTATTTTCTTCTTCTTGGCTTCTTCCCTTACCGCTAGTCCCATGCTAATCATTGACGCTTCTGTGATCGTTAGTCCATCTTCTTGTTCATCCTATTTGAGCATCCCGGTTTGTTCCCCTCTCTGATAGAGTTGACTGAAGGCCTTTGATGATATGAAAGATATGCTTGGGGGTTTCTCTTCTGTCGTTTCGGTGGCGGTGTTGTCCTTTGAGGTTCCTCGTCCAGTGCTGCCGAATCTTTCCTCACCTCTTTTGGCCTTGTCCAGGTCTCAGATTTCTCGGAGCTCCCTGGTAGCAATATTTTCGATAATCATCTGGGCTATGTGATCCCCTTCCTGGATCGTATAGTCCTCACCCTGCAGGTTTATTAGTAGGACTTGCATCGCACCCCAATAGTCCGCATCAATCACTCCTGCGCCTGTGGTAATCCTGTGTCGGGTGGCCATACCACTGCACGGAGCGATTCTTGTACAGGTGCCGTCAGGTAGTCCTACTGCAATTCCTGTTGCTATTATTTTTTGTCCTCTTGTGAGGACTATCGTGTCTTCTGTGCTGTATAGGTCATGACCTGCTGCCTTTGTGGATCCTCGTGTTGGTTTCTTGGTGTTTGGGTGTAACACTTGTACCCTTATGCCTTTGTCGTCGGGGATCATTTCTGCGTGTTTGGTCTCTACATGGAGGATTTGTGTCCTAAGGTTTTCTCTTCCTGCTTGTTCTGCGGGGATCGTTTTGATCTTTGGAGAAGTTTCCAGGCACAACTGAGTGCATAGTACACTGTTGAAGTTGATTTGGCCTTTTTCCAAGTTGGTGTTCGGATTGTGTTGTTTTAGCCATAGCATGCCTAGTATTGCACTTAGTTTCTGCAAGTGCGCTACTGGGAAAGTCATGGCTTCGTGATGTGATTCTATCTCCATTTCTGCTTGCGCTGTATGGGTGATGGGTCCTGCTCTGCTCTTCTCCCCATTAACCAGGTATAAGTCTCTTGGTTTCTTTAGCTTCTTCAGGGGTAGTCCGTGGGTGTCACGGAGGTTTCTGGCAATGAAATCCTCGGTTGCTCCTGAATCAAGTATCGCGTTCATTTTGGCGTCTTTGTCTGTCGTGCATAGTTTTATCTTAATCATAACCTGTTCATGCTCATTATCGTAACTATTGGTATTATTGATCTTTGCCTTGTTGCCTTTTTTCTTTTTCGTTGATATGTGTGCGATGCTGGTGGGTTTGCCTTATTCCTCGTCGCGCAGAACATGTAACGGGGGCACCGCTAGGAAAACGGATCCCAAGGTTGCGACCGCACCGAACAACTTCAAACTTAGCACTAAAAGTTCACACAATTGTAGGAGTAGAGAACGGTAAAACTTAAAATCGCTAAGCCTGACACTTAAACCAATTAAGGTCTCGAGAGGATTGATTGTTAGAGTAGGAGAGTTCTTGCATAGACTTTCAGGTAGTTTTATCTTATGTCAGAAACTGCCCCATCAGTTTACTCCAACTATTCGAGCACACCCTTGTCTGCTAAGGACAGTCCGGCACATCTCCTGGCATACCCGTCGGGCATGCATGTGTCCACACCCACTCTAGTTGGCATTCACGTTATGCGATTATCGTTTCTGCAGTGTATTTCCATTTTGCCCGCCGGGGTGAAAACCTTCTCGTATCGGTGTCTTGCCAGTGGCTAACAGTCAAGAGACCTGATGAACCGGACTATCCATGACACATTTCCTATATGCATGGATCTCTAGTCGACCCCGGAAGCTACCGTGAGTGGTTTATCTATCAACTATTTACGAGTCCCGGGCTTCAGGTGTCTTCCGCAGGACACAGTGGTCCAGTAGTGATCCAATGGCCACTACCCATGACCACTACCTCGGATGCACCTCACCTGTGGTATGAATCCTGCTTTTGGTGTCTCTGCACTTCCCTTTGAGAGCCTATAGCGTTGGGGACACTTGCGGGCCTGGTCGGTGTAAAACTCTCCCGGTCGCCCCGGCACCACCTGGGACTATTTTCGGGACCCCCACAGTTAACACCCGTTAACTCTGTCAGTTTTGGTCCCTTTTACTCCAAAAAACTTGCAGGAGGTACTTCCTCTTCCACCCTATGCCCCCTTATATATCCTGCGATCAGCTTACGGTCCACCGGACGGCAGCGACGTATACGGTGTTGCAAACAGGTCTCCAAAGATTCCACTTTGCCAGACTGCACACAACTACACAACCGTTTGCCCATGACGTCCGGGCCTCATGGCGAGGCCGGAGGGGTATGATAGGAATAATGTCGCCAAATTACAGCTTCTTCGGAGCAGCGTAGCTTGCCCAATAGCATCTCCCGGAACCCCAGATTCTAGTATCACGCATCGCTTCCCGTGACAAACATTCCGGTCATTCCTCCCGAACTCCCCGAGGGACTTCGTATTGACAGGTAGGGTAGCTCAGGACTTCGGGTAGGGTAGCTCAAGCCCCATGGCAGGGTAACCTGATCCTCAGGGTAAGGTAACCTTATCCGGTGGACAAGATAACCTTTCCCTGTTACTCTGTCTATCCTGTTGCCGGAGATAGACACTTATGACCTTTCTCCAGTTACCCGGCCTAACTGAGTAACTGGCCCTCCAGAGGTCCCTAAGTACACTGATACCACTCTCAGGTGTGCCCAGGTACTTAAGTATCTGGCCTACTGATTCTGTTCATCTCGGAGCCCGGGCCATCGGGTCTCCGTAGGTCAAGCACTGACTTGCCTACTGGTTCCTACCAGTTCGCCTCTTGGCTACCTGTATGGGTGTAGGTTCCGACTGCCATAGCCCCTGTATGCTGGGTCGTTACGGACCACTCTTTGCTGCGGACTTTATTCGTTTAAAGTCTCCGGCCTCTCTATCCTCTCTTTAGCCTCCATCTCCTGGAGCCTGGTCTCCTTCCCTCGGCAATCCTTGATAACGTATCCCTTCAGTCCGCATCGTAGCCACACCTTCTCCTGTCTTCTCTTCTGGTATACCTGGTTGGACAGTCTTTGGAATCGTAGGTTCTTCCTTCCCGCTGCGTCCAAGTCCATGGGGTCTCCTGCTGGTGCTAGTCGTGGCGTGTTGTCTGGTCGGTAGGTACCGTTGTTGTTGCGCAGAGGGGTTGGATGGGTTATCTCTTTCGTCCTGCTCTGAGCGTGCCTGACCATGTTGATCTTGTCTTCCTTGTCAACGGCCCATATGGCAAAGCCTTTGGCCATTCGATTGGTCTGGTCTGAGCTTATCCAGCCTTCCTGTAGACTTTCGTTGGTGCCGCCCAAGAGGTGGTGGTACTTCGTGTTATCATTGTATTCCGCTTCAACCAACACCATGTGGAATTTGTGCCAGCAGTCATAAAAGTTGGTTCTTCCTTGTCTCATCTTCTCCAGCTTGAGTCTCGCTGTTTCTTTGGCATTCCTGTCTCCAAACTGGGTGTGGGGAGTTTCTATGAATCCCTTTCAGGAGGACCATATCCGGTCTCTCTTTCCTTCCACGTAGCGCATTATCCATTGCCCCGCCGCTTCTCGCAAGAGGGACTCTGCATAGTCCACCTTGATCGTATCTTTCCCCACACTCTACCCTTTGACCTGGAAGTACTGTTCCAACCAGCTTAGGAACTGCCTTAACTTCTCGCGATCCCCCTCGTATAGGTCCAGTTCTTTCGCTTTTGGCCTTGATTCTGGGTGGGCATTAATTGCTCCCAGGGACCTCGTCATCCGGTCCTCGGTCATCATCAGTGCCTGTGTAGTTGGCTCTGTTGGGGGTGCCGGTGTTGCTGCTGCCGACATCCTTCTTGGTTGTGGTGTTCCTTCGGGGAACTACCCAGGGGTGAGGTTTGTTCGGATGTAACTGGACTTGCTGCTTGCAAGGGTTGGCTTGCTGCTTCGCCTAGTGCGTTCTGTGCTTGTCCTAGGTTGAGGGTGTCGTTTGTCAGATAGATACCTCCTGTGTTGTCTTGGGGGAACTACGCATTTCTTGGAGTTACCGTCTTGCCGTCTTTAGGTGTCGCAGGCGATGCAACCAAATGTTACGGGTTCCTACTACTCGGGTTACTCGTGACAGGTCACGACCTTCATCTGACTTCCGAACTTCACTGCGATGTGTCCTGGAGCTCCCCGAGTCTCTAGGCCCTATCTCAGTATTCTCTCGTAAGAATCAGTTTCTCACCAGTGCCGAGAGTGTCAGTCACCTAGTTTGTTAATACTATCCGCGTAGCGGATAGGTTCTTGACTCTACTAGTGAACCCGCCTGGCGGAGAGGTTTGGAGCGTAAAGGTTTTTGTATTGTAAAGAGTGTAAAGTAGTAGATAAGAAATAACAATAGATGGTTGCGTCAAGAGCTAACCCATCTGTGAAAACCCGGCCGTTATATAGGCCTCTTTCCGCAACCCTAACCCAGCCCTGATCCTCTAGTGAGGTCAGGTGCGAAATCCACCACCTGACTCAAACGAGTCATATGTGCAAACACAAATGAAACGCAATATAAATCACACGCAATGATAAAGCACATGACCTACTAACGAGGTCACACGTGAAACATAAATGAGTCTCCCTTGCCGGTAAGCCTTACCAGCCAGCCCAGACTCTCCCCATGACGTCAACTATACGTCATGTGCGAAATGTACGCAAACATAAATGAGCCCCATGACCTGCTAACGAGGTCATGTGCGTAAAACCAATTTAAACATAAACGAGCCCCATGACCTGTTAACAAGGTCATGTGCGTGAAAGAATACTTAACTGCATGACTTCTAAACACTGTCATGTGCAAACCTGTTCCTTACTGCACTCACCTGGCTAGCGCTCCTCTAGCCAGAACGTGACAACATTACCATTTCCCACTACTTGTTGTACTTGCGTCAGGTAATGACCTTGGTTGTCTTCGCAACTGCGTTGCGCTCTGTCTGAGAGCTACTCAAGTCGATTGGCATTACCTTAGTAGTCTCACGTAAGAATCCGTTTCTCACCAGCCCTGAAAGTCCCAGTCTTGATATCACTAGGTTGGTCTGCAGAGCAGATAGAGTCTTGACTCCATATCTTACCCTGGTAGTGGAAAGTTTTGGAGTATAAAGGTTGGGTATTGTGAAGAGCATCAAGTTGTAGATAGGAAATAATAGTAGATGGTTATGTGAAGAGCTAACCCATCTGTAAAAACCTGGTCTTTATATAGGACTCTTCCAACAACCCTAACCCTACCCTGATCCTCAATCAAGGTCCGGTGCAAAATCAATCATAATATCGTATGACTCAATCGAGTCATGTGCGCAAACCATAAAACAATCCCATGACCTCTAAATGAGGTCATGTGCAAAATATAAATCAAATCCCAACATAAATCAAATGATAAACAAGCCACTTGCACTACTAACGAGGTCATGTGCGAAACATAAAGCAGTCTGCCTTGCTGGTCAGCCTTACTGACAAGTCTCGACCCATCTGATAATGTCAATTGTACATCATATGCGAAACATTAATTTAAACATAAATGAGTGACAGGACATGCCAATGAGGTCATGCATGTGAAAGCATAACTTATCCCTGTGATCTCTAAATGAGGTCATGGGT
The DNA here is from genome assembly GCA_003182015.1 of Tuber magnatum. Lineage (NCBI taxonomy): Eukaryota > Fungi > Ascomycota > Pezizomycetes > Pezizales > Tuberaceae > Tuber > Tuber magnatum. Next base: position 1,386,152 of record PYWC01000012.1, read on the forward strand.
GAAACCTGTTTCTTGCTTCCGTCACCTGGCTAGTACTCCTCTAGCTATATCAGGACATTAGCGTCCCTCTCTCTTCAGCCTGATTCCTATTAGACTACTCCCTGCTCTGGTCTCCCACTGCTTCCAGCATCTGGCCTGCTCTCTCACTCATCCACCTCTTTATTTCTTGTAAGAGCAATTCCCTGCTCTTGATCCTCCTCTCTTTCTTCCTCATCTCTTCCTGGACATCAGCTGATCTGCTGATCTTCAGTTCTGCCAGCACCACCCTCACTCTTTCTGTAATTGCATCCCATTCCAATCGCCCTCGTGGTCTCTTCCCCTCTTTCTTCTCCTTTTATAGCTCCCTGATATTCACCCTCAGGGTCTCATCTCTGTCTGCACCATCCACTGCTATTCTCTGGAGGCCTTCCAGGGAGTTGGCTTCACTGGTGGTTGGACTTTATTCTCTGTTGCTCCCCTAACTTGCTGGAGGTTGTGGTCTGCTGGTAGAGGTCTTTTGTTTTTTCTGCCCCGCTTTCTCTCTTCGCATTGTCCTAGAAGAAGATTCTGGGTATTCGACTCATGCTACAGGTTCGGGGTCTGGTGAGACCAACCAGCTGGTCTTGTAAGGTATGCGGTGGCTCCAGCAGGGCCAGTAGTCCCAACCGAATTTGTCACCCATGTGCACTTGGACCTGATCATGGTAGTATGCTGTGAAGCATGCACAGTTGTGTTTCTTTTGTTATTCTGTAAGGTGGGGTAGTGGTATGTCCGTCATCTTTATCCGTTCGTGATTGTTCTGTTCTGTCATAATAGTGGTTTCGTACTGCACGTCTGTCGGGGTAACATTCATAGAAGCATTGAATTGCTTTTAGTGTATGTTTGAAGTTTGTGACTTTGGACCGCTCTCCATCATGTTCTGCTGGGTAATTGATCCACTTAGCAGGGTACTGGAGTTTACTGTAGTACAAGCAGGAGTAGATTATTTTGTCTAGTTCATATTTATCTTCTCAGTCTATGTGAATCGATGGTGGTGGAAGCCTTTACTGTGAGGGAAAAGAGTTTTATGGGTAGGTTTTTGCAGAGGCTAGTGTGGAATGTTAAATGAGTTTGTTTCATTGAGCCAGGGAGGACAAGTTTATATACTTGTAATCTGACCAATTCGATTGTATGGAACGGTCTAAGTTGCTTGTAGTCCAGCTTCTTCGACAGTCTCATGGTCCGAACGTTGCCTGGTATCAGGCAGACTTTGTTGTAGAAACCCATAAGGTTAGGGTTTGCCTTGCAGTGCTTATCGCTGTTTTCCTTGCGACCCCTGTATACAAGAGTCATTTCATCTTGTAAGGTGTCATCTATCTTCATCATATCATCGCCCTCTGTTATCTTTCTTGGCACCTGGTTTTTGCTGGATCAAATAACAGGTTGTATGCATAGTTCGCAAAGAAGGCTGACTTTTTTATTACATCTTATTATCTGTAGTTCTATGTGAATTCCAATATGGATAAGAAATCCTTCCAGTTAGTCTATTGGTAGTTGCTCTAGTCTCACAGATACTGTTCTAATATTATCTTGTTTATTTGGTCCGTCTATCGGTTTGGGGGTAGAAGGCCATGCTCACATGTCGGCCAACGCTTAACTGTTCCGTGATCTCGTTCCATACTTCTGATATGAATAGTGATCCTCTATCAAAAGTGATATCTTTTGGTAGTCCATGGGGTCTAAAGACTTGGTCTTTATATAGGCTGAAGTGTTCTGGTACCTTCATATCCATCCTGCATGGTATAAAGTGCACTATTTTTGCAAGTCGGTCGATAATGACCCATATGGTGTTATAACTGTTCGATTCAGGTAGTCCTGTGAGGAAATTTATAGCTATGGATTGCCATGGTCTTCCTAGAGGTTTGAGTCATTTGAGTAGCCCATAAGGTGCATGTTTAAGTGTTTTCGTTCATTCACAGGTGTTGCAATTCTTTATACATCATGTAATATTGTCACACATCGACGGCCAGCAGTACGTGCATTGAATCGATACTACTATTTTTGACATTCTGCCGGGTCCCACTTCTGAGATTTCGTGATTTCTTCTTATCGTTTATGTTTGTAAGACTTCCTCATCGCTGAGACTTATCTGGTTGTCGTCCTATAAGTGTCCGTTCCTTTCTCAGCATAGCCTAAGGGCTATGTTTTTAATTTGTTTTAGACCTCCCTTTGGGGCCAATTTTACTTTGTTGATTCCTTGATCGCCAGCTGTGCTTCTTTATATCCTTTGTGTGTATTCTTTGTTGTTGACCATTTTCATGGTCATTTCGTTTAGAGATTTATATACACGGTCTTTGTCTTCTTCCTGTTGAAAACACTTTTCTTGCACAGAAGTATTCTTTACCGTTGCAACTCTGTTTCTCCCTTGTGAGGGAAGTCTTCGGTTCTTTGCATCCATGCGTCCGGGTTTCCTCCTTCCTTGCCTGGTTGGTATTTGATTTGGAGATGGTATAGGCTTAATCGCTTGCTCTACCTCATTTGTCTTCCCTTGAGTCTCTTGGTGGTGGTAAACGCTAGTAGGTACTTGTGGTCCATGATGACAGGGATTACGTGTTGACTTCCAAGCATGTACTTCTGCCAGTTCTGGAGTGCTCGAACCATGGCCAATGGTTCTTTGTCGTCAATGTCGTAGTTTTTCTCTGCCCTTGACATTGTCTTTGATTGAGATGTGACTGGTCTCCATAGTCCACCTTCACTTGGCTGTGAGGGAATACCAGAACATACATAGTTGTATCTATCTGTTTAAATCATGATGGGTAGTGAGGGGTCGAAGTGTTGTAGTATCACTGTCACAGTAAGTCATCTTCTCATATCATCAAATGCTGGTTCTTTTTCTCCTCATTCCCTTTTCATTTACTTTCTTGTGGCATCATAGTGGGACTTAGCTACCTGGCTGTATCCCCTGATGAATCTGCACTAGAAGTTGCAAAAGGCCTGAAAGCTTACTACTCCTGGGACACTCTTGCGTGCCTTCCAGTCAGCGATAGCTGCTGTTGTGACTGGATCAGCCCCTACTCGGTCAGGGTTGACGATAAATTCCATGTCTTCGACCATGTTCGTATGCAAGGTGTATTTCGAAGGCTTTAGTCTGACCTTGGCTTCTCTCAATGCTTGGAACACATTCCAGATGTCTCAGTGGTCTTGCTCCATGTTATCTGAATAGATGAGTATATTGCGTGGGTAGACTATATAGCATATATCCAGGTATTTGCGCAACTTAGAGTTGATCCACCATTGGAAAGTTGCTGGTTTATTTGATCATCCAAAGGGCATAACTAAACATTCGCACATTCTCTATCACATCCTGAAAGCCATCTTCCATTGGTCTCCTTGAGCTAACCGCATATTGTGATATGCATCTTTGATATCACACTTCATATAGTATCTGGCCTGTTCTAGGTAGTCCAAAGCTTCATCAATCAATGGCAGAGGGTATCTGTCATTTAGTAATATGATGTTCAGTTCCTGGTAATCTGTACAGAACCTCAGTTTCCCCTCTGTCTTCTTAACGAATTGGATGGGTGCCCCTAGCAAGCAGGATGAACGTCTGATCTGCTGTCATTTCAGATTCTGTTGCAGGTATTCTCTCAGGGCTTTCAATTTCTCTTCCTTTAATGGGCACACCTTTATGAAAGCCAATGCCTTTCCTTCCTGGAGCTTGATCTGGTGATCTTCACTTCTTTGTTCTGGAAGATCTATTCTTTGATTTTCTTTAAATATGTTGAGGCAATTGTGACATTTCTTCAGGACCAGTTGCCTCAAAGTTATCTTCTTCTTTTCGGCTTCTTCCTTTACTACTAGTTATATTCCAATTGCTGACGCTTCGCCGAGAGTTGGTCCATCCTCTTCTTTGTCCAGTTTCAGGATTCCCATCTGTTCCCCTCTCTGGTAGAGTTGACCGAAGGCCTTTGCTGATATGAAAGATATCCTCAGTGGTTTCTCTTCAGTCATTTCAGTGGAGGCGGCATCTGGAGTTGCTTATCCAATCCTGGGCAATCCATCCTCACCTCTTTTTATCTTGTCCATACCCTGCACTTCTTGTATTTCCCTGGTGTCTGAATTCTGCATAATTATCTGGACTATGCGATCCACTTTCTCGACTGAATAGACCTCTTCCTTTAGGTTTATTAGTAAGACTTGCACCATGGCCCTATAGTCCGCATCTATCACTCCAGTGCCTGTGGTAATCCCATGTCGAGTGACCATACCACTGCATGAAGTTATTTGTGCATAGGTGCCTTCAAGAAGTCCAGCTGCAATTGCTGTTGGTATCGTTATTTGCCCCCTGGCTGGGACCATCATACTATTCATACTCTACAGGTTCTGGTCCACAGCCTTTGAGGATCCTCATGTTGGTCTCTTGGCATCGGAATGCAAAATTTGTACTCTTATGCCTTCATCGTAGGGAGTCGTTTCTTCATGTTTTGTGTCCATATGTAGGATCTGTGTCCTTAAGTTCTCTCGTATTGCTTGTTCTTCAGGAATCGTTTCTATCATTGGGGAAGTTTCCCGGCACAACTGCATCTATAGTTCGCTGTTGAAGTTGATTTGACTATTTTCTCAATCGATGTTTGGATTCGGTCATTTTAGCTATGGCATTCCTAGGATAGCATTATGCTTTTGGAAATGCACTACTTGAAGTGTTATAGTTTCATGGTGTGACCCTACCTCTATTACTACATGTACCATGTAGGTGATTAGTACAGCTTTGCTCTTCTCTCCATTGACCACACATATGTATCTTGATTTCGTTATATTGTTCAGGCGTAATATGTGGCTTTTGCGGAACTATTGTTCTATGCAATTCTCAGTTGCTTCTTAATCAAGCATCACATTGATTTCCATATGCTTGTTCATTGTACATAGTGTTAACTTAATTATAAGATATTCATTGTTATTATCGTAACCGCTCATGTTGTTCATTAGTTCCTTATTGTTTTTTGTTGTTGATATGCATATGATGCCAGTGGGTTTGCCTTGTCTGTCAGTCCTCAGACCACTATTTGCTGGGGACTTCATTCCTTTAAACTATCCTGTTCATTGGCCCTCTCCATAGTATCCATTTCCTGGATCCTGGCTTCCTTTGGTCGACAATCTTTGGTGAAGTCCCCCTTCAGTCCGCACCAAAGGCATGCTTTCAGCTTTCTTTTCTGGTATTCCTGGTCTGATCGTCTTTGGAACTACCTATTTCTTTTTCCTGCAGCATCCAGGTCCTTTGGGTCTCCAGCCAATGATGGTGTAGGTACACATGGGTTGGTAGGTACTATTATTATTGTGTGGTGGGATCTGTCTGGTCATTTCTATTAGTCTGTTCTGCAGGTGTTGGACCAGATTGATCATGACTTGCTGGTTGATGGCCCATACTACGAAGTGATCGTCTGTCAAGTCAGTGTAGTCCCCGTTTTTCCTGTCCTCTTGCAGCCTTTTGTTGGTACCCCCTAGGAGGGTGCAGTACCATGTATCTTCATCACATTCTGCTCTGACCACTATCATGCGGAACTTGTTCCAGAAGTCAGAGAAGTTATCCTTCCTTTGCCTCATCTTCTCCAGCTTGAGTCCCACCCTTTCTTTGGCGTTCATGTCTCCAAACTGGGTTCCGAGGGTTTACTTGAATTCCTCCTGTGCCATTCACCCTCGGTCTTGTCTATCTTCCATATAGGGCATTATCTATTACCCTGCAGCTTCTGCCAAGAGGGACTTGGCATAGTCTATCTTGATCATATCTTTTCCTTCCCCGTACCCATTGACTGTGAAGTACTGTTCCAGCTAACTTAGGAACTGTCTTAGCTTCTCACAGTTGCCTTCGTAGAGGTCTAGTTCTCTCGCCTATGGTCTCGATTCTGGTTAGGCGCTGATCACCCCAAGGAATCTCATCATTTGATCTGCAGTCATTATCGGAACCTGTGTGGTAGGTGGTATACCCTGTCGTGAATGCTGGCACTGCTACTGTGGCTATTATTGTAGGTTGTAGTATTTCTTCTCCAAAGCTGCCAGGTGGTAATGTTTGCTCGGATGTGACAGGGCTTGCACCTCTGGAGTGTTGGCTGGCCACTTCGCCTAGTGCATTTGTATTCATCTCGGGTCTAGGGTATTGGCCATGAGATGAATATCCTCTTTATTGTCTTGTGTGAACTCTGCTTTTCTTGGTGTTGGCGCCTTGCCATTATTAGGTATCGCAGGAGATGCAACCAAACGTTACGGTTTGGCACTACCTGTAACTGGTACAGGTACTAGGTTATGTTTTAGGTTTGGTTTCATAGTATCGGTTGATACTTGTATTGTTTCGTGTTCAATCAGTTGATATACACAATGTTTTATGTTTGGTTTCACAGTATTACTTGGTGGTTGCATTGTTCCATGTGCTATCGGTTGATATATGCAATGTTTTATTCTTGGTTTCACATTATCGTTTGATAGTTATATTGTTTCGTGTACTATCAGTTGATACAGAAAATGTTTTGGAATATCGCTCATACTAGAGATAAGCGATATGCTGTATTTAAAAACTGCTGAGATCCATAATAGAAACAGCAGACTTCGACTGACAGTATCCTGAATATACTTGGTTGAATGGTTACTTCTTTGATATCCTATTACACCCTCTCGAAGCATCCTTTAGTAGGCAGCCATTGCTTCCTATTGATCAAGAAGCCATCTGCTCCTACTGTACCACTACGTAATCAGGGCCCGGCCCGAACAAGTCACAATTCTTTTAACCTCAGCAAGTGGTTAGAAACCTGTTTGGACTAGGCTGATCAACCTACTAAGTGTCCAACCCGAAGCTAGCAGTGGGGCGCAGCAGAACTGAGGAAGGTTCCGCTCCGCCAACACGACACCATTGCGTCATCAGAGACTCGAAGTGGGAAGCAAGTGCCACGAGAAGGCCTTGCCAAAAGAAGGCAACCCAGAAAACTGCGAGGGCCCAAGAGTGACTTTGCAATTGACGAAGCAGCAAGACAAATAGTACGAGACCTGGCTACACAGACCTTTAGCGAATCGACTGACGAGTTAGCAAAGGCGGCAACAAACCTTCCTAGGCTTTTCCAGTCGAGTCCCTGCAAAGGAAAGGCACTGACACGACCACTGAAAGAAGAAAGCCCACCTATAAACACTCCAAAGGAGAAAGACAATGACGAAAAGGAATCAAATCAATCAGCAGCAGCAGGATCTCCGGATGAATTACAGAACGACTCATCAGACAACCCATCAGACGACATCTCCAGTAGTGAAGAGTCTGAACACAGTACGTCCGAAGGAGAATCTGCCAGGTGAACAGGACCTAAGGTCAAACTCCCCCTTCCTCCCACCTTGTCAGGCGAAAAGGAAGACCTAAAACCTGAGGTATTGGACCGATAGGTGACAATCACTTCCCAAGATCTTGCCCTTCATCATATGCACATGACCAAGGTAGGAAGGAAGTGGAGCTTACTTCGCAAGTGTCCGTGCAGGAAAAGCAGAAGAAGCATACCGCCAAGCAATGAACCAATATGACGGCAAAGACAAAATATGTGGAACGACCTTTATAAGGTACCTGAAGGACAGATTCCAGTCCTTACGAAATACAGTAGAACTGTACAAGAAATACATGGACCTCCAACAAGTATGAAAGGGAAAAAGAGACAGGATAAGATTAGTCACAACAGATATCTTAATGTACCATGGATGATTGCTCAACGGAACGGTGTCCCAGTATACACTGCAGCAGAGGCTGTATGAACTGTTGCGTCCTAGACTATGGCAGGAGGTAGAACCCCGGGAAGAAGAGGGAAATTCCTTTGAGAAAATTGTCGAACAAGCAGAACCCAAGGATGCCATCCTGTACCAGGCAGGGGTTTACCGAATACACACATCCCAGGAGCAGGGCAGTAAAGGATCCGCCTCCCATGGTAATACAAAAACAGTACAACCACATCACAAAGGTTCAAACGATAAAGAAGATAAGAAGCAGAAAAGATGGGATGAGGCCACATGTGTAACGACCCAGCATACATGAGCAATGGCAGGCGGAACCTATACCCATACAGGTAGCCAGGAGGCGAACTGGTAGAAACCAGTGGGCAAGTAAATACTTGACCTATGGAGACCCAATGGCCCGGGCTCCAAGAATGAACGGAATTGGCTAGACAGGTACTTAGGTACCTAGATACATCTGGGACCGGTGTCAGCGTACTTAGGGCCTCTAAAAGGGGCGGTTACTCAGCTTGGCAGGGTAACTGGAGAAAGGTCAGAAGTGTCTTCTCTGGCGACGGAATAGACAGGGTAACGGGGAAAAGTTATCTTGTCTATGGGACAAGGTTACCCTACCCTCAGAACCAGGTAACGCTGCCATGAGGCTTGGGTTACCCGGCCCAGAGTCCTGAGTTACCCTACCTTTGAATACATAGTCCCTCCGAGAGTTTGGGAAAAATGACCAGAATATTTGTCACGCGAAGCCATGCGTAATACCGGAATCTGGGGTTCCGGGAGATCCTATTGGGTGAGCTACACAGCTTCGAAGAAGGTGTAAATTGCAGACATTATTCCTATCATACCCCTCCGGCCCCGCCTCGAGGCCTGGACGTCATGGGCAAACGGTTGGGTAGTTGTGCGCAGGCTAGGAAAGAAGAAACTTTGGAGGCCTGCTTGCAACACCATATACATCCCTGCTGTCCAGTCGACTGTAAGCTGTTGGCAGGATATACAAGGGGGCATAGGGTGGAAGGTGGAGTACCTCCTCCCAGTTGTTCGTAGTAAAATGGACCAAAACTGACAGAGTTAACGGGTGTTCACTGTGGGGGTCGCAAAGCTAGTCCCAGGTGGTGCCAGGGTGACTGCGAGAGTTTTACACCTGCCAAGCCCGAAACTGTCCCCAACGCCATAGGCTCTGAAAGGGAAGTGCAGAGACACTAAAAGCATGATTCCTACCACTGGTAAGGTAGATCCAAGGTAGTGCTCATGGGTAGCGCCTATTGGATCACGCCCAGACTACCGTATCCTGCGCAAGACACAGGAAGCCCAAGACTCGTAAATAGTAGATAAATAAACAGCTCATGGTAGCTTCCGGAGTCAAGTAGAGATCAATGCATACGTGAAGCGTGTCATAATAGTCCAGTTCATGAGGTGTATTGACTGTTAGCCACTGGCAAGACACCGATGCGAAGGGGTTTTCACTCCAGGGGGCAAAATGGAAATGCGCCACAGAAGCGATAACCATATAAGGTGAACGCTGACTAGCGTGTGTCGACACATGCATGCCCGAATGGTGTGCCAGGAGATGTGTCGGACCACCCTTACTGGAGAAGCGGGTGCTCGAATAGTTGGAGTAAACTGATGGGGGAGTTTCTGGCATAAGATAAAACTACCTGAAAGTCTATGCGAGAACTCTCCTACTCCAACAATAAATCCTCTTGAGACCTTAATTGAGTGAACCGTCGGGCTTAACAATATTAAGTTTCACCGTTGTCTTTACTCTTGCATTGTGTGAACTTTGGCAATAAGTTTGAAGTTGTACCGTGTGGTCGCAACCTTGGGATCCATCTTCCTAGCGGTACCCCCGTTACAGTATATCGTTAAGCGAGCTACTCGCTTAACTCCTCTCCTGACTAATTGTAACGACCCAGCATACAGGAGCTATGGTAGCCGGAACCTACACGCATACAGGTAGGCCGGAGGCAAACTGGTAGGAACCGGCAGGCAAGTAAGTACTTGACCTACGGAGACCCGATGGCCTGGGCTCCAAGATGGGCAGACTTAGTGGACACAAGTATTTAGGTACATGGCTACGCCCAAGATTGGTGGCAGCGTACTTAGGGACCTATGAAGGGCCAAAACACAGCTAGGCTGGGTAACTAGAGAAAGGCCGAATATGTCTATCCCCGGAAGTGGGATAGATAGGGTAACAGGAGAAAGTCCACTTGTCCACCGGACAAGATTACCCTACCCTCAGAACAGGGTTACCCTGCCTTGAGGCTTGGATTACCCTGTTCAAGGACCTGAGTTACCCTACCGCCCAATACGAAGTCCCTCGGGGAGTTTGGGAAAAATGACTGGAATGTTTGTCACACGAAGCCATGCATAATACTGGAATCTGGGGTTCCGGGAGATGCTATTGGGCGAGCTACGCAGCTACGGAGAAGCTGTAAATTGAAGACATTATTCCTATCATGCCCCTCCGGCCCCGCCTTGAGGCCCGGACGTCATGGGCAAACGGTTGTGTAGTTGTGTGCAGTCTAGCAAAGGAGGATCTTTGGAGACCTGCTTGCAACACCGTATACGTTGCTGCCGTCCGGTCGACCGTAAGCTGTTCGCAGGATATATAAGGGGGCATAGGGTGGAAGGTGGAGTACCTCCTCCAAGTTGTTCGGAGTAAAACGGACCAAAACTGACGGAGTTAACGGGAGTTAACCGTGGGGGTCCCGAAGGTAGTCCCGGGTGGTGCCGGGACGACTGGGAACGTTTTGCACCTACCACGCCCAAGGATGTCCCCAACGCCATAGGCTCTGAGAGGGAAGTGCAGAGACACTAAAAGCATGATTCCTACCGCAGGTAAGGTGTATCCGAGGTAGTGGTCATGGGTAGCGCCCATTGGATCACTCCTGGACCACCGTACCCTGCGGAAGACACCGGAAGCCCGAGACTCGTAAATAGTAGATAGATAAACCGCTCACGGTAGCTTCCGGCGTCAAGAAGAAATCAACGCGCATGGGAAGGGTGTCATAGATAGTCTAGTTCAGCAAGGGGTCTTGACAGTTAGCCACTGGCAAGTCCCCGATGCGCAGAGGTTTTCACTCCGGCGGGCAGAATGGAAATGCGCCGCAGAAACGATATGCACATATGGTGAACGCCGACTAGAGCGGGTCGACACATACATGCCCGAAGGGGGTGTCAGGAGACGTGTCGGACCGCCCTTAGCGGAGAAGGGTGTGCTCGAATAGTTGGAGTAAACTGATGGGGGAGTTTCTGGCATAAGATAAAACTACCTGAAAGTCTATGCGAGAACTCTCCTACTCCAACAATCAATCCTCTCGAGACCTTAATTGAGTGAAGCGTCAGGCTTAACGATATTAAGTTTTACCGTCTACTTTACTCTTACATCTGTGTGAACTTTTGGCGATAAGTTTGAAGTTGTTTGGTGCGGTCGCAACCTTGGGATCCATCTTCCTAGGAGTGCCCCCGTTACAGTAGGTCGTTAAGCGAGCTCCTCGCTTAACTCCTCTCCTGATTAATTGTTTTTCGACCTTCGGCACTGACCTTGCGTGAATACTGGTAACCTTGTCTCGAACAAGTAGCCCAGGGTGGAAAGCGCAATGGCTAGTATCGAACGTCGACCTAGAATGGAATCCAACTCGGATTCAGACCTTCACCTTGACGAGAACTCCGCCAACACATTTCGTGCTTCGGTGTTCGCGGACGTCCGCGGTATTGAATGGGACGGTCACCAATTGCTCCTGGAGGCCGCCCCTATTCAACTACCTGATGAATGTGTTGATCTTATGATTACAGACCCTCGCGCTGCGGCGCTTTCGTTCTTCCAAGACGCCGCCCTCGTCCACAACATGCTCCCTCCTCCACCGCAAGGAGTACCCTTTAGCGAGTTCTCCCGCGAGTTCGTCGAACCTTACATCGTCCGGGAGGTATCCAAGTCGATTGAGGATGCGAAGCGGGAACTGAAGAACTGGAATGCCCAGCAGCAGCAGGTGTTCCGTAAACAGATTACTACGGCAGCGGTGGAATGGATGAAGGTACAGCAGGAGGCATACCTGCGAATGTTAAGAGACCAGAAGGCATTGAAGGATCGTATGGCAGCGCTGGAAAGGGCCTTCGCGGGAGGTTATAGTATTGATGCTGAGAATGACGTACTGATGATAGAGGCGGCGCCCCCACTCCCACTTGTCCACACGAAGCTGGAGAACTTCGGGATGGAACTGGCTATGAGAGCCCGGGATGAACAGTGGAGGGCGTACCTAAGCCCCGTGGGCATACGGATGTTGGAAAGCCTCAAGGGGGAAGGATACAGTTATACCTCGTCCTTCACAAGAGCATCAACAGGCTCGCTGTCTGTCCCCTCCTCGATCGCCCGCAGTCGTTCAGGAAGTCCGGCGATTGGACCAACCGATGGGCGTCGGGTTAAGAAAAGGACGTCCAAGCCAAAGGGTATCACAGCACCAGATACACCTGACCCTACTCCTCGGCCGACCCCCGCTCCCATTAACCCCCCTGCAACACCGTCGGTTGCAACTCCCGTACCTCCTATTGCTGCCCCAAGACCCACACCTTTACCAGTTTCATTGCCCCCTCCTGATACCTTCCCTGTCGCAGCTTTCCCGCCAACAGTATCGGCTACCCCAGGGTACCGACCGCTGCGTGCGGCTTCACCTGGATTCTTTGAACAGGTCAGGCGCCAGGAAGAGCGAGCACCCATGGCTCCATCACGAGGGACTCCGATCCCCGGACCTGGGACACCCGCTCGTTCCGTTCCTTGGGCACCCGTGATTCCCTCTGCCCCCTCAAAACCAACTCTTCCCTCCATCCTCCCCACGATCACTAGTGGTGAGTCGGACAGCCAAGACGAGTACTGTCTGTCGGGCTGCAAGTCGGAAGAAACCCGTATGGGGTGGATTCATTACCACACGTACGGGTGCAGGAAGGGACCACGGACCCCGGTAAGGCACCGAAGAAGACAGAAGGAGGGAGACGGACGACCAACATGTGGGTACTGTGGGTCATGGAGACACGCGGGGCCCCCAATGCAACCTTTGAGTTGTCCAGAGCTTCAGTCGTTTCTGGCGATGACTCAGGCGGCTCCGAACCCAACTCCTGAGAGTGGGCAACGACCTGTTCCACCACCGGCATCAGTACCATCAGGGGCTAACCCCCCCGAGGATGGGAATCAGGATGGCCAGGAGGAAAGGTTTGATGGGTATGATAGACCCCGCGAGACCCCAGGTGGAAATACCGGGGGTAGTGGAGGTGGAAATGGACCACCTGTCGGTGGTACTACGGGAGCAGGTGGAGATCCTGGGGACTCTGACCATGATAGCTCGGATGATGATGATGCCGATTCTCTCCCCGACTTGACCCCTTTTCTTGGTGCTCGCAAGGATGACTGGAGCGACGAGAAGAAACGACGGTGGGACCGCCGTGCTAAGAAGCTGTCAAGGGAACTACGGAGCAGGGCGGCTGCACGACCATCATCTAGACAACGGCAGAAGAAGCCGGAAAAGCTGAGCGGCATTCCGGCGTTTAAGGGAAAGGTCACCGAACTCGCCAGCTTCCTGACGCTGGTAGAGGTTAAGTTCGAGTACTTTGCTGGGTGCAGGTTGACCGATATGGACAAGGTAAACCTGGTGATCCCCCTTCTAGAAGATACTGCCCGAACATGGTATCTTGGGCTGCACTCCCACATCAATAAGGAGGCAGCCAAGCGTACCGGAGTTCCAGTTAATAACAGTAACCCGTTAAGAACGTGGAAAGGATTCCGGGAACGGCTTGAACGGAGTTTCGGCGGTGACCAAGCGGAACGAGACCGATCCCTCCTTGAGTGGCGAGACCTAGTGATGAAGCCACATCACATCGATGAGTACCTGGACAAGATAATTGACTATATGTATAAGCTTAGCTATACAGACCCTGTGCAGGTACGAGATAAGGTACGGTCGGGCATTACTCAAGAAGTGAGGAACGCGTGGGCACTGAAGGAGCCCCATCCCACCGACTTGAACGACTACCTTGATCTTCTTCGGAAGGTTGGACACACACTGGAAGACAACACCCGGTTCAGCAACCGAGTTATCCACCCTGTCCAACGGTCTCAACCAACGGACAAGAAGGAGGATAGGTCCTCAACTTCCGGAAGGTTTAAAAAGAAGGATAAAGGTTCGGGCAGACAGAACCAGCGGTCTGCCAAACCTACTAATTTCAATGCGGGGAAACAGGCAAAGCCGGGGACTTCTGAGTATGCCCTGGCGCATAAGGAAATCCCGTCGACTTTGACCGAACGTCGGAGAAAGCACAACCAGTGCACCAAGTGTGGACAAACGGGTCACTTTTGGAGAAAGTGCACCGCGACGTCCCCAGTCGTTAGTTCGTCCAAACAGGCTCGTGGGTTGAAACGGTCAGCCCCGGTAAGCGAGCCCTCAGGTACGGACAAGCGACTAAAGCGCATTGAAGCGCCACCTCCGGCTACCTCGTCAAAGATACTTGAAGTCCGACAGGCATCACCTCAGATTATGGAGGTTGATACTGACGGCTCAGAATAGGTAAGACCCCATTCTGTGTAAGGTAGAACCTTAATAACCTGTATCCATAGACCCCTGCGGGATGGATGAAAAGGAGCCCCGGAAGTGGCTTCTGGGATGGGTAAGTACCCCTCTACTGCATGAACGACCCTGATGCTGACTACACCCAGGTGGTGTGGGCAGATAGATGTTGAAGGCCGTATGCGGTGGACAGGGTGATCTCTCCTTTGTGGGTTTTCAGGTTATTTCCTTTGTTCTAGTTATTTGTATTTCTTTCAGGATTTCTTTACTGGGACGGACAAGTCATAGGGTATTATTTTCGGTTGAGGCTGGGAGAGATCTCGCTCGCGGAGACGCTCGACATTGGGGAAGCAAGGTTGCTTCGCTTGGAACCGGTCCAAGAGCGGACCTCTACCCACCTCGGGAAAATTTGTTATGGTTAGTACAAGCGGGATTAGTTCAGGCTGGACTTGATTGAATAAATGATACTATGATCAAGTTTACCTGAGGAGGGTTTAGTACCCGAAATCATGCTGGCGTGATAGTAAACACCCTAGCTATTGATAAAACGATTCCCAATCCCTTAACGTTTACCGACCCGTTGTGGCCGCTCTTGTGTCGAAAGGCAAGAGATCAGAATTAGTAAGCCAAGATGACTAAGTCCCTAAGACAAGTGAAGAGGCAGAAGCGTGATAACTTGCCTCGCCATACCAAGTCTATCCACCTGAGGGTAAGGCTAGACTGGAAGATTGGAGCTAGACAGGTAAGCGCTGAGGCGCTCCTGCTACTCGACAGTGGAGCTACTGGGCCAGTGCTTAGTAGCCGATGGGTTAAACAAACGCAGGCACCATGTGTACGACGAAAGGTACATGTGCCGATAAGCGACGCAAGCGGTAATCACATTCCGGGGTCAGGTCTGCACTATACCAAATCATTGGACATGAGAATAGGCGACCACCATAACGAAATGCGGTTTGAAGTCGCGGACATGCCCGACACCAAGGTGGACGGGTACCTACCTATGTCTTGGTTGAAGGACCATAATCCCGACATAGATTGGAAGACAGGATCACTAACCTGGCGCTCAGATTTCTGCAAGGCTAATTGCCTGGCAGAGCAGGGGCGGTTAGTGTTCATGACCGATGAAGAGTTGCTAGCTGAAGACCCTAGTAATGTGTACCTGTTGGGAATTGTACAATTCTCCGATGAGGAAGGTGCTGACATTACTGTCAAGCTACTCCCTGAGTATAAGGACTACGGGGACATCTTCAGTCAAGAACGGATTGAGGCCTTGCCGGAGCACTCAAAGTATGACCACACGATCGAGTTGCTACCCGGGACTCAACCTCCGTTTGGGCCTATCTATCCGTTATCGGAAAAGGAGCTTAAGGCACTCCGGGAATATCTCAATGACATGCTGCGAACGGGGAAGCTACGGCGATCCAGTTCCTCAGCAGCAGCCCCTATCCTCTTTGTGCCAAAACCAGATGGTACATTAAGACTGGTAATAGATTACCGAGGGCTGAACAAAATCACGGTGAAGAGCAAGTACCCTCTACCGCTGATGAATGAACTGCGAGATAGGTTAGGAAAAGCCGTTGTGTTCACTAAGTTGGACTTGAAAAACGGCTACTATCTTCTGAGGATGGCAGAAGGTGAGGAATGGAAGACGGCCTTCCGGTGCAGATATGGACTGTATGAATACACGGTCATGCCGTTTGGGTTATGTAATGCCCCGGCAACTTTCCAGAGCATGATAAATGAGGTCTTTCGAGATCTCATGGATGAAGGAGTCATCGCGTATATGGATGACATCCTGATCTACTCCGAAACTATGGAAGAGCACGTCGCGATGGTAAGGCGTGTAATGGAGAAATTGCGGAAAGCTAGACTATGTGTAAGTATGAAGAAGTCCAGTTTCCACCAACGGGAGGTTGAATTCCTCGGATATAGGATCTCCGATATGGGGATCTCTATGTTGTCGGAAAAGGTGCAGACAATCAAAGACTGGGCACCTCCGACATGCGTCGTCGACGTTCAAAGCTTTATGGGCTTTGCCAACTTCTATCGTCGGTTCATAGAAGGGTTCAGCAAGATAGCGAAACCCCTCACGGACTTGACAAAGAAGGATGTCCGATGGGAATGGACACCTGCATGTGAGCAGGCCTTCAATCATTTAAAGGAAGCGTTCACGTCCAAACCTATCCTAGCACATTTTGACCCTGAACGGCCAACACGGCTAGAAACCGACGCTAGTGACTTTGCATTAGGAGCCGTTCTCTCCCAGTTATGTGAGGATGAGAGATGGCATCCGGTGGCCTACCATAGTAGGAAGTTTCACCCAGCAGAGATCAATTATGATGTCCATGATAAGGAAATGACTGCCATCGTGGCGGCATTCAAGGAATGGGATCATCTGCTGCGCTCAGTAACGGACCAATTGGTGATCTATACGGATCATAAGAACTTGGAGTACTTTAATAGTACCAAGGTCCTTAACCGAAGGCAGCACCGCTGGGCTGAATTCCTGCAACCATTTAACTTCAAGGTGGTTTACCGAGAAGGACGGTTGAATGAGAAGGCGGATGCTTTGTCGCGGCGTAGGGACTACCGCCCTGAAGGGGGGAGTGATTTTCCGCCACAGTCGTTTTTTCGCCCCGGACAGTGGGTCGGGAGCCAGGAACGGGACATCTTGCGACCACAGGTGTTGCAAGTGTGCCAGGGATTTCGGCTCAAGTCGTCCTTTTTGGATCAGTTGCGGGTAGCGATAAGCGAAGACCAGGAGTACTTAAGGATCCTGAAGGCAACAGCTGCAGGTGACAAAGAGGTCGACCGACATTTCACGACGGAAAAGGGCTTACTCCTGTACAAGAACAGGTGGTATGTTCCCAAGGGTCAGAATCTGAAGCAGACAATCATGAAGGCAGAACATGACTCCCGAATCGCGGGACACTTCGGGACTTACAAAACCATTGGCAGGGTGAGGGCTAACTTCTACTGGCCTAAGATGGATGAGCACATCACTGACTATGTGCGGACATGTGATGCATGCCAAAGAAATAAATCCATCAGGCACAAGAAGTTCGGGCTGCTGGAACCTATCGATGTTCCTATGCGGCCTTGGACAGCAATTTCAATGGATTTCATTGTCGCGCTGCCAGAGTCCGAAGGGTATACCAAGATCTGGGTCATAGTAGACAGGTTTTCGAAAATGGCCCATTTCATACCCCTGACCACTGAGGTACCTATCAAGGAGCTTGCCTTGATATTCCTGAAGGAGGTTTGGCGCCTTCATGGACTGCCAGAGTCAATCATCTCCGACCGAGATAGCCGATTCACATCCAAGTTCTGGATGAGTCTGATGCACTTGCTGCAAGTGAAACTAAACGTTTCGACTGCATTCCACCCAGAGACTGATGGGCAAACCGAGAGGGTTAATCAGACACTGGAGCAGTACTTGCGTAGTTACTGTTCCTATCAACAGGATGACTGGGTTTCGCTGCTACCCCTTGCGGAGTATGCGTATAACACCTCAACATCAGAATCCACCAGGTTGTCACCATTTGAGATCAATTATGGGTTCAACCCACGGACAAACTGGTCGGGTGTTGTGTCTGACAACCAAGGGATACACCCAAGTAGTGAACTCTTGGTTAAGGAATGGGAAGGAACCTGGCAACAGATTCGAGAAACGATTCAACGGGCACAGGAAAGGCAGCGGAAATGGCATGACCAGAAACGGCTGCCATCCCCGGACTATGTTACCTTGGAAGATGTGGCTGCTGGGCGGGCTAAGAAAGCGGACCGCGTGATGTTGAACCGGAAGAACATCCGCACCAAGCGTCCCATGGAGAAGCTGGACCACCGGATGTTTGGCCCTTTCGTGGTCAAACGTCGGGTGGGTACCCGAGCATACGAACTCCAATTGCCCACCCGATGGAGCATCCACCCGGTTTTCAATGTCACGCTGCTGGAACCCTATCGCGAGGATCCGGAATCGGGTAGGATCAAGGAGATCCCTACCCCAGAGCTCGTGGACAATGAGCCCAGTTACGTCATCGAAGCTGTTGTGGACAGTCGCTGGTATGGTGGAACAAAGGCGAAGTTTCCGTCGCGCTTTGTCCAGTACCTGGTTTCATGGGAAGGCTATGGAGCTGAGGAGAACTCATGGGAGCCCTATGAGATGCTAGAAGGGACAGGCTTACAGGCCATGCTAGATTTCCACCAAAGATATCCGTCCAAGCCCAGGGACCATCGGGTCTTGGGGGAATCGAGTCGTGGAAACAAAAGACGACGCTAAACGGTCCGGGACGGACCGTAGAGAAGAGGGGAGTGATGTAACGACCCAGCATACGTGAGCTATGGCAGCCGGAACCTACACCCATACAGGTAGCCCGGAGGCGAACTGGTAGGAACCGGCAGGCAAGTGAGTACTTGACCTACGGAGACCCGATGGCCCGGGCTCCGAGATGAGCAGACTTAGTGGACACAAGTATTTAGGTACATGGCTACGCCCAAGGTTGGTGTCAGCGTACTTAGGGACCTATGAAGGGCCAATACACAGCTAGGCTGGGTAACTAGAGAAAGGCCGAGTGTGTCTATCCCCGGAAGTGGGATAGATAGGGTAACAGGAGAAAATCCACTTGTCCACCGGACAAGATTACCCTACCCTCAGAACAGGGTTACCCTGCCTTGAGGCTTGGATTACCCTGTTCAAGGGCCTGAGTTACCCTACCTGCCAATACGAAGTCCCTCAGGGAGTTTGGGAAAAATGACTGGAATGTTTGTCACACGAAACCATGCATAATACTGGAATCTGGGGTTCCGGGAGATGCTATTGGGCGAGCTACGCAGCTACGAAGAAGCTGTAAATTGAAGACATTATTCCTATCATGCCCCTCCGGCCCCGCCTTGAGGCCCGGACGTCATGGGCAAACGGTTGCGTAGTTGTGTGCAGTCTAGCAAAGAAGGATCTTTGGAGACCTGCTTGCAACACCGTATACGTTGCTGCCGTCCGGTCGACCGTAAGCTGTTCGCAGGATATATAAGGGGGCATAGGGTGGAAGGTGGAGTACCTCCTCCAAGTTGTTCGGAGTAAAACGGACCAAAACTGACGGAGTTAACGGGAGTTAACCGTGGGGGTCCCGAAGGTAGTCCCGGGTGGTGCCGGGACGACTGGGAACGTTTTGCACCTACCACGCCCAAGGATGTCCCCAACGCCATAGGCTCTGAGAGGGAAGTGCAGAGACACTAAAAGCATGATTCCTACCGCAGGTAAGGTGTATCCGAGGTAGTGGTCATGGGTAGCGCCCATTGGATCACTCCTGGACCACCGTATCCTGCGGAAGACACCGGAAGCCCGAGACTCGTAAATAGTAGATAGATAAACCGCTCACGGTAGCTTCCGGCGTCAAGAAGAAATCAACGCGCATGGGAAGGGTGTCATAGATAGTCTAGTTCAGCAAGGGGTCTTGACAGTTAGCCACTGGCAAGTCCCCGATGCGCAGAGGTTTTCACTCCGGCGGGCAGAATGGAAATGCGCCGCAGAAACGATATGCACATATGGTGAACGCCGACTAGAGCGGGTCGACACATACATGCCCGAAGGGGGTGTCAGGAGACGTGTCGGACCGCCCTTAGCGGAGAAGGGTGTGCTCGAATAGTTGGAGTAAACTGATGGGGGAGTTTCTGGCATAAGATAAAACTACCTGAAAGTCTATGCGAGAACTCTCCTACTCCAACAATCAATCCTCTCGAGACCTTAATTGAGTGAAGCGTCAGGCTTAACGATATTAAGTTTTACCGTCTACTTTACTCTTACATCTGTGTGAACTTTTGGCGATAAGTTTGAAGTTGTTTGGTGCGGTCGCAACCTTGGGATCCATCTTCCTAGGGGTACCCCCGTTACACTAATTGTTTCTGATCTTCGGCACTAACCTTGCGTGAATACTGGTACCCTTGTCTAGAACAAGTAGCCCAGGGTGGAAAGCACAATGGCTAGTACCGAACTTCAAACCAGAATAGAATCCGACGCGGATTCAGACCTTGACCTTGACAAGAACAATGCCAACACGTTTCTTGCATCAGTTTTTGCGGATGTTCACGGTATTGACTGGGACGGCCACCCACTGCTCTTGGAGGCTGCCCCTATGCAGTTACCTGTTGAATGACTTCATCTTCTGATTACAGACCCTCATGCCATGGCGCTCCCATTTTTCCAAGACCCTATCTTTGTCCACAATATGACCCCTTCCCCGCTGCAAGGGGTCCCTTCTAGCGAGTTCACCTGCGAGTTTGTCGAACCTTATATCTTCCGGGAGGTATCCCAGTTGATCGTGGAAGCGAAGTGCGAACTGAAGAGTTGGAACGTCCAGCGGAAGCCAGTGTTCCGAACAGAGATCACTATGGCAGCTGTGGAATGGATGAAAGTGTAGCAGGAGGCATACCCGCCAATGATAAGGGATCAACTGGCATTAACGACTCGGATGGCAGCATTGGAAAAGGCTTTTGAAGGAGGGTACAGTATTGGTGCTGAGAATGATGTACTGATGTTAGAGGCCGCGCCCCCACTCCCGCTCGTCCATACCAAGCCTGGCAACTTCGGCATGGAGTTGGCCATGAGAGCCAGAGACGACCAATACATGGCGTACCTGAGCCCAATCGGTATACCGATGTTGGAAAGGCTGAAAGGCGACGGCTACAGCTATACCTCCTTCTTCTCAAGAGCATCTACAGGCTCCCTGTTGGTCCCCCCCTCAATTGTCTGCAGTAGGTCGGGCAGCCCTGCAGTCGGGCCAACTGATGGACATCAAGTAAGAAAAAGGACATCCAAGCCAAAGGGCATTACAGCCCTGGACACACCTGACCCTACTCCTCGTCCGACTCCAGCTCCTATCATTCCACCTGCAACATGGTCAGTTGCAACCCCTATACGCCCTATTGCCGCCCCAAGACCAACACCTCTGCCAGTTTTGTTACCCGCTCCTGATACCTTTCCTGCCGCGGCCTTCCTACCAGCAATATCGGCTACCCCCGGCTTCCGGCCACGGCGCACTGTGTCACCTGGATTGTTCAAACAGGTAAGACGCCAGGAAGAGCGAACACCCATGGCTCCGTCACTGGGGATCCCAATTCCCGGACCCGGGATACCGGCTCACTCCATTCCTTGGGCACTGGTCGTTCCCTCGGCGCCCTTGGAACTGGGTCTTCCCTCCAGTCTCCCCACTATCACGAGTGGCGATTCGGACAGCCAAGACGGGTTCGGTCTGTCAGGTTGCAAGTCGGAAGAAACCCAAATAGAGTGGATTCATTACCACTCCAATGGGTGTAGGAAGGGCCCACAGACCCTGGTGAAGCACGGAAGAAGACCAAAGGAGGGAGATGGACAACCGACATGTGGGTATTGTGGGTCATGGAGGCAAGCTGGCCCCCCGATACAACCCCTGAGTTGTCCAGAGTTGCAGTCATTTCTGCGGATAACGCAGGCCACGCCTAACCCAACTCCTGAGGGTGGGCGACGCCCCGCTCCAACTCCGGTATCAGGACCATCAGGGGCTAACCCCCCAGAGGATGGCAAACAGGATGGCCAGGAGGAACAGTTTGATGGGTACGATAGACCCCGGGAATCCCAAGGCGGGAATACCGGAGGTAGTGGGGGCGGAAATGCGCCAACTGGAAGTGGTACGGCGGGAGCAGGTGGAGATCCAGGGGACTCTGACCATGACAGCGCATGTAATGATGATGACAGAGATTCTCTCCCTGATTTGACCACCTTCCACGGTGTTCGCAAGGACGACTGGAGTAACGAGAAGAAACGACGGTGGGATCGCCAGGCCAAGAAGCCAGCGCAGGCCCTGAAAGGTACTGGTTCGGCTTCTCGGCCTAGACCGAGACACTGGCACAAGAAGCCGGAAAAGCTGAGTAGTATCTCTGCGTTCAAGGGCAAAGTCACGGAACTCGCGAGTTTCTTGACCATGGCAGAGGTCAAATTTGAATACTTTGCAGATTGCAAGTTAACCGATATGGACGAGGTAAACTTGGTGATCCCCCTTCTTGAAGACTCAGCCCAGGCATGGTATTTTGGGTTGCGTGGGCACATTAACAAGGAAGCCGCCAAGCGTACTGGCATTCCTGTAAAGGACAGCAACCCCTTACGGACATGGAAAGGGTTCTGAGAATGGTTGAAACAAAGTTTCGGCGGAGACAAGGCCGAGCGAGAACGATCCCTTCTCGAGTTGCGAGACCTTGTGATGAAGCCACATCGCCTTGACGAGTACCTGGGTAAGATAATTGACTACATGTATAAACTTAGCTATACAGATCCAGTGCGGGTATGAGACAAGGTTCGATCAGGTATTACTCAAGAGGTTTGGAATGCATGGGCCCTTAAGGAGCTACATCCAACCAACCTGAATGAGTACCTTGATCTTCTGCGCAAGGTCGGGCATACACTAGAGGACAACAACCGGTTGAGTAACCGCGTCATCCACCCCACCCCACGGTCTCAGCCCGTATATAAGAATGATGATAGATCCTTGATGTCTGGTAGGTTTAAACAGAAGGAAAGAGGTTCGGGCAGACAGAACTAGAGGCCTGCCAAACCTACAAATTTCAATGCGGGAAAACAGGCAAAGCCGGGGACTTCTGAGTATACAATGACGCACAAGGAAATCCCGTCAACTTTGACCGAAAGTTGGAGAAAGCAGAAAGAGTACACCAAGTATGGACAAACAGGTCACTTCTGGAGAAAGTGTACTGCGGCGTTCCCAGTCATTAGTTCGTCCAAACAGGCTCGGGGGTTGAAACGGTCAGCCCCGGTAAGCGAGCCCTCAGGTACGGACAAGCGACTAAAGCGCATCGAAGCGCCACCTCCGGCTACCTCGTCAAAGATACTTGAAGTCCAACAGGCATCACCTCAGATTATGGAGGTTGATACTGACGGCTTGGAATAGATAAGAACCCATTTTGCTTAAAGTATAACCTTACTAACCCGTATCCATAGACCCATGAGAGATGGATGGAAAAGAACCGCGGAAGTGGCTTCTGGGATGGGTAAGGGCCCCTCTACTGCGTGGATGACCCTGATACTGACTACACCCAGGTGGTGTGGGCAGATAGATGTTGAGGTCCATGGGCGATGAGTGGGGCTATCTTTCCTTTGTTGGGTTTCTGGTTATTTCTTTTGTCCTGGTTATATGTATTTCTTTCAGGATTTCCTTTGCGGGATGGGCAAGTCATAGGACATTATTTCGGTTGAGGTTGGATGAGGTCTGCGGGAGGAGACGCTCCACAGTGGGGAAGCATTAATGCTTCGCTTGGAACTGGTCCAACGGTGGACCTCTACCTACCTCAGGGAAAATTGTTATATTTAGTATAAGCAGAATTGGTTCAGGCTGGACTTGATCAAATAAGTGAAGTTATTTCGAAGTTTAACTGCGAGGGGTTTATTACCTGAAATCATGTTAGCGTGATAGTAAACACCCTAGCTATTGACAAGACAAATCCCAATCCCTGAACATTTACCGACCCGTTGTGGCCGCTCTTGTGTCGCAAGGCAAGAAACCAAAATTATTAAGCCAAGATGACTAAGCCCCTCAAACAGGGAAAGAGGCAGAAACTTGACAACCTGCCTCATCATACCAAGTCTATACATCTACGAGTGAAGCTAGACTGGAAGATTGGAGCTAGGCAGGTAAGCGCAGAAGCGCTCCTACTACTCGATAGTGGAGCTACGGGGCCAGTGCTTAGTAGCCGATGGGTTAAGCAGACTCAGGCACCTTGTGTACGATGAAAGATACACGTGCCAATAAGCGATGCAAGCGGTAATCACATTCCTGGGTCAGGCCTGCACTATACCAAATTATTGGAAATGAAAATAGGCAACCACCATAATAAGATATGCTTTGAAGTCGTGGACATGCCCGACACCAAGGTGGATGGGTATTTACCTATGTCATGGTTGAAAGACCATAACCCCGACATGCAGTGGAAAACAAAATCACTAACCTGGCGCTCAGATTTCTGCAAGGCTAATTGCCTGGCAGAGCAGGAGCGGTTAGTGTTCATGACCAACAAAGAATTATTAGCCGAAGACCCTAGTAATATGTACCTGTTGGGAATTGTACAATTCTTCGATGAGGAAGGTGCCGACATTGCGGTTAAGCTGCTCTCCAAGTATAAGGACGATGGGGATGTCCTCAGTCAAGAACAGATTGAGGCACTGCCAGAGCACAGGAAGTATGACCATACGATCCGGTTGCAACCCGGGATTTAACCTCCGTTTGGGCCTATCTATCCGTTATCGGAAAAGGAGCTTAAGGCACTATGGGAATATCACAAGGACATGCTGCAAACGGGAAAGCTACAGCGATCCAGTTCCTTGGCAGCAGCCCCTATCCTCTGCATGCCAAAACCTGATGGTACGTTAATACTGGTAATAGATTACCGAGGGCTGAACAAAATCACGGTTAAGAGTAAGTACCCTCTACCATTGATGAACAAACTACGAGATAGGTTAGGAAAAGCCGCTGTGTTTACCAAGTTGGACTTGAAGAACGGCTACTACCTTCTGAGGTTGGCAGAAGGTGAGGAATGGAAGACGGCCTTCCGGTGCAGATATAGACTGTATGAGTACACAGTCATGCCATTTGGATTATGTAACGTCCTGGCAACTTTCCGGACCATGATAAATGAGGTCTTCTGGGACCTCATGGATGAAGGAGTTATTGCATACATGGATAACATCCTGATCTACTCCGAAACTAAGGAAGAACATGTCACGATGGTGAGACATATGATGGAGAAATTGCGGAAAGCCAGACTATGCATAAGCATGAAGAAGTCCAGTTCCCACTAGCGTGAAGTCTAATTCTGCGGATACAAGATCTCTGACATGAGGATCTCTATACTGTCGGAGAAGGTGCAAACAAGCAGGGATTGGGCACCTCTGACATGCATTGTCGATGTTCAAAGCTTTATAGGCTTTGCCAACTTCTATCGTCGGTTCAAAGAGGGCTTCAGCAAAATAGCAAAACCTCTAACGGACTTGAGAAAGAAGCATGTCCGATAGGAATGGACACCTGCTTGTGCGCAGGCCTTCAACCAGTTAAAGGAGGCATTTACGTCCAAACCGATCCTAGCACATTTTGACGCTGAATGGCCAACCCCACTGGAAACCGACGCTAGTGACTTTGCATTAGAAGCCGTCCTCTCCCAGTTCTGTGACGTTGAGAGATGGCATCCAGGGGCCTATCATAGTGGGAAGTTTCACCCAGTAGAGATTAATTATGATGTCCATGACAAGGATATGACTGCCATCGTGGCGGCATTCAAGGAATTGGATCATCTGCTACACTCAGTAACGGACCAATTGGTGATCTATACAGATCATAAGAATTTGGATTACTTCAATTGTACCAAGGTCCTTAACCATAGGCAGCACCGCTGGGCTGAGTACCTGCAACCATTTAACTTCAAGGTGGTTTACCGAGAAGGACGGTTGAATGAGAAGGCAATTGCTTTGTCACAGCGTAGGGACTACTGCCCTGAAGAGGGGAGTGATTTTCTGCCACAGTCATTTTTTTGCCCTAGACAGTGGGTTGGGAGCCAGGAACGGGACATCTTGCGACCACAGGTGTTGCAGGTGTGCAAGGATTTTGGCTCCAGTCCTCCTTTTTGGATCAACTGCAGATAGCGACAACAGAAGACCAGGAATACTTAAGAATCCTGAAGGCAATGACTGCCAGTGACAAAGAGGTCGACCGACATTTGATGACGGAAAAGGGTTTACTCCTGTACAAGAACAGGTGGTATGTGCTCAAGGGTCGGAATCTGAGGCAGACGATCATGGAGGCTAAACATGACTCCCGAATCGTGGGACACTTCAGGACTTACAAAACTATTGGCAGGGTTAGGGCTAACTTCTATTGGCCTAGGATGGACGAGGACATCACAGACTATGTACGAACATGTGATGCGTGCCAATGAAATAAGTCTATTAGGCACAAGAAGTGTGGTCTGCTAGAACCTATTGATGTTCCTATGTGGCCTTGGACAGCGATTTCAATGGACTTCATTCCAGTGCTGCCAGAGTCAGAAGGGTATACCAAGATCTGGGTCATTGTGGACAAATTCTCCAAAATGGCACACTTCATACCCGTGACCACTGAGGTACTAATCAAGGAGCTTGCCTTGATATTCCTGAATGAAGTTTGGCGCCTTCATTGACTTCGAGAGTCAATCATCTCCGACCAAGATAGCCGCTTCACATCCAAGTTCTGGATGAGTCTCATGCACTTTTTGCAACTGAAACTAAACGTTTCGACTGCATTCCACCCTAAGACTGATGGGCAAACCGAAAGGGTTAATCAGACACTGGTACAGTTGTTGCGTAGTTACTGTTCCTACCAACAGGATGACTGGGTTTCACTACTACCCCTTACGGAGTATGCGTACAACACCTTGACATCAGAATCCACCAGGTTGTCACCATTTGAGATCAATTATGGATTTAACCCACGGACAAACTGGTCAGGTGTCGTGTCTGATAATCAAGCAATACCCCCTAGCAGTGAGTTCTTGGTTAAGGAATGGGAAGAAACATGGCAAGAGATTGGAAAAATGA
Organism: Tuber magnatum; assembly: GCA_003182015.1. Taxonomy (NCBI): domain Eukaryota; kingdom Fungi; phylum Ascomycota; class Pezizomycetes; order Pezizales; family Tuberaceae; genus Tuber; species Tuber magnatum. The sequence goes on from PYWC01000012.1 coordinate 1,413,008, forward strand.
TTCAACGGGTGCGGGAAAGGCAACAGAAATGGCACGACCAGAAAAGGTTGCCATCACCGGACTATACTACCTTGGAGGATGTGGCTGCTCGGGGGGGGAAGAAAGCGGACCGCGTGATGTTAAACCAAAAGAATATCCGCACAAAGCGTCCGATGGAGAAGCTGGACGAGCAGATGTTTGGGCCTTTCGTGGTCAAACATCGGGTGGGTAACCGAGCCTACGAACTCCAACTGCCCACTGGATAGAGCATCCACCCGGTTTTCAATGTCACGTTGCTCGAGCCATATCACCAGGATCTGGGAGCAGGTAGGGTCTAGGAAGTCCCTACCCTGTAACTTGTAGACAATGAGCCAAGTTACATTATCGAAGCTGTTGTGGACAGTCGATGGTATGGTGGAGCGGCGGCGAAGTTACCAGCGCGCTTCATCCAGTACCTGGTTTCATGGGAAGGCTACGGGGCTGAGGAGAATTCATGGGAGCCCTATGCGATGCTAGAAGGGACAGGCTTACCGGCCATTTTGGATTTCCCCCAAAGATATCCATCCAAGCCCAGGGACCATAGGGTCTTGGGGGAAGCGAGTCGTGGAAATAAGAGACGACACTAACAGTCCGGGACGGACCATACAGAAGAGGGAAGTGATGTAACGACCCAGCATACATGAGCTATGGCAGATGCAACCTATACCCATACAGGTAGCCAGGAGGCAAACTGGTAGGAACCGGCAGGCAAGATAATACTGGACCTACCAACATCCGACGGCCCTGGCTCTGAGAATGGATAGAATTGGCTGGTCAGGTACTTAGGTACCTGGGTACACCCGGGAACAGTGTCAGCATACTTAGGGCGTCTGAAGAGGTGGTTGCTCAGCTTGGCAGGGTAACTGGAGAAAGGTCAAAAGTGTCTTCCCTGGCGACGGAATAGACAGGGTAATAGGGAAAAGTCATCTGGTCCACCGGACACGGTTACACTATACTCAGGACCAGGTAACCATGCCATGAGGCTTGGGTTACCCGGCCCAAAGTCCTGAGTTACCCTACCTTTCAATACGAAGTCCCTCGGGGAGTTCAGGAAAAATGACGGGAATGATTGACACACGAAGCAATGCATAATACTGGAATCTAGAGCTCCACGAGATGCTATTGGGTGAGCTGTGCAGCTCTGAAGAAGCTGTAAATTGCAGACAGTATTCCTGTCATACCCCTGCGGCCCCGCCTTCAGGCCCGGACGTCATGGGCAAACGGTTGTGTAGTTGTGCGCTGTCTACCAAAGAGGAAACTTTGGAGACCTGCTTGCAACACTGTATACGTCGCTGCCGTCCGGTCGACCGTAGGCTGTTCACAGGATGTATTAGAGGGCCTAGGGTGGAAGGTGGAGTACCTCCTCCAAGTTGTTCTACGTAAAACGGACCACAATTGACGGAGTTAACGGGTGTTAACTGTGGGGGTCCCAAAGGCAGTCCCGGGTAGTGCCAGGGCTACTGGGAGAGTTTTACACCTACCAAGCCTTAAAGTGTCCCCAACGCCATAGGCTCTAAAAGGGAAGTGCAGAAACACGAAAAGCATGATTCCTACCACAGGTAAGGTAGATCCGAGGTAGTGGTCATGGGTAGCCCCCATTGGATCACTCCCAGGCTACTGTATCCTGCGGAAGACACCGCAGGCCCGAGACTCGTAAATAGTAGATAAATAAACTGCTCACGGTAGCTCCTGGAGTGAAGTAGAGATCAATGCATATGGGCAGGGTGTCATAGATAGTCCAGTTCATGAGGTGTCTTGACTGTTAGCCATGAGCACAACTCCGATGCGAACAGGTTTTCACTCCAGCGAGTAAAATGGAAATGCGCCGCAGAAACGATGACCACATAAGCTGAACGCCCACTAGAGTCTGTCGACACATGCATGCCCGAAGGATATGCCAGAAGACATGTGGGACCACCCTTAGAGGAGAAGCATGTGCTCGAATAGTTGGAGTAAACTGATGGGGGAGTTTCTGGCATAAGGTAAAACTCCTTGAAAGTCTATGGGAGAACTCTCCTACTCCAACAATCAATCCTCTCGAGACCTTAATTGAGTGAACCGTCAGGCTTAACGATATTAAGTTTTACCGCTTTCTTTATTCTTACATTGTGTGAACTTTGGCGATGAGTTTGAAGTTGTTCAGTGCAGTCGCAACCTTGAGATCCATCTTCCTAGAGGTGCCCCCATTATAATGACACTGTAATCAATGCCACAGGATTCATGACATCATGGCCCAGAAACTGATCCCACGGCTCTGCCAGTATACTGTTAAACCAGCAGTTACCATGTCAGAATTCTTTGCTACCGGACTCAACACAGGTACTCAGAAGACCCCTGAAATGTCCGCAGAGAAACATAATACAGACAGTGGTGTATACTCAACCCAGCATTGATCAAGAGGTACAAGTAGACCTGGAGACCATTCTCCTAAGTAATGGTAGAAGTAATGAGTACCAAAACTCACAAGGATTTGATGGAACCAAATGGGACAATAAGTTTGATGCAGAGGAAAATACAACTAGAGATAGCATCATCCTGTAACAGGGGTACCCCAAGGAAGATGGATCCCAAGGTTGCAACTGCAATGAACAACTTCAATCTTATCGCCAAAGGTTCACCCAGATGTAAGAGCAAAGTAAACAGTAAAACTTAATATCCTTAAGCCTGACGCTTCACTCAATTAAGGTCTTGAGAGAATTCATGGTTGGAGTAGGAGAGTTCCCACATAGATGTTCTGGTAGTTTTATCTTATGCCAGAAACTCCGTCATCAGTTTACTCCAACTATTCGAGGATACCGTTCTCTCCTAAGGGTGGTCCGACATGTCTCCTGGCACACCCTTCTGGCATGCATGTGTCAACACACTCTAGTCGGCATTCACCTTATGCCGTTATCATTTCTGTGCCGCATTTCCATCTTGCCCGCCAGAGTGAAAACCTCTTTGCATCGGTGCCTTGCCAGTGGCTAACAGCCCAGATACCCAATGAACTGGACTATCTATTCCACCCTTCCTATATGCATTGATATCGACATGATGCCAGAAGCTGCTGCAGGCAGTTTGTCTAGCTACTATTTACGATTGTTGGGCTTGCAGTGTCTTCCGCAGCAGGCGATTGTCAACGAGTAATCTAATGGGCGCTACCCATGACCACTGCCCAGATCCATTTTACCTGTGATAGGAATCATACTTTTACTGTTTCTACACTTCCCTTACAGAGCCTATGGCGTTGTAACGGGAGCACCAATAGGAAGATAGGTCTCAAGATTGCAACCGCACTGAACAACTGCCAACTTATAGCCAAAGGTTCACACAGATGTAAGAGTAAAGTAAGCAGTAAAATCTAATATCGTTAAGCCTAATGCTTTGGTCAATTGAGGTCTCGAGAGGATTGCTTGCGTGAGTAGGAGAGTTCTCACATAGACGTTGAAGTAGTTTTTTATCTGATGCCAGAAACTCTGCCCTTGGTTTACACCAACTATTCGAACACACTCTTCTCGACTAAGGGTGGTATGACACGTCTCCTGGCACACCCTTTGGGCATGCTTGTGTCAACATGCTCTAGTCAGCATTCACCTTATGCGGTTATCGTTTCTGGGGCACGTTTCCATTTTGCGTGCCAGAGCGAAAACCTTTTCGGATCGGTGACTTGCCAGTGGCTAACAGTCAAGACACCGGATGAACTAGACTATCTATTATAGCCTTCCTATATGCATTGATCTCCACTTGACCCCAGAAGCTACCGTGAGCGGTTTATCTATATACAATTTACGATTCTCAGGCTTCCAGTGTCCTCCGCAGGATACGGTAGTCCTGGAGTGGTCCAATGGGAGCTACCCATGACCACCACCTTGGATCACCCTTACCTGTGGTAGGAATCCTGCTTTTAGTGTCTCTGCACTTTCCTTACAGAGCCTATAGCGTTGGGAACACTTTCGGGCTTGGTAGGTGTAAAACTCTCCCAGTCACCCCAGAACCACCCTGGACTACCTTCGGGACCCCCATGGTTAACACCCATTAACTCCGTTGGTTGTGGTCCACTTTACTCCAAACAACTTGGCAGAGGTACTCCACCTTCCATCCTATGACCCCTTATATATCCTGTGAACGGTTTACAGTCAACCAGACAGCCATGACGTACACACTGTTGCAAGCTGGTCTCCAAAGATTCCTCTTTACCAGACTGCAGACAACTACACAACCGTTTCCCCATGAGGTCCGGGCCTCAGTGCAGAGCCGCAGGGGTATGATAGGAATGATGTCTCCAATTTACAGCTTCTTCGGAGCTACGTAGCTCACCCAATAGCATCTCCGAGAACCCCAGATTCCAGTATTATGCATGGCTTCATGTGACAAACATTCCGGTCATTTTTCCCGAACTCCCTGAGGGACTTCATGTTGAAAGGTAGTAACTCAGGACTTTAGGCAAGGTGACCCGAGCCCTATGGCAGTGTAACTTGATCCTGAGTGTAGGGTAACCTTGTCTAGTCGACAAGATAACTTTTCCCTGTTACCCTGTCTATTCCGTTGTCGGAGATGGACACTTCTGATCTTTCTCCAGTTACCCAGTTTAGCTGAGTAACTGCCCCTTCAGAGGTCTCTAAGTACGCTGACAGCACTCCTGGGTGTGTTCAGGTACCTGGGTACCTGGCCCACTAATTCTGGTCATCTCTGACCTCGGGCCATCGGGTCTCCATAGGTCTAGCACTTACTTGCCTGCTGGTTCCTACCAGTTCGCCTGCTGGCTGCCTATATGGGTGTAGGTTCCAGCTGCCATAGCCCAGGTATGCTGGGTCATTACAGATGCTGGTGACACATTCACACTGGGTAGGTGGAAAACTCTCCCAGTCGCTCTGGCAGCACCCGGGACTACCTTCGGGAGCCCCACGGTTAACTCCCGTTAACTCCAAGAGTCTTGGTCTATTTTACTCCCAACAACTTGAAGTCGGTATTCCACCATCCATCCTATACCCCCTTCCTTATCCCGTGAACAGCTTACGGTCGACCGGATGGCAGCGACCTACATGGTGTTGCCAGCAGGTCTCCAAAGATTCCTCTTTATTACAATGTACACAACTACCCAACCATTTGCCCATGATGTCCGGGCCTGAAGGCGGGGCCACAGGGGCATGATAGGAATAATGTCTCCAATTTACAGCTTCTTCAGAGCTGCGTAACTCGCCCAATAGCATCTCCTGGAACTCTAGATACTAGTATTATGCGAGGCTTCGCATGATAAACATTCCGGTCATTTTTGCCAAACTCCCTGAGGGACTTCGTATTGAAAGGTAAGGTAACTCAGGACTTTAGGCAGGGTAACCCGAGCCCCATGGCAGGGTAACCTGATCCTGAGTGTAGGGTAACCTTGTCCTGTGTACAAGATGACTCTACCCTGTTACCCTGTCTATTCTGGCGCTGTAGATAAACACTTCTGGCCTTTCTCCAGTTACCCGGCTTAGCTGAGTAACTGCCCCTTCAGCTGTCCCTATATATGCTGACACCACTCCTGGGTGTAGCCAAGTACCTAAGTACCTTGCCAGCTATTTCTGTTTATCTCAGAGCCCGGGCCATAGGGTCTCCGTCGGTTACGGACTTACTTGCCAGCCGGTTCCTACCAGTTCCCCTCCTGCCCACCTGCATGGGGGTAGGTTCCGGCTGCCATAGCTCATGGATGTTAGGTCATTACACATCCCAGCACTGTATCAACAGTTGCAACAGCTGGATAGTCAAATAAATACTTGTATAATGACTCTACAGATTTCGACCTCTGCCATATCACAGGAAATTGCTCTGACCAGGGGAGTGCTGGGCAACCACTACCAGATTATCCATGCTGGCCTATAGACTGCGTCAATGGTACCCTTATCCAGTGTTGTGTGACACGTGCCACCGCTTGACAGTATTACTATATCTGGTATCAGGAGCTCAAGCTTTGCTATTGAATTGACCACGCCACCATATCAGCCCATCTGGCCTGACAGTACCTCCCTGTGGAATACACCATCAGTAACGGAGGCAGCTATAGTGATGCAAGTAAAGACCCTGATTTCCAAGTACACCCTTTTCATTAACCCACTCCCAGCTGTGGTTTCTTTGATGTCAGAGGCTCATCATATTTAGCTGCCGGTACATAAGAAGATTTCTGATGTGGGACATATTCAGCCACCGTAGGACAGCATAAAAGCAGTAAGTACATATGCCAACCAAGAGACATAGTGCGACTGTGGGTGTGGTACTAACTGCGAAAGATTTGCAATAGGCACTCAAAAGCAAGAGACCAATTTCTTCACAATGTGAAATGTAACCTTATAAAATTATACAATCTCCCAGAAGGGGATCTCACAGCTCTTACACATAGTGTGGACTACCTCCTAAAAGATCATAGACTTTTTTTGCACACTACAGTGGTATGAGGTTAGTACCCAGTTGATAACATGAGCCCAGTGACAAGTACTAAAGTGAATTGAACTCCATGCAGGAAATAATGTTCTGATTGTGGGAAGGCCAGATTGCTGTAGCCATATAGGGGAAGTACTGCAAGGGCAAAAAGGTATGGGAGAATGCGGAACCCAATTTTCTTGGATGCATCAGGTGCACAATGTTTTGCTTAAGGTATATGATACTCTGTCATACCCTATAGACCTAGCAAAACAGAGTATGTAAGGATCCGAACGACTTCAAGCCTGAGGCAGTTATAGCTGAGTCTTGTATAATCAAACCTGTTTATTTGTGATCAAGAAGGCTGACTTGATGGTACACTTTCTTGCCCAGTAGAGAGAGAGGCAAGGGCAGGTTGCCCATGGGAGGTGCAGCAGATGATTGTGGAGAAGTCCCAGTATACCATCAAGGAAAAGGTAGAGCATGTGCACAACATATAACAAGATCTTTGCCCAGAAGTTACAGACAATTGGCCAGTGGTAGCTGAAAAGCTAAAGGGTCAGACATCTAGCCAGACTCCATAACGTGCTACCTTTCTCAGTCAGTCACTTAGGAGCCTACTCATCGGGGCCCTAGTTAGGTACCAGGACAGCCAAAATGATTCCCATGAAATAGACCTGTCTCAAAACTACCCCTAGATATTGGCTACATGTGTACTCAACCTTCCAGATTCTAATCCTGCGAGTACAAATAGCCTGTACTGGGTTACCGAAAGACGGATAGAGGATAGTATGATAAGTTCTATGCTATTGCAATGTCAGTTACTTAGCTTCTCGCCTTTAGAGGAAGACGGAGTAGGCACAACTGGAAGGATTAGTGAGGCTAACCAGTTGAATAATAAACATGTAGAGTAGCAAAAATCAATTGAGTCTGCTTCTCTGTAATATAATATGTCAAGATAGCAGGTGCATAGCAAGTTCACAGTCTTAATCTGAGGACACAAGGGAAAAATGGTGAAGATGAGTGTACTATAGAGGGAACTGGATGATCAGAAAAGAATATCACGATTAGGATGAAGTTTGGTACAATGTCTTAACGATTTCACAGGGGTCAGATGGCATCTTGAAGCTATCCTGATCTTAGCTAGTAGTATCAAGAGAGAATCAAGGACAATGAGATAGTCTCAGGACATATTACCACTAGGGTGAAAACTTCCGATGCAAGAAGCATGACGAGAAGAACATTATCACGTAACTGGCTAAAGAAAGCATAATCGGGGTAGAAGTTTGAGGACCAAGATAGCCCAGATGTTGTGGTTATGGATCTGATGTCAGAATAGAAGGTGTCCGACTAGAATTATTAGACATTGCTCATAGGTAATGGAAGGAAGTGTGGCATCACCAGAGTGCTAGGCAGGTGTACCAGACACAATCGAGACACACGACAGTGTATCAGATGTATTTTAGGTAAAAGAGTAGTGCACCACAGATTGTCAGAATACTTAGAACACAAGGAGTCTATGTAAGGAAGGAGTTTGCACGAGAGATACTATATAAGTCCAATCAGAATGCAAAGTCAGACCAGCATTGCATCTTGATTTGGGATTTTCATTCTCAGTATTCTGTGCACCAGATACAAAGGATGCTTGTAGTGCAAGCAGAAATATTTGCTAAGTATCATACCCTTTTAGAGAAACTATAGACAAAACCCTGAATACGAGACTATAGGTCATTTGACTAATAGCCAGATATCCAGTCCAGAAAACATAGTACCAGTGCATGAAGTGTTACAAGTGGTAATGGTCACAGCACCACTCCAGTAAAAGAAGAATTATAATCAAGACTGGAAACTAGATTCAAACTTACAATCAGAATATATAGCGTAGTTGTTGCCATGAAATCTACGAACTACAAGATATTTGAAAAAACTGGATTGCAAGAAAATCGTACTACTCAAAATCTTGGCAAATATGGATAGTTACACTTATAAGTTTAACCTACCACCCCAGATGGTCGTACACAATACATTCAATATCTCACACCTCAAACATCACTCAGAAAGCCAATTTCCCTTACCGCATAGACTACTCTCTCTACTTATCAAAATAGATAGAGAACCTGGATACAAACTTGACAAAATCATCAATGCAAGACTGTATTATAGAAGACTGCCAGTGCACTACCAAGCTAAGTGGACCAGTTATTCTCCAGAATATGACTGAACCTGGTACTCCACAGAAAACTTGAAAAATATAAAACTTGCAATCCACTAGTTCCACTAATAATACTCCCACAAACTAAGAGTAGGTAAAGATAGAAATTAGGTACAGCAAATTGCCCCCTTTGAGGCGACAAGATTGGTGGGATACTACAATCAGTCTCTCCTATGCCATAAATCCTGCGAACTCTTGATAGAAGAAGCTCACTGAAGCTCAGCTAGCTGAATAGCAATGAAAAATAAAGGAGACAGCACGATGCAACAGGTTATCCTAAACAGGCTAGTACTATGACGGGTCCTGGATGGATCTCCACAAAAGATAGTGATAAAACTGGTTCCAAAGAGAACCCAGTCCATGGAAATCCAAAGCAGGAATATGTGTAACGAGCCAGCATACAGGAGCTATGGCAGTCGGAACCTACACCCATACAGGTAGCAAAGAGGCGAACTGGTAGGAACCGGTAGGTAAGTCAGTACTTGACCTACGAGGACCCGATGGCCCGGGCTCCGAGATGAACAGAATCAGTTGGCCAGATGCTTAAGTACCTAGGCGCACCTAGGAGTCGTGTCAGTGTACTTAGGGACCTCTGGAGGCCCAGTTACTCGGTTAGGCCGGGTAACTGGAGGAAGGTTATAAGTGTCTATCTCCGACAATGGGATAGACAGGGTAATAGGGAAAAGTTATCTTGTCCACCGGATAAGGTTACCCTACCCTCAAGGTCAGGTTACCCTGCCATGAGGCTTGAGTTACCCTACCCAAAGTAATGAGTTACCGTACCTGTCAATACGAAGTCCCTCCGGGAGTTCGGGAGAAAGGACCAGAATGATTATCACGCAAAGCCATGCATAATACTGGAATCTGGGGTTCCGGGAGATGCTATTGGGCAAGCTACGCAGCTCCGGGGAAGCTGTAATTTGGAGACATTATTCCTATCATACCCCTCCGGCCCCGCCTTGAGGCCCGGACGTCATGGGCAAACGGTTGTGTAGTTGTGTGCAGTCTAGCAAAGTTGAATCTTTGGAGACCTGCTTGCAACACCGTATACGTCGCTGCCATCTGGTCGACCATAAGCTGTTCGGAGGATATACAAGGGGGCATAGGGTGGAAGAGGGAGTACCTCCTCCAAGTTGTTCGGAGTAAAACGGACCAAGACTGACAGAGTTAACGGGTGTTAACTGTGGGGGTCCCGAAGCTAGTCCCAGTGGTGCCGGGGCGACCAGGAGAGTTTTACACCCACCAGGCCCGAAAGTGTCCCCAACGGCATAGGCTCTGAAAGGGAAGTGCAGAGACACCAAAAGCAGGATTCATACCACAGGTGAGATGCATCCAAGGTAGTTGTCATGGGTAGCGCCCATTGGATCACTCCCAGACCACTGTGTCCTGCGGAAGACACCGGAAGCCCAGGACTCGTAAATAGTAGATAGATAAACCGCTCACAGTAGCTTCCGGGGTCGCGTAGAGATCCATGCATATGGGAAGGGTGTCATAAATAGTCCGGTTCATCAGGTGTCTTGACTGTTAGCCACTGGCAAGACACCGATGCGAAGAGGTTTTCACTCCAGTGGGCAAAATGGAAATGCACTGCAGAAACGATAATCGCATAAGGTGAACGCCGACTAGAGTGGGTGTTGACATATGCATGCCCGAAGGGTGTGCCAGGAGACGTGTCGGACCGCCCTTAGCGGAGAAGGGTGTGCTCGAATAGTTGCAGTAAACTAATGGGGAAGTTTCTGGCATAAGATAAAACTAGCTGAAAGTCTATGCGAGAACTCTCCTAGTCCAACAATCAATCCTCTCAAGACCTTAATTGAGTCAAGCGTCAGGCTTAACGATATTAAGTTTTACCGTTTCTTTACTCTTACAATTGTGTGAACTTTTCGTGCTAAGTTTGGAGTTGTTCGGTGCGGTCGCAACCTTGGAATCCGTCTTCCCAGGGGTGCCCCTATTACAATATGAAAAGAAGTTGTAGCAAGACCACTATCAAGATACAGTCAGTTGACAGAAGTGTTCGTGAAACATGTCTCATATTAGTCATACCTCGCTAAAAAGTAGCCGAGTACTTGAGTACACATCGCAACAGTGACAGCGAAGCAATGATCATGACATGGCAACCGTGTTCTTTTGTGTTCTACCCAAGTATACAGTAACCAAATACCTTTTCATCCTCTCTCCAAGTCTATTTCTCATTTAATTCCTACAATAGTTAATCGATCAGGACCTGCTAAATATGCACCAAAAAAAAAAAATCCAAAAACTGCCTGGTAGGAAATGACCAATGCAGAAAAAGGCATGATACTCGCATTTTTCTACTGTTTGGGCAGCATTGCACAAGTGGTATCCCTTGTTGGTCGGCCCTGGTCCACAATCAAGAGCTGCCTCATACGTGCTACAGAGTAAATGTCAGTGGATAATCTTCCTCGCCCTGGTCACACTCCACTCCTTGGCTGGCAACAGCGTCGCACAATCATCCGGGCTGCCAAATCAAATCGCCAAATGACCAGAGCTGATTTCCGGGATGAATATGCACCTGGAGTTTCATGTGCTACCGGTAAATACCCCAGAGGCTGAGTGATAGTTTATGCTTCCAGTTACTTTATACTAATATTTGTTATAGTGGATAGAGTTCTCAGAGAGGCCAATATAAAGAAATGGATAGCCAAATTCAGACCCCAACTCAAGCCTGAGCATGTCACCAAAAGACTCAATTGGGCACTTGCTCACAAGAATTGGACTAGTGAGGACTTTGAGGGGGTCATTTGGAATAATGAATGCAGTGTGGAAAAATCCAAGGATCCAAGACAACATTGGGTATTTAGGGAGCCTGGAGAAAAATGGTTGAATGATTGTGTTCATCCAAAGGAAAAGAATAAGGGAATATCCTTAATGGTTTGGGGCTGCTTTTGGGGTAAGAAAAAAGGACCATTGGTTCCTATTACTCAAGGTAATATTACAAAAACTAGGTATACTAGGCTTTTAAGAAGACACTTGATTCCTGTTATTCACCAAATGTTAGCTTATGGTATTCATGATTTTCTTTTTCAGCAAGACAATGCCCCTGTTCACAAAGCCTATAGTGTCATAGATTGGCTAGAGGCTAATAATATTAATGTAATTGAGAACCCCCCCTTATTCCCCTGATCTGAATCCTATAGAGCATGTATAGGTGGAGCTTACAAAGAGGTTACATCAACAGTATCCAAGAATTGGGGATACTCCTGGAGGAAAGCAGGCTGTTAAGAAGAGCCTAGCTTAGGTGCTTCCTTTGGTTTGGGAGACAATTCCCGAGGGGTTTTTTCAAAAGCTTGGGAAATCAATGCCTAATAGAGTAGCTGCAGTTTTGGAAGCAAGGGGAGGATATACCAAATATTAGCTATTGGTATATTAATTTTATTCTTTTATTATTTACACTGGTTGATGGTTGAGAGTTGATCATGAATGGGTGATTATTGGGTACCTGGAGTTGCAACGCCTGTGAAGCCCCACCACCCTGCCTACGGAAATTGCGCAACTGCAATTAAACACGTCTCAGATCACGAACACTTCTGTTGAGTGACTGTAGGTGTAAGACCTATACACTAGAAAAAATTGACATGGGGTACTACGCCTAAAAGGATGGTAAGAGGAAGGCTCTGAAAAGGGACCACCAAGGGATAAGAGTATACTAGGAAGCCTGGAGGGTATCACAAGAGGGGGAGGAGTGCAAGAAAAGTTCGAAGACTATTCCCAACAAGGAAAACCTGTACAAGACGATTGGGGACCTCAGTGCACAACTGCATAACACTCTCGAGGTTATCAATAACCAAAAGGGCACTGTCAATATACAGGAAAAATCAATCAACAAGCAGCTGTAAATGATCAAATGTGCAAATATCAGCCTCCAGGTAATAAGAGAAGTCTTTCACAAGGAACTGGAGCTCTGATGAAAAGTGGGACAAGATGCATGACAACTCAGACAGGGGTTGTGCGAGTGGTAGATAGGCTATAAAGGCTGATGGGACTCAGGCTGAATAGAGAAGAGCGCTCATGTTATAGGTAGTGGCTAAGCCAGCTATTGGCATGGAGTAGGAATTGGTTAGAGTGTTAGAAGGTTTTGGACTATAACTTACATATGAGTTATTGGGTTTTATATAACTCACAGTTATGAGTCATTGTTATATTGTGATTGGTTGCTGTACTTGAGTGTCTCATAGTTGTGAGTTACATAATATTCCAACTTTCATACATGATTCAGATTGTGAGTCCTGGGTTTCATGCATGTAATACAGTCAGTGCACATGACTGTCACAAACAGTGAGAAGGGAGGAAGGTTTCTTACACCATGGAAGATTCAGAACAGAATGTTGGGAGAACTTAGTAAGGCAGAGTGGTAAGGCTTATCGGCAAAGCAGATTGGTTAGGTTTCTGTACTATGAGTCACAGTTGGGGTCATGAGGTCTGGCACGACTCACAGTTGTGAGTCACTGATATATGTTATGATCAATTGACAGGCTTGAACAATTCGCAGTTGTGGGTCGTATGATGTAATGACTTTCACACATGACTCGGTTAGCTAGTCATAGGTCTCACACAGGTGACGCACTTAGCTCACATGACTATAGCATGTGGCTCAAGAGTATAAGTCATAGGGTTAGGGTTGGCATAAAGAGTGAGTATAAAAGAGGTCACCAGGACCCAGGAGGATGAGCTCTTCACACTATTATCTTTATATCTTCTTACTTGTAACTTTACTACTTTACCTTCATCTAAGTGGCTGCATGACATATACATTCTTGTAAACAAGTCATCAGATAAGAGCCTTGAGTGCTTTTCTATCTGACTCAGGAGAAGAAGTCTAGTCACAAGCATTCAAGACTGAGGTATTGTTCCCCATATGAGAGAAGCGCTGACTTGTTGGAATTGTTCCATTTGATAGCCTCCCAACAGAATATGCCAAACGATGCAACAAAACAAAGGGGTAGTAATGGCAAACCCATAATGATGACAAACCAGATTACAACATTAACAAGATCACCGATCAGCTGCAACTCCCAGGACTAGAAGGTGAACTGGAGCAAGTCACCAGTTCCCATAGACCCGGCAGACCCCCAAGCCCAGTTATACTGTAAGAACAACAGCAAGCACAAACCTTATCACCGGACCAAGAGACAGAGACAAGGATATCAGGAACAGCAGCAGGAATTGCAGTACCACTGGTACAGCTAGTAGTAGTGACACTAAAGCAACTGGTGGCGCTACTAGCGACACTCCAAACTGGAAAGCCTGGTAGAGGAAATATACCAAAAGTCAAAGAACTAGATGTCTTCAAAGGAGAAAGGAGGAAGCTACAGGAATATCTCTCACAGCTAGAATAGTACATTCGAGTGAAAGACTGCGGCAATAAGAGAGACACTACTAAGGTAGCATATGCAGAGTCACTACTAAGGGATACAGCAGGCCAATGGATAATCCCATATATGGAAGGATTGAAAGAAAGGGAATGGGAGACCAGGAAAAGTTTCAAGGAGGTACTCCAAGAATGGTTCTGAGATATTGATGCAAATCTCTTAGCCAAGAACAAAGTGAAAACCATGGAACAAGGAAAGAAGAGCAGAATGTATTTCTGGAATGTATTCCAAAACCACGCAATAGAGGTCAAATACCATGATGAAACATTACTTCAATACTTGCTCCAGGGTTGTACCCCGCAGTTCCAAGATGCATGGAGTACGGCTGAAACCCAATACACCATGATGGCAGACTTTGCAGTATGGGCAATAGAAAGGGAGCAATGACTGGCAATGATCAGACATATCCAGACCAGAGGAAAAGTGACAAACAAATACACTACGATCCCACGGAACCAAGATGGCACATTCTGATCAGCACCACTAACAACGACTCAGGGAGGTGGTACGATAGACCTAGATGTAACAAGAGGAAGGCCGAATCTTAACCTGTCTTGGCAAGAATACAAACAAAGAATGAAAGGCAGGTTATGTCTAGGATATAGAAGGAACAATCATATACACCACAATTGGAGTCTACCTAGCGACGGATGAGACAGAGATTAACAAGGCAGGACAGGGTCCGCCAGGCTAGGAAGGCCACTGCCAGCCCCAACCAAGGGCCATGAAATGAGTCTCGACAACAAGGATGGTGAGCAGGTAAAAGATGACTGTCCCCAGCAATAGCTAGTCTGAGGGACAGAATACAACCAAAACCCATCACCCTGGCCAACCATTATACAACACTAGCTATAGAACCAGTGCAACACAAAGGAGATCACATGATGGTAAAGACCCTATTATACGAAAAAGACAAAACAGTTACCATACACGCAATGATGGACTCAGGAGCGATAGAGAACTTTATTGACAAAGCAATGTGGGACAAATATGGCCTCCCCACTATTCAAACTAAAAAAGTGAGGGATATGCACCTGGCAGATGGAGCCAAAAGTGTCATGGGAGCAATTACCCATACAGTACAAATTCATATAGATCTTGGTAGCTATAGAGAAATGGCGACCTGCCAGGTGACCAACCCACAGGGCCATGAAGTAGTCTTAGGAATGCCAGGACTAAGGCAACATATTCCCACTATTGGGTAGGAAAACAACAAAATCAACTTGGCCAATAAACAGTGCGTGACTGAGTGTCTGCATAGTTCCCTGATAGTCTATACAACCTCGGAAGCAAAAGGCCTGGAAGAGATTATAATTACGAAGTTCTCCAAACTCCAGGCCCTAAAAGAATAAAGTGCCTAGAACAGCTAAACGGATCAACAGATCTGAGTCAAGAAGTTGACAAATGAGGTAAAAGTTACTTCTAAAGGTTCAACAGAAGCAGCAGGATATAACCTGTACACCAGTGAACAACAGACGATATCTGCCAGAGGGCAGATAATGGTCACTACGGGAATAGTCATTGGACTACCATCCAGCACCTATGGGCCAATTGCCATACACAGCAGTTTAGCAGTCAGGCATATGCTCATAACAAATGCGAGGGTAATAGACGCTGATTGCATACATGAAGTAAAGGCAGTCTTGGCAAACCTAAGTGATAAAGAATTCCAGGTGGAAAATGGTGATAGAATCGCGGAAATTAATAAATGAAAAGATCAATGAAGTAGAGCTCCAAGAAGTGGAAACTCTTGAGTAAACAACCTGTAGAATAAAAGGTTTCAGAAGTATAGATCAACCAACCAACCAAGAGCAGAAACCCTCAAAAAGAATCAAGATCTGCAAAATCACCGCATTGGCATTGGGAGAGTTCTATCAATCAGGAGTAGATGCGGGAATTCTCAAACTGTGATGGGATGAAGACCCGGCCCTGTGGGTTAAGCTTAATATCAGCATAGAACTAGCATTTCAACACAAAAGGTGCAAGAAAGACAAACCAAGGAACCAGATGGTTCCAAAGGAATACTATAGATCTTGATAAGTGTTCTAAGAAGAAGATGCAACAAAGGTCCCAGAATATTGGAAAGAAGTAGAATTGGGACTCTAGTTCAAGAAAGCTACTGAATTCCTCACAAAGAGGATCTACCCCCTCGGCAAAACAGAATTGCAGGAACTTGAGACCGACATTGTACAAAACCTGCAGAGAGGACAGATCAGGAACTCATTTGCAGAAGGCAGATCACCCATCCTGTTCATATGAAAGAAGGAGGAAAAGTTAAGATTGTGTGTGAATTACTAGACCCTTAGCGAGATAACGAGAAATGACCGGTACCTACTACTATTGATCTCTAAGGCCCAGGATTGACTGGAATCAGCCAAGTACTTTACTGAGCTCGACATCAAGGAAGCTTGTGACAACATTGGGATCAAACAAGGGGATGAATAGAAGACAACTTTCGCCACACGATATGGCACTTACGAATATTTGGTTATGCCATTTGAGCTAACCAATGCACCCCCAACTTTCTAATGATGGATCAAGCAGGTATTGAGCCAATATGTGGATGGGTGCTGTATCGTCTACCTAGATAATGTACTCATATATTCCAAAAATATGGAACAACACCAAAGGGACATCAACAACATTATGGAAGCAATGCAAAATCAGGTATAAAGGTCAAATCTAGCAAGTTCGTGTTCCACAAACAAGAAGTAGAATGCCTGGACTTCATAATAAACTAAGAAGGAGTTCAAATCGATCCGGTCAAAATAAGAGTGATAGGGGAGTGGGAAGCACCAAAGAACATAGAAGACATCCAGTGCTTAATGGGCTTCTACAACTTGTACTATCATTTCCTTGAAGGATTCAGGAGAATAGCAAAACCGATATATGACCTCCTCAAAAAGGACGTCAAATGAAACTGGAAAGATGAACAAGAAAACGCCTTCAACAAGTTGCAAATCAAGATAATGTCCACACGCATCATGGTGCATTTCTGCTCTGGAAAGTGAATCATGATCAAAACCAATGCATCCAAATACCTTTCCACAGGATTGCTATCCCAGAAATGCAAGAACGGAAAATAGCAACCGGACACATACAGGTCCAAAACAATAACACCTGCCAAATGCAACTACGATCTACATGGCAAGGAGCTCCTAGCAATAGCTCAGACTCTCAAAGAATAGGGATGTTACATCCAGAATACCAACCATTGCACTAAGATCCTAATAGACCATAAAAAGCTGGTACTGTTTATGACAATGAAAGAATTGAATGATCGCCAAATAGGGTAGATGGAGAAGTTAAGTCAATATGACTTCAAAATCGAATACCCACCAGAAAAGGAAGAAGGGAAACCAGATGCTCTCAGGAGGGAAGCAAAGGACCAACCAAAATCAATGAGGATGAAAGGATTGCCTGAAGAGGACGGATACTACTGCTGTTAGAAAGATATTTCAAGGCGAGGGAGATGGTGGAAATCCAAGACAATATAAATGACACTATGAGGGAAATGAGTGAAAAAGACGAGAGGATACAACAGATACGGAAAGCACTAGCAAACGGAGATAAGGAAATCAAGGGCATCACACTTGAATTGTACAGAAAGGAAGATAGCTACTTCCGATACGACAATAAGACATAGCTACTGGAGAATAAAGAAATACAAACCGAACTGATATGAAGAAACCATGATCTACTCACAGCAGGTCATCAGGAAATAGCGAAAACCATGGACTTAGTATATTGCCAATACTATTTGCCAGGTATACGAGAAGTAATCAAAGGATATATCAAAAACTACGACATCTGTGCAAGAACAAAAGTTATACGACACCCACCTTATGGGCTGCTGAAGCCAGGTAAAGCATGAAATAAACCATAGAAATTGATATCGATGGATTTCATTATGGACTTACCTGCATGAGACAATTATGATACCATCTGCATGGTTGTAGATTGGTTGACCAAAATGAGTCACTTCATTCCATACAGAAAAGACATGATGGTATAGCAGTTGGCTCTGATCTTTCTGTGGGAAACCTTTGAACTCCCTGGTCTATTGAAAAATTTGATTACTGACAAAGGATTATTGTTCTCCTGGGAGGTGTGGAAGGAAACAACCAAAAAATTGGGCATCAAACAAAGGCTGGGCATGGTGTTCTGCCTGCAAAGGGATGGACAAACAAAAAGAATCAAGGGAATATTAGAGCAATATCTACGGGCATAGGTCAACTATCAGCAGGCCAATAGGAAGAAACTGCTACCAAGAGCAGAATTCGGCTACAACAATGGAAGACAAGAAACAATAATGAAGATACTATTCTATGCAAACTATCAACAGAATCCAGAACACAAAGCCATAGATCATGTGACCAAAGGCAAGTTAACGAAGCTCAGTGAGATGGCGCGACTTCACGAAACGTTACCAACCGAGATGGTCACGGCCCAACTACGACAGAAAGAAAATTACAATCAATGTCAAAGACCCAATACAAATTTGCAATCAGGGGATATGATGTCATTATTGCCACAAAACATACATACCACAAGAGCATTGAAGAAACTGAGCTATAAGAAAATTGGACCATTCAAAATCTTGGCAAAAGTGGGAAGTCGGGCTTCCCAGCTTGACCTACTGCCACAGATGGCCATACTCAACACATTCCACATCTCACTTCACGAACTTTACTCTAACAACAAGTCTCCCACACAAGAAAAACAGCCTCTTCCGCCTATTGATATAGATGGAGAAGAGAAATATGAATGCAACAAAATCATCGATGCAAGACTCCACTTCGGACAACTGCAATATCAGGCCAAGTGGCCAGACTACCATCCAAAACATGGCGAAACATGGTACTCTGCAATCAACTCTGAAAATGCAGAACTTGCAATCTGCCAGTTCCACCAATGATACCCTCACAAACCCAGAGTGGGTGAAAATCAAAATCACACCAATGGGAGACAAAGTCAATAGCGGAACACAATTCCATATCTTGGACTGGCTGCTACAATAGTGGATGCTGAGTGCACCTAAGCGACAAACAAGGACAAGGATAGTTCCTATAGGCCCCTACGACCCACAGAAATAGAAAGGAAGTTCACAGAAACAAAGGGTGGCAAGAGCACTACCGAGATGGGTGCATGACCCATAAAAGGGAGGATATAAATGGGGGGTATTATCTCCAAAAAGATAGAAGTGAAAAGCCCCTGAAGAGGGGCCAGAAAGGAATAGGAACGCACAGGGCTGCTGTGAGAACGTGGCAGGAGGGAGAAGAGAGTGAGGAAAACACGGATATGTTCTTGGACCAAGACACTATACACTAACAAATTGACAACCTGCAGACAATACTGGACAAGGCCCAAGGAGTCTTCACCAACTAATGAATGACCATCGATGCCCAAGAAGAAATGATTGGAAGGCAACAAACAATAAGCAAAGTTGCAAACACTCGCCTCCAAGAACTTAGACAAAATTGGCAGCACGAATGATGGTGCCAGGAGTTGTTGGGAAGGAAAGCGAAGGCCCTGGAGAGAGCTCTAATGTAATGGGCGTAGCCTGATAGGACTCAGGCTGGAGGAAGAGGGGAGCTCATGTCACAAACAGTGACAAGGAAGGAAGGTTTCTTACGTCATAGAAGACTCAGAATAGAATGATGGAAGAACTGAGTAAGGCAGACTGGTAAGACTTACCGGCAAGGTAGATTAGTTAGGTTTTCACACCAGGACTCACAGTTGGGGTTATGAGGTCTCACACAACTCACAGTTGTAAGTCACTGATATGTTATGATCGGTTGATATGCTTGAACGATTCACAGTTGCGAGTTGTATGCCATAATAACTTTCAAACAGGACTCGGTTAGCGAGTCATGGGTCTCACACATGTGATGCACTTAGCCCACATGACTACGGCAGGTGACTGAAGGGTATGAGTCACAGGGTTAGGGTTGGCATGAAGAGCGAGTATAAAAGGGGTCGCTAGGACCCAGGAGGTTGAGCTCTTCATGCTATCATCTTTGTAACTTCTTACCTATAACTTTACTGCTTTACGTTAGCCTAAGCAGCTACATGGCATACACATTCTTGTAAACGAGTCATCAGATAGAAGCCTTGGGTGCTTAGCTATCCGACACGGGAGAAGAAGTCTAGTCTCGTGCACTGAAGACTGAGGTATCCTTGCCCATGTGAGAGAAGTGCTAACTGCTCGGAATTGTTACAATGACCGTACTATAAGTCTGTTAGATCATTCAGAGTTATGTGTAACAGAGTTAGGATCATGGGAAGAGCAAGTATAAAAGAGTCTGAAGGGGCCCCGGAGGACAAGCTCTTTATACTATCATCTTTGTATCTTCTTACCTATAACTTCACTACTTTACTCTCCACCTAAGTGGCCATATTGTACAAATACTGTCATAAGTGTGTCATCAGATAGAAGCCTAGAGTGCTTGACTATCGATACGATGACTAGAGAATTAAGTGTCTCAGAATATCAAGACTAAGATGTTGTTCCCTGTATCTGTAAGTACTAACTGGTAGAAAACATTATACCAAGACAGCGATATGTTTTCCTGACCTTAAACTCAATATTACTTATTCTATTAACGTACTATACCTTATGCTTAAATAATATATTTACGCTTAAACAATATATATGTATTTTCCTTAAAGCATTCTTTATAGTATACAACCTTGAAGCAGCACTAGTAAAGAACTTCACTCCGTAATATTTTCCCTAATTCAGCACCTCACACCTATTTTCTGACAGCACCATTATTCTATAATGCTGGCCAGTCAAGGCTCAACTCCAGCTTGTAAAGTCTACGCATACAAAATTATCCGCACTCGAGGGAAAACGAAAAAAAACAAAAACACCTTAAAAACGATCCTTGCCGTGATCTTTTCGATAATCCCTTGCAATCCCCCCCCCCCCAATCAGGTTTCTACTATTTCTACTTCACTAATACCTACGAATCCAAGGACCGGATCCATGTTGCACCGTGCTGTTTGGTAAACCTGTTACCTGAGCACGACATCTCCAAGTTTTCCAATCATAAAACTACAATAACGACCCTCACGTACGACCGCAACAGGTCGGGGAAAACAAAAAACGATAGGTATCATAACCGTTGCCAAGAGCTGAGTCCGCTCGGCAGTAGAAACCATTCCTAATTTAATCATTTGTGACCAACTTGACCCATTGGGAAGTTTCTGGTTGTCCGGAACCATAACCAGTACTATTCCGGCCCGTTCCATCCCCGGTATCATATAACTCATGCACCGGCACTTTGAGTGCCAAGAAACCACAAAAACGACTTTTGCACAAAACAGGCTAATCATCGGGGCAGGTGACCTCAAGGATCCCACATCCGTGGATCGCATCAAGCACATTAAACCTAGTCGCACCGATCTCGAGCCGAAAGGGTTCCATCATGCCTTCATGTTACAAGGGTCAGGGATGGAATGCTGGTATCATTTGTTGGATAACTAAAATCTGAGAAGAGGGGTACCGGCACTACGATAGTATCATACTCAAGTATGCCCGAAGATGTTGGCCCCGAGAGGCTCCCTATTTCCACTCGCCCTATCAACTTTGAGGATAAGATGCATGGCCCCCATTTCAATACATGTATCAAAGGAATACCTCTCTCCAGGCTCTTGCTAAGCAAGGGAAGGCTTGTGCTTTCACCTGAGCAAGCTGAAGTGTACCACTAATTTTTCCCCAAAATCAATATCTACACCCCCGCTCCGTACCGCACATGTACGAGTATCATAGCAAATTTTTACGCCCGAGCCTGGCACCAATCCCGGTACTACGATGTCGGCTGGTACTTGTAAGGTCCCCTCAAGGATCTACCACCGCACCGTCCACCTCCTTGGATGTGGAGAACCCGAGCTTGCCCGCCCCTCAACCGTACCAGTATCGTACCCTTGTGCTGAGAATCCAACCATGAGTAGATTCCCGAAAATTAACTTGTGTCATCCCATCCGGCTTCTGCGTATGTAATACAGCCCAGAGCACGGTATGATACCGGTACCGGTGCCGTACTCAACGGCCGGACCAGAGTTGCGATCCCTCGAAGGAGCCCAGGGCCGAGGTTCCACGCCGTATCGCCACCCCCTTTACTGTTCCCACCTACCGTACATCGCCATTCCAAGACCAACTGTATGCGGTCAGGTGGCAGAGATGAGGGCATCGTTATCGGTGAAGAGTGATGATGGGTTCAGCGCATTGATTTCAAAGGACGAAATCACTCCGGAGGGATGAACACCGCACAATAACAGTAGGCTTGAAATGGGACACTGCCTCCTCAAAGAACTACCGGTAGGAACTCGTAAGCAGGATATTCCTCTCATTCTGTCCTCCTCCCTTTCTCCATCCTTTTTCATTTCACTTCCCACCCCCCCACACACGGGAGCGAGCTATCCCCATTCATTCCCGAGCGGGCGGGAAAGGTGAGTACCGGTACGGTGTGGCAATATCACAGTACCGTACTGCACTCGCACATTGTCCTCTTGTCACTTGTCAGTTGTCAACATTCCTACCCTTTGAGCCATCCAGGTTAAGGAGCGAGAAAACTGTGGGTTCCCTACTGGACAAAGCAAATGCGATGTACCCAAAAGGTCCCTGGTGAGGGGTACCGTATGACGTAGCACCGCGTTCAACAGCACTTGACCTGCACTGCACCGCTGCAACCTGTTAACAATGCGATGAAAGGGGGGATGGCAGGGCCTATCTCTCTCTTTTTCCCTCTTTCCTCCTCCTCTCTCCCCTCCCCCCAGACAAGAGAGGCCCGTAGCGTCCGCCTTATAACAAGTTGCAACTTTCTCTCGGTGTTGACAAGCCATCCACTTAGCCCACGGAAAGCGACGCATAACACCGCATGCGTGTGCCCTGTCCAAACGATACTTGTAGCTCACGGACGATAGAATCGCTTGCCTTGTCACGCAGGATACGCTCTCGTGCGCTCCAGCTATGGCAAGTGCCCCCAGAGCTCGAGTGCTTGTACTGGTATGCCTGCCTGTAGGGTACGGCTTCCGGATTCCCTTCCCTTGTTGGCCACGTCCAGTGTGCTTCCACCACAAAGTGCTGGTACAGTATGATACCGTAGCATCCAGTTCGACAAGGGAAACCGATTGCCGATCGATCCACGTTTGTTTGGTTTTGGTAGGAAGGCGGTGCTTGTCCAAGAGTCGACAAGTCCTCGACCCGCTACCCTAGCACCCCGCCCACTTACACTCCTGCACCCGCCTACGAGTGGTTCCAGTCAAGAATATCATACAGCAAAGACACCCCCCGCACCTCAATCCCCTTCCCTAGAGCCCGCCCTAATTCCTGCTTGCCGGCTTCTTGGTACGGTGGACCGAATATATGAGATCAATTGCTCCACCTGCTGGATCGCACGAGAGAGCGCGCGGAGGGATCATTGGATCTCCCTGCAGCATGTAGGGTAGGTAGCCTATGGGAGGATATGAGGGGAGAGATGAATCAGGAGCATAACCACCTCAACACCACACCTCCTCCTCCCTCTCTCTTCCCCACTTCACATTTCAACTGCAATACTGCAACATTCCCAAAATACGATATGCCATATAACTTTTCGCCCCAGCGCGCACCAATGGGCCCATCGTTGTGGAACCGGCATTAGATACATCGCGATTTTCCCGCCCTAAGAGTCGCTTGAGTCGTTTGACGCCTGCACAAGTCCCCATTCAGACTTAGACTTCTCGGCAAGTGGCTTGAAAGGCGGGTGTTTGCTCGTAGACTATAATACGTCGGATGTGTTTTCGGTATGCACGAGGATAGCGTTCAAAATTGTGCGCTTTGTTCGGAGAGCAGGTTTCACGCAGCTGGACTATCCCAGTTCCTTCCTATCCCTCCCTCCCTCCTTCCCCGCCCACACCTTTCTCCCTCCTCACCTTCTCCCACATTCTCTTACGCACACTCCCCTTTCCATCCCTACCCTCCGCCCCCCTCCCCTCCAGTGAATTACACTCCTTGCACTTCCTACAATTCCTTCATAAACCTCCACCACCTCCGTCTTCCCCCGCCCTTCCTCCCCCACCTTCTTCCCTACACAGGAGTCACGGCTTCGTCACGGAGAATTCTCTCACTCTAAAAAACACAACACAAGTTCACAAGTTCACACTTTTGTCCTCCTTTGGAGACAGACGCTCAGGCACGCATCCCCCCCCCCCCTATCGTCCCCCTATCACGGGCGACTGCCCAACCATAGTGCCACCTTAATGTTAAATTGTGCGCTCAGTTACTCTCGTCCCTAGAATCAGTTTGTAACGACCTGAGAACAATGACTAAACTTTTCATCGGGTTCGTTGCGCGCATTTCCCTCGCTTCTTCTCCTATCCAATCCCTCGCTATTCCTCTCCTTCTCCCCGTGCCCCCAGTCAAGTTGTCCTAATCCCACCGCTCTATCTGGCAATATGCCAATACCCTCTCAACCGTTGAACGAAATTAATCCCCAATAGAGGCCTTGCCTGGCACACCGACGATAATTCCTTAAGGGCAAAGTTCGAAGAATTCGGCTCTGTTGAAGAAGCGGTATGTCTTCTTCTTCCCCTTCGATTCAGAGGCTTTGGTGCGCATCTCAGCCTGTTGCTAACATCCTTTGTATAAGGTTGTCGTAAAGGATCGTGACACTGGCAGGTCCCGCGGGTTCGGCTTTGTGAGATTCAGTAGTGATGATGATGCTACCAACGCTATGAATAGCATGAATGACGTGGAGTACGTACTTTCGTCCCCCAGTATCACTGAAGCTCCCCAGCTAAGCTTCAACGCAACCCTCTAGATTTGACGGCCGTAGGATTCGTGTTGACAAGGCTAGCGATCGTCGCCAAGGCAGGTGCACCTTGTAATAGACCTCGACATCTACTGACCCGCTTTACAGGCGGCGGCGGTGGTGGTGGTTATGGAGGAGGAGGAGGTGGTTATGGAGGTGGTGATGGCGGCGGCTATGGAGGTGGTGGCGGCTGGGGGTCATGAAAACTTCCCACCTGATTCCACACCGAAGTTTCTCTAATTGAGGTACAGTAGGATGAAAACCGAGTGGGCGATAGTGCGTTTAATTCTTTCAAAACTGTAAACGAAAAAAAGTGGGGGATCAATGTCTTTCTTGTGTCAACCAATCTCTCTCCCTTTCTGGAGGCAATATCAGAATGCGATGCGTTTTTTTCTTTTCTTTCTAAAACGATAATGACCATCATGAAACAGCCCTCAACCCTCCATCTCCTGTTCACCTTCGCTCCTCGGACCCGCTAGGTCTGGGCCAAGATGGTTGATCTTATTCTCGGCCTCGATTGCGACAACACGGTGGAATAAACGACTAACATGGCGATCATGGGCTGCTGGGCAAAGGCCTATCAACGACTTGTGTAGGTTGTACAGATAATCTCGGTTTTCGCCTGACGGCCCCCGAGAGTTGAATATATGGCGCGCAAGTTCGTCGAGCCCCGGGATCCCCTCCCGTGCGATAAATTGCGGGTTTCCGGGTGTCCCTATATAAACCAATGCCTTGATTGGCAGGACGTCTGGTTCGGACTAAAACCAAGGAGGTCAGCACTTTCCATGCCCCTCTCCCCCGCAAGTTAGATTGCTGGGGGAATTATTGGCTTCGCTGAGAACGCACTGGAGTCACCTCGATGTCGTTCCGGATGCTATACCCGTTTATTTCCCGAACGTTCAACTCCCTGTCATCACGGTCAGCCATCCCTAAGAGATTTGAGAGAAACCTCTCTTCCTCTGCTTGAAATTTTATCATTTTTAGTTTATTCTCGTCCTTCATACCTCATTACGTCTTCTACTCTATTGGCTTTAATTCTGAAGGCCATACCCCATACCTGGCCGTCATCGTCATCTTCAAAATCCTTGTAACGGTCAGTAGGCCACGCGACTGCACATATGATGGATCCATCGCATTCACATGATCGTTCAGTGTCTTCCAGTAAGATCTCTCGATCAATGTAACTACTCGCCCCGGTCTAAAGATATTATGGTCAATACCCAAGAATGAGTCTGCCAGGAAACCGGCCGCGGGGCCTCCATATCAACGGATATTGTAGAATTTGCACATACGCCTCTGGCGTCCCACGATGGTCCTCACTGGGTTCACCCGGTCAGCTATCTCCCATCTCACCCCCTTCCCGCTCGTGCTCGGGACCCAGATGCTGGCATCAAGCATAAGGCCCGAAATGCCAAAACCCGCTATCTCCCCCCACCCGCTTTAACAGTGCTGGGATTTACAAGGGGGGAGGACATGCCCCTTACCTAGATTGCCAAAACCTCCTCACAAAGCCTGCCGCGGTAGAGATAGACAGATAATAAGAGTTAGAAAAAAATGTTTCATCTCTAACGATATCCATCAAAGAAGGATCGAACTACAAGCAAGTACATGACAGACGCGAAGCTCCCGGAAATTAGTCGGTCAGCAATAGATCACCCCTCAAGCAGTCTATTCACATGAATCCAGCGCTACGCGTCTGTACTCGAGTAGGGAAGCGCATGCACCCACCAGCTTGCCTTTGATGTAGCCCGGGACTTGACGATCTACAGACAACCGGTGTGAGTATAATTGAAAACTCAAGTGCGATATGCGGTACACATGGTAAACAATCTCACCATAATATGGCGGCGGCTTCCAGATGAGACTTCTAAATAGCGAGCCCGGTATTAGAAAAGGGAAAGAAAGAAAGAAAGACCAACGAGAAGGAAGCTGCATTTATCATGATAATAGCAATATTATGCGAACGTTCCCCTCCCATAGTTCCGTTACCTTACCCATATCCGAACAACCAGAATTCATTTGAATGGTCCATCTGCTGTGGATTCGATGTCCCCAGTTGAAACAAATAAAACAAAATAAAAAGGGCAAAATAAAAGCGCGGTGCTTGCTGGTGGGAGATGAATGTCCGAGAGAGGAGGAAAGAATGGAAGAAAACTTTTTCCGGGCGGTAGAAAGAAAATTACTGAGCCCCAGCGGACAGACCAGCGCCCACCCCTGTCGCCAGAATATCTCCTAAAGCCCCACCAAGACTCACCCGTGCACCCGTTATCATCACTTACTCACGACTCCGTCCAGCATATACTGTAGCTGCACTATCATAACCATCTCCCGTCTTTCCGCCCACTTTCCCCAACAACCTTTGTTTCCTCCTAATCTTCTACCCTACCACTTGCATACCCTATCCTATCCAACTTTCTCCCGTCATTTCTCCCTCGTTCATCCCGTACCGGAGGTTAACTCTCGTGTGTTATTGTCGAGCTCCATCAGCCCCAACCCCGCTAACCCGCGAAGATATATTCCTGCGCCAAAACATGGCCTACTATAACTCAAATCCCGATGCTCTCCCAGCGTAAGCAAGCTTCTCGCAGCGCTTTTCTATACTGGACACCATTCTGCCCTATTATTTGTTCGTTTCTTTGATACGAGAGGCTCGCTAACCTTTTCTGTATCATTTACACAGCCATGCAGAACCGGAGCAAGTAAGTTCCAACCCCCGTCCACCCGCCACTACCGCTTCTACTCGACCAAGTTCCTCACGTTATGTTTAATAGGCCGCCCAAATGTTGAGCGGCGGGTACGACAACCACCCCCCTCCGAACCGCCCCACTCCAGCGGGGGCAAACTACGGAGGTGGTGGTGCGAAGCCAATGTCCCCTCGTCCAGACCCGTACCGCCAGCAACAAGAGTTCCCGCAGGGACAGCAGGGGTATAATCGGCCACCGCCCGGGCGACCCCAGCAGCTCCAATCTGAAGCTCCCCAGCTAAGCTTCAACGCAACCCTCTAGATTTGACGGCCGTAGGATTCGTGTTGACAAGGCTAGCGATCGTCGCCAAGGCAGGTGCACCTTGTAATAGACCTCGACATCTACTGACCCGCTTTACAGGCGGCGGCGG
>PYWC01000012.1:1452107-1498083 GCA_003182015.1 Tuber magnatum
CGCTGCCACATCTGTGCATGCTCGGAGCGGAAGTGTCGAGTTGGTGGGTCGGGGTGTATTGTGGGGAGCGATATTATAGACTTGACGAAGCGTTGGGAGGGGGTTATCCTGGAGACATCATCTTCGGCTTCTACTGCAGCTGAGGCAGTGCCGCTGGGTGTAGCAGGTGTATCATCATCATCATAGCACGACAGTGGAGGCTTTCGAGATGTCTAAACCACTGTAGACTACTATCATATGATAGCATATTATTCCCCACATCATCAAATGTAGGGCGAACCCCCGCAACTTTTATAACTTGCCCCAAACACACACACACACACACACACACAGAGTCCGTTGTATCCGCACGAGTACCGGTATGATACCCCAATTCCCGTGAAACACTGGCAATCGTCCCCTCCTTTATATGGTAGACTCCTAGAGAAGGAAACACCTTCAAATTCCCCACATTGCGGCACCAAACCCCTGGGAGGTGGCCACAAGAATGGAAAGCTCCTCTCCACACGAGAAGTCAGGGAGACTTGTGTTTCATGATACACTCTTCCCTCGCTCACGCCTCACAACCCACCCTCCGGCAACGGGTTTGCATGCCTGAAAGGTCTGAAAATCATCATCAAAAGAGGGAAAGGATTAATCCCCACCATCCACACTGGCTAATACCGCACCGTACCGTGCCGTACTATCATATCATTATTATTATATCACACGAGCACAGTCACGCCCCGCTATTGCCATAGACGGCCAGAATCAAAAAAAAATCCAATCGGCTATCCACCGCACCGAGGCGGTCCGGGACAACAGGTCAGGCAGCTTACGGTATCATGTAAATTATGATAGAGGAGGAGAAGTTCCGTGGCAGCGAGGCCTTTGACTGTACCAGTAGACTACGGGTATAATATCGTAAATAAATAAAACCAGAAGGAGAAATCATTCCCTACCCATCATACCGCTGCTCTTCTGTAGTGCTATACCGCGCTATACTCGTACTGGAGCTCCAAACAAACCAGCCAGCCAGCCAGCCAGCCAACAAAATGGAATAAAACTAAAATAAAAACAAACGGCATAGTCTATCGCCGTACGGTAGGGTAACCCCACTCCATCCCCCATCCCCTTCCATCCCTTAACTCGCCTATCGTAGATCCACCCCTCCCACAACTCACTCGTACGAGCGCGGCCAATAGATAAAATAGTCACGTGTATTTTGGGTTTAAAGCAGCCTGGTAGCAACGGAGAGTGAAAAATCTGATTATCGTCATAATTCCCCAGTCTCACAAGCAGCAAAACCCCAAAGCTTGCCCGCTCTATCTATCTATCTAAAGAGAATTGTTCAGACTTCAATTGCGTGCTATCAATTACGCGCTATTATTCTCCCCCTCATGGCACACAACACGGGTCATACCAAAGAAGATTCAGAGATCTCACTTGAGATACGATCTGCGATACCTACTCTCCACCTCTTTATCAATAAGACCTGGATTGAGATATCTAAATGCCTTCTTGTTTATCTATCCTCTGTACAACAAATTTGTTCAAAGGCAAAGGTAATTGAAAATCTTCAAGTAAAGTAAGGAATATAGTATAATAGAGATATTTTTCTTTTTCATTTCTATCTTTAAAGTAACAGAGAAACTAAAAGAGTGGGAATAGGTACCAGCAAGTAATCCTAATGACATTCCAGCTCTCTATACTGTTTTCAGAAATATTGAATGCTCTGGCCATGCTGAGGTTATTCCGAAAGGCTCAGAAATGTCTCTTGTGCTAAAGAGAGCTTCATAAGATGACCTGAAAGGCTATTAGAAAACCCTTCCAAGACTGGCAAAAGATCTAGATATAAAGGCTACCCGTTCCACAATTAAGTACATTATACACAATTAGCACAATATATACCGATTTACACCCAGCACACCTAAGGCTGCCCTTAATATGTACTATAAGAAAGCTCGAATGGACTATGCTTATTGGGCAATATGAATAAATCCAAAGTATGTTTTTATTTTCTATACTTAGATGTATATTATAAAAGCACTTGAAATCTACACTAGTAAAATGGGCCCTATAGGCAACTACCTACTTCTGAATTAACTATAATCACTGAATTTCACTTTCTCTTAACCTTGGAATGGTCTAGTCTCTGCTTCCTGCCTAGTATAGGAGTCCTGGCAGCAAACCCCACAGAAGTGCAATCGCCGTCCTTCTAGCAGCTTCTGTGCTGAGTGAAGAAACACTACAAAGATGCATACTGGTGAAGTGGAAAAGACTGTGAATGAAGTTGAACAAAGTATAAAATGAGAGATCGAATGGGAGGACAGAAGTGATAAAAAAGGTAACCAATAACAGGTAATCTAGCTAAGGACTAACGAAGGGGTATATATACCTCCAAAGCTTGAACAATGATAGAAAAACTACGAACTCAAAGGAAAAACACTATTGCCACAAATAATAACCCTGTTACAGATTCCTGCTACTCTGTTCATCGCGACAGGTAACAACTTCGTTGGAGGCTGTACTGCATTATGTCGTGGGATTCTTTGAGTCTCCAGGCCCTATCTTAGTGTTCTAACTCAAGAATCAGTTTTTCACCAATGCCGAGGGTGTCAGTTATTTTCTTAAACATTATCCTTGTTGCGGAATGTGTTTAGAGTATAAAGGTTTTGTATTTAAAATGTTATAAGTAGGAAGGAACAATAGATAGTTGCATAAAAAGCTAACCTATCTGCAAGATCCATGGTCTGTATATAGGTCTCTTCCTGGTACCTTAACCCTGCCAAGCCATAACCATAACTTGTGTAAGACCCTCATGACTTAGAGTCACCTTGGTTGTCCGCACTGTCTATCAAATCATCTGACTACTATGAGTCACCACTGCGCCTCATGTGAAACTCCATGATCTCCTAAGTGAGGTCAGGTGTGAAATTATCATAACATCATATGACCCCAATGGGTCATGTGTACAAACATAAAACAACGTCATGATCACTATTGTGAGTCACATATGAAAGCCTAACTAATCTGCCTTACCGGTACGCCTTGCCATAAGCTGGAGAGTAAGCTTAACTAAAACCTTAATAACTTCTAAACAGAAGTTATATGAAACCTTTTGCCTGCTTCTGTATTCTGACTAGTGCTCCTCTAGTCAAATCATAACATTAGTTTCGCTCTTCCTCCAGCCTGAGTTTCATCAGGCTACCTGTCTACTTGCTGCTTTATCTGCTCCCATCCATGGCTGCCACATACTTATAGGTCCACAACTGATGTTATTGTGCATTCCTGAATTCCTCCAGCAACCAATTTTCCAAGTCTGTCCTGGCCTATCACTCTTGGGTCCACCTTGCTTCCTCTTCCTCCCACTTCCTCCGTACCTTGCTCGATCCACAAACCGTTCATCCCAACAGGTGAATCGTTTCCTCCTGTGTCCCAGTGAATTGTTTTTGGTCGGTTATTGTTTCATCCTGGTTCCGAATTATTTTGTGCAGTACTTCCTTTGAAACAAAAGAAACTTTATGCCTCCTCTTCTCCTGTGGCTCCATCCTAGAAGCTCCGTTTTCCACCACTTTTCTTTCCAACCAGTGGTAGAGGCACAACCTGTGCATGCTATTTTACCAGTCGATTTTCTTGTGTTTGAACTGAGATAGGGCCTCTGGCTGGTTCGCTTCCCATGTCTGTTGTCATAAGGAGTTAGCCCACTCCTGGTGACTATCCGAGTCTCTCACTTGGGTGGCCACGGTTGGCTACCAGCTGTGTTGTTCGTTTTGATCTTGGGGAATCGTGCAGTCATCGTCAGTGTATCAGGTCTATAGGTTTTGTGCGTATTCCTTTGTTCTTTCTGCCACTTCTTCTGCCTTATTCTGTACCATCAGGAAATTGTTTTCAAATTTATTATGGTCCTCAACCACCACTGCACTGGTATCTTCCACCTCAGAATAAAGAGTCAGTTGCTGGTTTTGCAGGTAGTACTAGTGCATGCGGAGGACACTGTAATGGCCCAGCACACATGAGCTATGGCAGCCTAAACCTGCACTCATACAGACAGCCAGGAGGTGGACTGGTAGGAACCGGTTGGCAAGTAAGTACTTGACCCACGGAGGCCCAATAGCTAGGGCTCCGACATGAAAAGAAATGGATGACAAGGTTCTTAGATACTCCGCTACCTCGAAAATGATGTTAGCGTACTTAGAGACCTCCGAAGTGGCAGTTACCCATTAAGCCGGATAACTGGAGGAAGGTAAAAAGTATCTATCTGTGGCAAGGCAATAGACAGGGTAACAGGGTAAAGTCTCACTGTCCACCGGACATGGTTACCCTACTCTCAGAATCAGGTTACCCTACCATGGGGCTCGGGTTACCCTGTTTAAAGTGCTAAGTTACGCTACCTTTCAACATGAAGTCCCTAGGGGAGTTCAGGAAAAATGACCGGAATCTTTGTCATACAAAGCCATGCATAATACTGGAATATGGGATTTCAGGAGATGCTATTGGTTGAGCCATGCAGCTCCAAAGAAGCTGTAAATTGGAGACATTATTCCTATCATGCCCCTCTGGCCCCGCCTTGATGCCTGGATGTCATGGGGAAATGGTTGTGTAGTTGTGCGCAGTCTGGTAAAAGGCAATCTTTGCAGACCTGCTTGCAACACTGTATGCATCGCTGCTGTCCGGTCGACCATAGGCTGTTCGCAGGATATATGTGGAGGCATAGGGTGGAAGGTGGAGTACCTCCTCCAAGTTGATTAGAGTAAAACGGACCAAAGCTGACAGAGTTAACGGGAGGTAACTGTGGGGGAGCCAAAGGTAGTCCAGGGTGGTGCCACGGCAACTGGGAGAGTTTTACACCTATCAAGCCCGAACATGTCCTCAATACCATAAGCTCTGTAAGGGAAGTACAGAGACAGTAAAAGCAGGATTCCTACTACAGGTAAGGTGGATCCGAGATAGTGGACATGGGTAGTACCTATTGGATCACTCCCAGACCACCATATCTGGTGGAAGACACTGGAAGCCCGTAAATCCCAAATAGCAGATAGATAAACTGCTCCTGGTAGCTTCTGGGATCACGTAGAGATTAATGCATATGGGAAGGGTGTTATAGCTAGTCCAGTTCATCAGGTGTCTTGACTGTTAGCCACTGACAAGGCAATAATGCACAGAGATTTTCACTCCAGCAGATAAAATGGAGATGTGCAGCAGAAACGATAACTGCATAGGAGGAACACCGACTAGGGTGTGCTGACACATGCATGCCTGAAGGGTGTGCCAGGAGACGTGTCGGACCACCATTAGTGGAGAAGGGTGTGCTCTAAGAGTTGGAGCAAACTGCTGTAGAGGGTTTCTGGCAAAAGATAAAACTACTTGAAAGTCTATACCAGAACACTCCTACTCCAACAACCAATCCTCTCTAGACCTTAATTGCATGAAGCATCAGGCTTAACGATATTAAGCTTTACTATTTACTCTACTCTTATATATCTGTAAACTTTTGGTGATAAGTTTGAAGTTGTTCGGTGCAGTTGCAATCTTGGGATCCATCTTCCTAGCTGTACCCTTGTTACAGACACGACTTGAGCGTTCACAAAATTGGTGGCTCAGTACCACTCATGATCATATTTAGGAGAATAACCAGTCCACTTAGTATAGTATTGGAGTCTACCATAGTGTAAGCCAGAGTTACTTATTTCTTCAAGTTTGTGTTCATCTTCTCTGTCTATGTGAATAGGCAGAGAGGGAAGTTTTTTTTTGGAGGGAAAAGAGTTTTTGTGATAGGGTTCACAGAGACTGATATGGAATATTGTATGCATTGGTTTTATTAGAGCAGGGAGGTGAAGTTTATATGCTCTCAGTCCAACCTATACAATTATTTTGAACAGTCCCAGTTTCTTGCAGTCCAGCTTCTTTGAAGTTCTTGTGGGCTGAAGGTTGCATAGTATCAACCAGACTTTTCTTATTGATTACAAGATTCAGGTCTGGCTTCCGGTACTTATCACTCTTTTCCTTTCGACTTATTTGTGCCCGAGTCATTTCCTCTCATAAGATATCATGTATCTTTATCATATCATTGGCTTGTGTTATCTTTCTTCCATACTTGATTTTCGGCCAGGTCAAATAATGCGTTGAATTTATATTTTGCTAAGAAGGCGTGTCGTTTTTATTGTTTCTTGTCATCTGTTGTTATAGATGAATTTTGCTATAGATAACCATTCTGTCGAATCGTTCTGTTAATAGTTGATGTAGATTCACAGATATTGTTCTAATATCATGTTGCTTTGTTTGGTTTGTTCTTGTGTTTCTCAGTGGAAGGCTGGACCCTAAGGTCAATTCATGCTTACTTCGGATATTATTTTATTCCATACTTCTGATATGAATACTGATCCTCTATTCCAGATAATACTATTTGGTAGTCTGTGGAGTCTAAAGACTTGGGCTTTGAATAGGTTGAAGAATTGTGGTGCTGTTGTATCGGTTCGCTATAGTATAAAGTGCACTATTTTTGTGAGTCGGTCTATAACGACTTAGATAGCGTTATAGCTATTTGATTCTGGTAGTCTGACCATGAAATCCGTTCCTATAGATTGCCATGGTCTTCCTGCTGCTTCAATTAGTTTGGGTAGCCCATATGATGCATGCTTTTTGTCTTCGTTCTCTGGCTGGTATCGCAATTCCTTACATATCTTTTAAGACCACTACCTATTACAAGCCAGTAGTCAGATCGTTGAATTAGTCCTATTGTTTTAACCACTCCACCATGTCCCACTTGTGGGTTAATGTGGTTTCTTGGTATTGTTTCTATTCTCAAGGGTTCCTGGTTTGGAATGCTTTTCTTGTTGTCATACTATAGATATTGGTCTTAGTTCTAGTATACTCTCAGTACTACATCTTTGATTTCTTTTAGGCCGTGCTTTAGGGCCTTCGTAATCTTGTTGATTTCCATGTCTTCAGTACTGCTGTGTCATATCCATATTCCAGATTCTTCATCTTTTATTGTTCTCGTAGTTATCTTGTCTGAGATTCGTATCCACTATCCTCTTTTTGTGGTCGAAAGTATTTCTTGTTTGGCTGGAGAATTCTTTGTCGATGCAACTATAGTTCCTCCTTGTTGGGGAAATCTTCTCTTCTTGTGGTTAATGTATCCAGCTTTCCTCCTTCCTTACCTAGTCAGTATTTAATTTGCAGGTGATGCTGGCTTAATATTTCACTCCATCTGATTTGTGGTCTATTCAATTCTTTAGTGGTGGTAAACAATAGTAGGTCCTTATTGTTCAAGATGGCATGGATTATGTGATGACTTTCTAGCACGTACTTCCTCCAGTCCCTGAGTACTAGAACTATGATGGGTAGTTCCTTGTAGGGAATGTCATAGTTTTGCTGTTCCTTTGACATTTGTTTTGAATGAAATGTGATCTGCATCTATAGCCCGTCCTGTTTGAACTGCAGGAGGATTCCAGAGCATATGTAGTTTAGTTAGATCTGTCTGTCTCGATCATGATGGGTAATATGGGGTCAAAATGTCAGGGTATTGGTGTTGTAGTAAGTCGTTTCTTCATGTCATCAAAGACTTGTGGTTATTTTTCTCTCTATTCCCATTTGATTCTCTTTCTTGTTGTATTATGGCGGAGTTTGGCCACCTCCTAAATCCTTCTATGGATCATTTATAGAAGTTCCAAGAGCCCACAAAGCTTTGCACTCCTTTGACACTTTTTTATACCTTCTAGTCATTTATGGCTGCTATTTTGACTAGGTCAGCTCATACTTCATCCAGGTTAACAATGAATCCTATGTAATGGGGGCACCTCTAGGAAGATGGATCTCAAGGTTGTAACTGTACCGAACAACTTCAAACTTTCGCTAAAAGTACACACAAATGTAAGAGTAAAGTAAACAATAAAACTTAATATCGTTAAGCCTGACGCTTCACTTGATTATGGTCTTGAGAGGATTGAGTGTTGGAGTAGGAGAGTTCTCGTATAGACTTTTCAGGTAGTTTTATCTTATGCCAAAAACTCCCCTGTCAGTTTACTCCAACTATTTGAGCACACTCTTCTCCGCTAAGGGTCGTCCGATACATCTCCTGGCATACCCTTCGGGCATGCATGTGTCAACACACATTAGTCGGCGTTCACCTTATGCAGTTATCGTTTCTGCGGTGCATTTCCATTTTGCCGGCCGGAGTGAAAACCTCTTTGTATCGGTGTCTTGCCAGTGGCTAACAGTCAAAACACCTCCTGAACTAGACTATCTTTGACACCCTTCCCATATGAATTGATCTCTACTTGACTCCGGAAGCTACCGTGAGCGGTTTATCTATCTACTATTTACAAGTCTCGGGCTTCCGGTGTCTACAGCAGGATACGGAAGTCCAGGAGTGATCCAATGGGCGCTACCCATGACCACTACCTCGGATCTACCTTTCCTGTGGTAGGAATCATGCTTTTAGTGTCTCTGCACTTCCCTTTTAGAGCCTATGGCATTGGGGACACTTTCGGGCTAGGCAGGTGTAAAACTCTCGCAGTCGCCCAGGCACCACCCGGGACTACCTTCCAGACCCCAACGGTTAACACCCTTTAACTTCGTCAGTTTTGGTCTGTTTTACTCCGCACAACTTGGAGGGGGTACTTCACCTTCCATCCTATGCCCCCTTATATATCCTCCGAACAGCTTACGGTCGACTGGATGGCAGCGACATATATGGTGTTGCAAGCAGGTCTCCCAAGATTCCTCTTTGCTAGACTGCACACAACTACACAACCGTTTGCCCATGATGTGCAGGCCTCAAGGCGGGGCTGGAGGGGTATGATAGGAATAATGTCTCCAATTTACAGCTTCTTTGGAGCTGCGTAGCTCACCCAATAGCATCCACCGGAACCCCAGATTCCAGTATTATGCATGGCTTTGTGTGACAAACATTCCCGTGATTTTTCCTGAACTCCGCGAGGGACTTCGTATTGAAAGGTAGTGTAACTGAGCACTTTCGACAGGGTAACCCAAGACTCATGGCAGGGCAACCTGAGCCTGAGGGTAGGGTAACCTTGTCTGGTGGACACGATGACTTTTCCCTGTTACCCTGTCTATTCCCTCATCAGATATAGACGCTTCTGACCTTTCTCCAGTCACCCTGCCTCACTGAGTAACTGCCCCTTCAGAGGTCCCTAAGTATGCGGACACTCCCCCCTGGTGTGCCCTGGTACCTAAGTACCTGGCCTGCTGATTCCATTCATCTCGGAGCCATGGCCATCGGGTCTCCGTAGGTCAAGAACTAACTTGTCTGCTGGTTCCTACTAGTTCCCCTCCTGGCTACCTGTATGGGTGTAGGTTCCGACTGCCATAGCTCATGTATGCTCGGTCATTACACCCTAGGCATTCGACCTCGTTTCTGTGGAAGTCACATTTCAATACTTTCCGTTTAACCTTTACTTCTCTCAACGCCTGCAGTGCTCCCCGGTTTCTCCCTGGTGTTGTTCCATGTTGTCTGCATATCTGACGATACCATCCCGATGAACAGTACAGTATACGTCCAGGTATTTACTCAACTTGGAATTGGTCCATCGTTGGAATGTTGCTAGGGTATTGGATAGTCCAAAGGGCATAACCAAACATTCATATAGTCTGTATCATGCTTGAAATTCCATTTTCTGTTTATCTGCTTTGGCTATTCAGATATTATAATATCTGTCCTTGATATCTAACTTAGTATAGTATTTGGCCCATCCTAATCACTTCGAGGCTTCATCTATCAACAGTCAATAGTATCTATGTTTTTGAGATACTATGTCCAGTCCCTGGAAGTCGACGCATAGCCTCAGCTTTCCATCTGTTTTCTTTACCAATAGGATAGGTACGTCGGCTAAGCATGACGATGGCCTGAGCTAATGTCTTTCCAGCTTCTGACTGAGGTACACCCTTTGCACTTTTGGTTCTTCTTCCCTTAACACGTAGAGTTTCATGAAGGGCGCAGTCTTTCCCCCCTCTAGGATAATCTTAGAGTCCTCACCTTTATGTTCCTGGAGGTTTGTTCTTTTGTTTTCTTCTAATATGTGGAGTTAATCATGATATTCTTTTATGCCCAGTTGCCTTCATATTATATTTTTCCTTCTAGCTTCTTCTTTTACCGCTAGCCTCATACTAATTATTGATGCATCTATCATAGTTAGTCTGTCTTCTTCCTCTTCTTGATCCCATTTGAGGATTCCCATTTGTTCTTCTTACTGGTACAGTCGACTGAAGGCCTTTGCTGATACCATAGGTATCTCCATCACCGGTTTCTCTTCCGTCATGTCCACATAAGTTTCTACTAGCTTTCCCCATCGAGTGTTGCTGAATCTGGCCTCACCTTTTTCAGTTTCTTCTAGACTTTGTACTTCTTGCAGTTCCCTGCTATCGATTTTGTCAATAAACATCTGTCCTATACAGTCCCCTTTGTGGACCTTATATTCATCTTCTTTGAGGTTTATTGATAGGACTTGTACCTCATCCCTATAGTCTTTATCGATCACCCCAGTACCTGTAGTAATCCCATATCAAGCAGCCATACTACTGCATGGAGCAATGTGTGTATGGGTACCTTCTGCTGGTCCTATCACAATTCCTGTTGGTATTATCGATTGTTCCCTTGGTGAAACTATCGCATCTTTCGTGCTGCACAGGTCATAGCCTGCTACTTTCCTGGATCCTGAGGCTGGTTTCTTAGCTTCTGAGTGTAACACTCATGCTCTTAGGCCTTTGTCTTTAGGGGTCATTCCTTGTTGCTTGGTATTGATGTTGAGGATCTGAGTCCTATTTGTTTTTGTGTAATGCTTTTTGTTTAGGGATAGGGTAGATCATTGGGGAAGTTTTCAGGTACAACTAAGTATAGTAGTCGCTGTTGGAGTTGATTTGGCCTTTTTTCCAATCCATGTTCACGTTGTATTAGTTTGGCTATAGGTTTCCTAGTATGGCATTAAGCTTCTGCAGAAGTGCTACTGGGAATGCAATTGATTCATGATATGCTCCTATCTCTATAACCGCTTGTACGACATAGGTCCTAGGACCTACCTTGCTTTTTTCTCTATTGACTACAAATAGGTCTCCGAGTTTTTTGATCTTCTGCAGGGGTATCTTGTTGGTTTTGCAGAACTCTGCATCGATAAAATCTTCCATGGCTCCTGGGTTGAGCATCGCATTTGTTTCCATTTCCTTGTTCGTTGTGTATCGTGTTATTCTTATTATAATATATTCCTTGTTGTAACTGTCCTTGGTGTAGATTTCTGCCTTTTGCTCTTATGTGATTGATATGTGTACGATGCTCGTACGTTTGCTTTGTCTGTTCTCCTGGAGACAACTGTTTGCTAGGAACTTTATTCGTTTGAAGTCTCTTGCTCCTCGCCACTTCTTGCTATATTTCTCTCCTGAAGGTTTGTTTTCTTGCATTGGCAGTCTTTGATGAAATACCCTTTCAGCCTGTACTCCAGGTAGGCATTCTCCTTCCTTCCGCGTTGGTATTTATAGTCAGACAACGATTGGAACCTGTGATCCCTTCTTCCCGTAGTATCGACATGTACGGAGTCCCCTGCCTGGAATGGCTTGGGTGTATTTGCTGCCCGATACCTGCCATTGTTATTTCGCAGTATGATTTGTCATATCATTTCTGTTGTTCGGTTTTGGAGGTGTCAGACTTGGCTGGTTTTATCTTCTTTGTCGATAGGCTATATTGCATACTTCTCAGTAGTTGAGTATGTGTGGTCTGTAGTCTCCTAGAGCTTTTGTAGGCATTCATTGCTGGCCCCTAGGAGAGTGCAGAATTCCATATTGTTGTCATATTCTACTTCAACTGCTATCATATCGAACTTGTACCAGAAGTTGGAGAAGTTATCCTGCACTTATCCCATCTTGTCCAAGTTGAGTTGAGCCATTTCTTTGGCATTCCGGTCTTTGAACTGCGTTCGCAGAGTTTCTTTAAACTCCACCCACATTGCTCACTCCCTGTTGCTTCTTGCTTTCATGTAGGGTAGTATTCATTGACCTGTGGCTTCTCTCAAGAGAGATTCTACCTAGTCTATCTTTATCCTATTCTTGCCTTCACCCTACCACTTGATCTTGAAGTACTATTCCAGTTGGCTCAGGAATGTTCTCCATTTCTCTCTGTCTACTTCAAAGAGGTCGAGTTCCTTTGGTTTGAATATTGACTCCGAGTAAGCATTGATATCCTCCTGGAATCTTGTCATTTGATCCTCTGACATTATTGGAGCTTGTGTGGTTGACCCAGTTAAGGGTGCTGCTGTGGCCATCCTTGCTAGTGGTCATGGGGTTCCTTTGAGAGAACAGTCCAGTACTAAGATTCATTCCGGGGAGACCAGGCTTGTGGCTCATGAGGGTTGGTCAGCTGCTTTACCAAGTACATTGCCGATCTATCCCAGTTCTAGAGTATCATTGATAAGATCTATATCTCCTTTGTTTTCTTGCATGAACTCTGAGTTCCTTGAAGTTGCCGTTCTACTGTTATTATATCTAGCTGGAGACACAACCAAATGTTACAGATTCCCACTACCTTGTTGATCATGATAGGTAATAACTTCACTGGAGGCTGTGCTACATTGTGTTCTGAGCTTCTTCAAGTCTTCAGGATCTATCTTTGTCTTCTAATACAAGAATCGGTTTTTCACCAAGGCTGAGAGTCTCAGTTATATTCCTCATAGTTTTCCACAATGCAGAATGTGTTTAGAGTGTAAATGTTTGGTATTTCCTAAAGTTATAAGTAGGAAAGAATAATGGATAGTTGTGTGAAGAGCGAGCATATCTGTGAGATCTGTGACCTTTATATAGACCTCCTTACACAATCCTAACCCTGCTAAGCCATACGTATAACTCAGGTAAGATTCTCACACCTCAGGGTCACTTGAGTCATCCACGCTAGCTATCAAATCATCTGACTACTATGAGTCGCAGCTGCACCTCATGGGAAACCCTAGGACCTCTCAAGTGAAATCAGGTGGAAAATCATCATAACATTATGTGAGCCAAGTCGGTTATGAGTACAAACATAAAACAACCTCATGATCACTGCGGTAAGTCATGCATGAATGCCTAACTAATCTGCCTTACCGGTAAGCCTTACAATAAGCCTTACAGTAAGCCTTACAATAAGCCTTACAGTAAGCCTTACAATAAGCCTTACAGTAAGCCTTACAATAAGCCTTACAGTAAGCCTAACTAAAACCTTAATAACTTCTAACTCAAAGTTATGTGAAACCTTTTTTCTACTTCTGTCCTCTGACTAGTACTCCTCTGGTGAGATTGTGATAAAACCTTTACAACCTCTAGTAGTCTAAAACAAACCAGAATCTAATAGCCATATCCCTAATAGCATAAGGTGTGAAAGAAATAATGCAAAACTAATAATTATTGGATTGTTGAAAATAGTGGATTTCAAGAGGTTTTATGTGTTAAGAAAAAAATCTATAACTAAATAATAAAGTTTCTATCGGGATGCTTTGTCTATTTGGATACTTTGTCTATTTGAATGAAACTTGGATTGAGATTGGACATCTCCACTGCCTACCAAATATCTCTCATCCTCAGGGCTCAAATCCCTACAATTTCAATACCCATACCTTTCAGTGTCACAGCCACTGGACTGGGGTATAAGTATAATTGGTTTTAGATTATATATATGAGATTGCCCATTGTGATGGTTTTCACATAATTGAAAGGGTTGCTTAGCTGAGGTTCTACATAATAGAACCTTATAGAAACTGATGGAAGATTGTGGGTGTGTATAAGGAAGGGGTTCAGGGTGTTGGGATTTGTTAGAAGAGGATTTTCCTTTGTTATATAAAGAGGTGTGCTCCTGTGAGTTTTACTTTTCCTACACAACTTGGTAATTTCCTGTCTACAACTGTAACAGGGGCACCCCTAGGAAGATGGATCCCAGGGTTGCGACCGCAGCGAACAACTTCAAAGTTATCGCCAAAGGTTCACACAAATATAAGATTAAAGTAAATGGTAAAACTTAACATCATTAAGCCTAACGCTTCACTCAATTAAGATCACGCGAGGATTGATGGTTGGAGTAGGAGAGTTCTCGCATAGACTTTTCAGGTAGTTTTATCTTATGCCAAAAACTCCCCCAGCAGTTTACTCCAACTGTTCGTGCATGCCCTTCTCTGTTAAGGGTGGTTCGACATGTCTCCTGGTACACCCTTCGGGCATGCATGTGTCAACACTATCTAGACGGTGTTCACCTTATGCGGTTATCGTTTCTGCGGTGCATTTCCATTTTGCCCGCCAGGGTGAAAACTTCTTCGCATCGGTCTCTTGCCAGTGGCTAACAGGCAAGACACCTCATGAACTGGACTATCTATGACACCCTTCCCATATGCATTGATCTCTACTTGACTCCGGAAGCTACCGTGCGCAGTTTGTCTATCTACTATTTACGAGTCTCGGGGTTCCCGTGTCTTACGCAGGATATGGTAGTCCGGGAGTTATCCAATGGGCACTACCCATGACCACTATCTTGGATCTACCTTACCTGTGGTAAGAATCATGCTTTTAGTGTCTCTGCACTTCCCTTTCAGAGCCTATGGCGTTGGGGACACTTTCAGGCTTGGAAGGTGTAAAACTCTCCCTGTCGCCCCGGCAGCACCCGGGACTACCTTCGGGACCCCCACGGTTAACACCCGTTAACTCCGTCAGTCTGGATCTGCTTTACTCGGAACAACTTGGAGGAGGTACTCCACCTTCCACCCTATGCCCCCTTATATATCCTGCGAACAGCCTACGGTCGACCGGACG
The DNA here is from genome assembly GCA_003182015.1 of Tuber magnatum. Classification (NCBI taxonomy): domain Eukaryota; kingdom Fungi; phylum Ascomycota; class Pezizomycetes; order Pezizales; family Tuberaceae; genus Tuber; species Tuber magnatum. The sequence goes on from PYWC01000012.1 coordinate 1,466,865, forward strand.
GCAGCGACGTATAAGGTGTTGCAAGGATGTCTCCACAGATTCCTCTTTGCTAGACTGCACAGAACTACACAACCGTTTGCCCATATCGTCCGGGCCTCAAGGCGGGGCCGGAAGGCTATGGTAGGAATAATGTCTTCAATTTACAGCTTCCGCGGAGCTACGTAGCTCGCCCAACAGCATCTCCCGGAACCCCAGATTCCAGTATCATGCAAGGCTTCGCGTGACAAACATTCCAGTCAATTTTCCCGAACTTCCCAAGGGACTTCGTATTGAAAGGTAGGGTAACTCAGGACTCTGGGCAGGGTAACCCAAGACCCAAGGCAGGGCAACCTGATCCCGAGAGTAGGGTAACCTTGTCCAGCCGACAAGTTAACCTTTCCCTGTTACCCTGCTTATCCTGTCGCCGGTGATAGATCTTTCTGACCTGTCTTCAGTTACCTGGCCTAGCTGAGCAACAGCCCCTTCACAAGTCCCTAAGTACGCGGACACCGCTCCCGCGTGTACCCAGGTACCTAAGTCCCTGACCAGCCAATTCTGTTCATTCTCGGAGCCCGGGCCATTGGGTCTCCATATGTCCAGTACTTACTTGCCTGCCAGTTCCTATCAGTTCGCCTCCTGCCTACCTGTATGGGTATAGGTTCTGTTTGCCATAGCTCATGTATGCTAGGTCGTTACATCACTCCCCTCTTCTCTGCGGTCCATCCCGGACCGTTAGCATCATCTCCTATTCCCGCGACTCGATTCCCCCAGACCCCATGGTCCCTGGGCTTGGACGGATATCTTTGGTGGAAATCCCGAACGGCCTGCATGCCTGTCCCTTCTAGCATCTCATAGGGCTCCCATGAATTCTTCTCAGCCCCGAAGCCTTCCCATGAAACCAGGTACTGGACAAAGCCGGACGGAAACTTCGTCTTCGCTCCTCCATACCATCGGCTGTCCACAACAGCTGCGATAACGTAACTGGGTTCGTTGTCTATAAGTTCCGGGATAGGGCCTTCCTTTACCATACCTGCTTCCCGATCCACGCAATAGGGTTCGACTAACGTGACATTGAAAACCGGGTGGATGCTTCCTCTAGTGGGCAATTGGAGTTCATAAGCTTAGTTACCCATCCGACGTTTGACCACGAAAGGCCCAAACATCTGGTGGTCCAGGTTCTCCATGAGGCGCTTCGCGCGGATGTTTTTTCGGTTCAACATTATGCGGTCTGCTTTCTTTGCCTGCCAAGCAGCCACAACCTCCAGGGTGACGTAGTCCGGTGATGGCAACCTTTCCTGGTCATGCCATTTCTGTTGCCTTGCCTGTGCCCGTTGGATCGTTTCTCGAACCTCGGCCCAGGTTCCTTCCTATTCCATAACTAAGAGCTCACTACTAGGGTGTATTTCCTGGTTATCAGACACGATACCCGACCAGTTTGTCCTTGGGTTAAACCCATAGTTGATCTCAAAAGGTGACAACCTGGTGGATTCCGATGTCGAGGTGTTGTACGCATACTCCGCAAGGGGTAACCACGAAACCCAATCATCCTGTTGGTAGGAACAGTAACCAGGCAAGTACTGCTCCAGTGTTTGATTAACCCTCTCAGTCTGCCCATCAGTCTCAGGGTGGAATGCAGTCGAACCGTTTAGTTTCACTTGCAACAAGTGCATTAGACCCATCCAGAACTTGGATGTGAATCGGCTATCTCGGTCGGAGATGATTGACTCAGGGAGAACATGAAGGCGCCAGACTTCCTTCAGGAATATCAAGGCAAGCCCCTTGATAGGTACCTCAGTGGTCAGGGCTATGAAATGGGCCATTTTCGAGAATCGGTCCACTATGACCCAGATCTTGGTATACCCTTCGGACTCTGGCAGCGCTACAATGAAATCCATTGAAATCGCTGTCCACAGCGGCATAGGAACATCAATAGGTTCCAGCAGCCCGAACCTCTTGTGCCTGATAGATTTATTTCTTTGGCACGTATCACATGTTCGTACGTAGTCAGTGATGTGCTCATCTATCTTAGGCCAACTGAAGTTAACCCTAATCCTGCCAATGATCTTGTATGTCCCGAAATGTCCCGCGATTCGGGAGTCATGTTCTGCCTTCATGATTGTCTGCTTCAGATTCTGACCCTTGGGAACATACCACCTGTTCTTGTACAGGAGTAAGCCCTTTTCCGTCGTGAAATGTCGGTCGACCTCTTTGTCACCAGCAGCTGTCGCCTTCAGAATTCTTAAGTACTCCTGGTCTTCGGTTATCGTTACCCGCAGTTGATCCAAAAAGGAAGACGGAGCTGAAATCCCCGGCACACCTGCAACACTTGTGGTTGCAAGATGTCCCGTTCCTGGCTCCCAACCCACTGTCCGGGGCGAAAAAACGACTGTGGAAGAAAATTACTCCCCGCTTCAGGGCGGTAGTCCCTACGCCGTGACAAAGCATCTGTCTTCTCATTCAACCGTCCTTCCTGGTAAACTACCTTGAAGTTAAACGGTGGCAGGAACTCACCCCACCGGTGCTGCCTTCGGTTAAGGACCTTGTTACTATTGAGGTACTCCAAATTCTTATGATCCGTATAGATCACCAACTGGTCCGTTACCCAGCATAGCAAATCATCCCATTCCTTGAACGCTGCCACAATGGCCATCATTTCCTTGTCATGAACATCGTAATTAATCTCCACTGGGTGCAACTTCCTACTATGATACGCCACTGGATGCCATCTCTCGTCTTCACAGAACTGGGAGTGAATGGCTCCTAATGCAAAGTCACTAGCGTCGGTTTCCCGCTGGGTTGCCCGTTCAGGGTCAAAATGTGCTAGGATAGGTTTAGACGTGAATGCTTCCTTCAACTGGTTGAAGGCCTGCTCACATGCAGGTGTCCATTCCCCTCGGACAACCTTCTTTGTCAAGTCTGTTAGAGGTTTTGCTATCTTGCTGAACCCTTCTATGAACCGACGATAGAAGTTGGCGAAGCCCATAAAGCTTTGAACGTCGACGACGCATGTCGGAGGTGCTTAATCCCTGATTGTCTGCACCTTCTCTGACAACATAGAGATCCCCATATTAGAGATCTTGTATCCGCGGAATTCGACTTCCCGTTGGCGGAAACTGGACTTCTTCATACTTACACATAGTCTAGCTTTCTGCAATTTCTCCATCACGCGCCGCACCATTGCGACGTGCTCTTCCATAGTTTCGGAGTAGATCAGGATGTCATCCATGTGCGCGATGACTCTTTCGTCCATGAGATCCCGAAAGACCTCATTTATCATGCTTTCGAAAGTCGTTGGGGTATTACACAACCCGAACGGCATGACCGTGTATTCATACAGTCCATATCTGCACCGGAAGGCTGTCTTCCATTCCTCACCTTCTGCCATCCTCCGAAGGTAGTCGCCATTCTTTAAGTCCAACTTGGTGAACACAGTGGGTTTTCCTAATCTATCTAGTAGCTCGTTCATCAATGGTAGAGGATACTTGCTCTTCACCATGATTTTGTTCAGCCCTCGGTAATCTATTACCAGTGTTAGTGTACCATCTGGTTTTGGCACGAAGAGGATAGGAGCTGCTGCTGAGGAACTGGATCGCCATGGGTTTCCCGTTCGTAGCATCTCGTTGAGATATTCCGGGAGTGCCTTAAGCTCCTTTTCCGATAACGGATAGATAGGCCCAAATGGAGGTTGAGTTCCAGGTTGCAACTCGATGGTATGGTCATACTTTCAGTGCTCCGGTAATGCCTCAATCAGTTGTTGACTGAAGATATCCCCATAGTCCTTATACTCGCGGAGTAGCTTAACCGTAATGTCGGCACCTTCCTCATTGGAGAATTGAACAATTCTGAATAGGTACATATTGCTAGGGTCCTCGGCTAGTAACTCTTCATTGGTCATGAACACTAACAGCCCCTGCTCTGCCAGGCAGTTAGCCTTGCAGAAATCTGAGCGCCAGGTTAGTGATCCGGTCTTTCAATCTATGTCAGGGTTATGGTCTGTCAACCAAGACATAGGCAGGTACCCATCCACCGTGGTGTCGGGCATATCTGCGACTTCAAAGCACACCTCATTGTGGTGGTCACCTATCCTCATTGCCAACGACTTGGTATAGTGTAGACCTGACCCCGGAATGAGATTACTGCTAGCGTCGCTTATCGGCAGGTGCACCTTTCATCGTACACATGGTGCCTGAGTCTGCCTACCCCATTGGCTACTAAGCACTGGCCCAGTAGGCCCACTATCGAGCAGAAGGAGCGCTTCCATGCTAACCTGTCTAGCTCCTATCTTCCAGTCTAACTTAACCCGGAGGTGGATAGACTTACTATGACGAGGCAAGCTGTCACGCTTCTGCCTCTTCGCTTCTCTTGGTGACTTAGTCATCCTGGCTTAGTAATTCCCTTTAGTCTGTTGCCTTTCGACACAAGAGCGGCCACAATGGGTCAGTAAACGTTAAGGGATTGGGATTCATCTTTTCTCAATAGCAAGGGTGTTCACTATCATGCCAGCACCATTTGGGGTACTGAACCCTCCTCAGGTAAACTTGGAAAAGCATCATTTATTTGATCAAGTCCAGCCTGAACCAATTCCGTTTATACTAAACGTAACCACTTTTTCCCACGGTGGGTGGATGTCCGCTGTCGGACCGGTTCCAAGCGAAGCAGCCTTACTTCCCCTATGTCGAGCGTCTCCTCGAGCAGGACCTCACCCGACCTCCAGGGAAACAATGTCCTATGACTTGTCCATCCAGCTAAGGAAGTCCTGAAAGAAATACAAATAACTAGAACAAAGGAAATAATATGAAACCCAACCAAGGAGAGATAGCCCGATCTACTGCGCACGGCCCGCAACATCTATCTGCCCAAACCCCCTGGGTGTAGTCAGTATCAGGGTCGTCAATGCAGTAGAAGGGTACTTACCCATCCCAGAAGCCACCTCCGGGTTTCCTTTTCATCCATCCCTCATGGGTCTATGGATATAGGTTAGTAAGGTTATACCTTAAGCGGAATAAATTCTTACCTATTCCGAGCCGTCAGTATCAACCTCCATGATCTGAGGTGATGTCTGTCGGACTTCCAGTATCTTTGATGAGGTAGCCGGAGGGGGCGCTTCAATGCGCTTTAGCCACTTGTCAGTTCCTGTGGGCTCGCTTACCGGGGCTGACCGTTTCAACCCACGAGCTTGTTTGGAGGAACTGACGACTGGGGATGTGGCGGTACACTTTCTCCAGAAGTGACCACTTTGTCCACACTTGGTGCACTGGTTGTGCTTTCTCCGACGTTCAGTCAAAGTCGACAGGATTTCCTTATGCGCTATTGCATACTCAGAAGTCGCCGGCTTTGCCTGTTTCCCCGCATTGAAATTAGTAGGTTTGGCAGGCCTTTGGTTCTGTCTGCCCGAACCTTTATCCTTCTTTTCAAACCTTCCAGAAGTTGAGGACCTATCATCCTTCTTTTCCGTTGGCTGACACCATTGGACCGGGTGGATGACTCGGTTGCTGAACCAGGTGTTGTCTTCCAGTGTGTGTCTGACCTTCCGAAGACGATCAATGTAGTCATTCAAGTCGGTTGGATGGGGCTCCTTCAGTGCCCACCCGTTCCTAACCTCTTGGGTAATGCCCGACTGTACCTTATCTCGTACCTGCACTGGGTCTGTATAGCTAAGCTTATACATGTAGTCAATTATCTTGTCCAGGTACTCATCGATGTGATGTGGCTTCATCACTAGGTCTCGCCACTCAAGCAGGGATCGGTCTCGTTCCGCTTGGTCACCGCCGAAACTCTGTTCGAGCCGTTCCGGGAATCCTTTCCATGTTCTCAACGGGTTACTGTTGTTAACAGGAACTCCAGTACGCTTGGCTGCCTCCTTTTTGATGTGGGAGTGCAGCCCAAGATACCATCTTCGGGTGGTGTCTTCTAGAAGGGGAATCACCAGGTCTACCTTGTCCATATCGGTCAACCTGCACCCAGCAAACTACTTGAACTTAACCTCCACCAGCGTCAGAAAGCTGGCGAGTTCAGTGACCTTTCCCTTAAACGCCGGAATGCCACTCAGCTTTTCCCGCTTCTTTTGCCGCTCTCTGGATGGTTGCCGTGCAGCCGACCTGCTCGGTAGTTCCCTTGACCGCTTCTTAGCCTGGCGGTCCTACCACCGTTTCTTCTCCTCGCTCCAGTCTTCCTTTCGAGTACCGAGAAAGGGGGTCATGTCAGGGAGAGAATCGGCATGATCATCATCTGAGCTATCATGGTCAGAGTCCCCAGGATCTCCACCCGCTCCCGTAGTACCACCGACAGGTGGTCCATTTCCACCATTACTACCACCTATATTTCCACCTGGGGTCTTCCGGGGTCTATCATACCCATAAAACCTTTCCTCCTGGCCATCCTGATTCCCATCCTCGGGGGGGTTAGCCCCTGATGGTACTGATGCCGGTGGTGGAACAGGTCATTGCCCACTCTCAGGAGTTGGGTTCGGCGTCGGCTGAGTTGCCCCCAGAAAAGACTGAAGTTCTGGATAACTCAAGGGTTGCATTGGGGGCCTTGCGTGTCTCCATGACCCACAGTACCCATATGTTGGTCATCTGTCTCCCTCCTTCTGTCTTCTTCGGTGCATTACCGGGGTCCGTGGTCCCTTCCTGCACCCGTACGTGTGGTAATGAATCCATCCCATGCGGGTTTCTTCTGATCTGCAGCCCGACAGACAGTACTCGTCTTGGCTGTCCAACTCACCGCTAGTGATCGTGGGGAGGACGGAGGGAAGAGTTGGTTTTGAGGGGGCAGAGGGCATCATGGGTGCCCAAGGAATGGAACGAGCAGGTGTCCCAGGTCCGGGGATCGGAGTCCCTCGTGATGGAGCCATGGGTGCTCGCTCTTCCCGGTGCCTTACCTCTTCACAGAATCCAGGTGAAGCCGCATGCTGAGGCCGGTACCCTGGGGTAGCCGATACTGCTGGTGGGAAAGCTGAGACAGGGAAGGTATCCGGACTGGGCAACGAAACTGGTAGAGGTGTGGGTCTTGGGGTGGCGATGGAAGGTATAAGACTTGGAACTGAAGGCGTTGCCGGAGGGATGATAGGAGCAGGGGTCGGTTGAGGTGTCGGGTCAGGCATATCTGGCACCGTAATACCCTTCGGCTTGGAGGGCTTCTTTCTTATTCGACGTCCATCTGTTGGCCAGACCGTAGGGCAGCCTGAACGACTGGGCAAAATTGAGGGGGGGACCGACAGGGAGCCGGTAGATGCTCTTGAGAAGGAAGAGGCATAGCTATAGCCGTCACCTTTCAGTCTTTCCAACATTCGTGTGCCGATTGGGCTCAAATACGCCCTCCTTTGGTCGTCTCTGGCTCTCATAGCCAACTCCATGCCGAAGTTCTCGGGCTTGGTATGGACGAGTGGGAGTGGGGGCGCTTCCTCTAACATCAGTACGTCATTCTAGGCATGAAGACTATACCTGCCCTCCAAAGCCTTCTCCAATGCTGTCATCCGAGTCTTCAATCCTAGCTGATCTCTTATCATCCGCTAGTATGCCTCCTGCGGGACTTTCATCCATTCCACCACTGCCGTAGTAATCTGGGTCCGGAACACCTGCTGATGCTGGCTGGTCCAGTTCCCCAGTTCGGGCTTCGCTTCCTCGATCGACTTGGATACCTCACGGATGATGGAAGCTGCAACGAACTCGCGGGAGAACTCGCTAAATGGGACCCCTTGTGGCGGAGGAAGGGTCATATTGTGGACAAGGGTAGGGTCTTGGAAGAACGAGAACGCCGCAGCGCATGGGTCTGTAATCATAAGGTCCAGATATTTAATGGGTAGGTGAATAGGGGCGGCCTCCAAGGGCAACTGGTGGCCGTCAGAGTCAATGCCACGAATGTCCGCAAAAACCAACACACGAAACGTCTTGGCGGTATTCTTGTCTAGGTCAAGGTCTGAATCCGAGTTGGATTCCATTCTGGTTCAAAGTTCGGTACTAGCCATTGCGCTTTCCACCCTGGGCTACTTGTTCTCGACAAGATTACCAGTATTCACACAAGGTCAGTGCCGAAAATCGGAAAATAATTAAGCAGGGGAGGGGTTAAGCGACGAGCTCGCTTAACGATATACTGTAACAGGGGCACCCCTAGGAAGATGGATCCCAAGGTTGCGACCGGACCGAACAACTTCAAACTTATTGACAAAAGTCTACACTGATGTAAGAGTAAAGTAAATGGTAAAACTTAATATTGTTTAGTCTGACGCTTCACTCAATTAAGGTCTCGAGAGGATTGATTGTTGGAGTAGGATTGTTCTCGCATAGACTTGCAGGTAGTTTTATCTTATGCCAGAAACTCCCCCATCAGTTTACTCCAACTATTTGAGTACACCCTTGTCCGCTAAGGGTGGTCCAACATGTCTCCTGGCACACCCTTCGGGCATGCATGTGTCGACACACTCTAGTCGGCATTCACCTTATGCGGTTATCGCTTCTGCGGTGCATTTCCATTTTGCCCACCGGAGTGAAAGCTTCTGCGCATCGGTGTCTTGCCAGTGGCTAACAGTCCAGACACCTCATGAACTAGACTATCTACGACACCCTTCGCATATGCATTGATCTCTACTTGACTCCAGAGGCTACCATGAGGGGCTTATCTAGTTACTCTTTACGGGTCGTGGGCTTCCGGCGTCTTCGGCAGGGCATGATAGTCCGCGAGTGATCCAATGGGCGCTACCCATGACCACTACCTCAGATCTACCTTACCTGTGGTAGGAATCATGCTTTTAGTGTCTCTGCACTTCTCTTTCAGAGCCTATATCGTTGGGAGCACTGTCGGGCTTGGTAGAGGTAAAACTCTCCCAGTCGCCCTGGCACCACCTGGGACTACCTTCGGTACCCCCACGGTTAACCCCCATTAACTCCGGCAGTTCTGGTCCGCTTTACTCCGAACAACTTGAGGAGGTACTCCACCTTCCACCCTATGCCCCCTTATATATCCTGCGAACAGCTTACGGTTGACCGGACGGCAGCGACGTATACGGTGTTGCAAGCATGTCTGCAAACATTCCTCTTAGCTAGACTGGACAGAACTACGCAGCCATTTGCCCATGACGTCCGGGCCTCAAGGCGGGGCCGGAGGGGTATGATAGGAATAATCTCTTCAATTTACAGCTTCCTCGAAGCTACATAGCTCGCCCAATGTCATCTCCCGGAGTCCTAGATTCCTGTATTATGCATGGCTTCGCGTGACAAACATTCCAGTCAATTTTCCCGAACTCCCTAAGGGACTTCGTATTGAAAGGTAGGGTAAATCAGGACTCTGGGCAGGGTAACCCAAGACCCAAGGCACGGTAACCTGATCCCGAGAGTAGGGTAACCTTTTCCAGTGGACAAGTTAACTTTTCCCTGTTACCCTGCCTATCCTGTCGCTGGTGATAGACCTTTCTGACCTGTCTTCAGTTACCCGGCCTAGCCGAGCAACTGCCCCTTCATAAGTCCCTGAGTATGCTGACACCGCTGCCGCATGTGCCCAGGTACCTAAGTCCCTGACCAGCCAATTCTGTTCATTCTCGGAGCCGGGGCCATTGGGTCTCCATAGGTCAAGTACTTACTTGCCTGCCAGTTCCTATCAGTTCGCCTCCTGGCTACCTGTATGGGTATAGGTTCCGTTTGCCGTAGCTCATGTATGCTGGGCCGTTACATCCACAATGACCCACACCTTGGTATACCCTTCTGACTCTGGCAGCGCTACAATGAAGTCCATTGAAATCGCTGTCCAAGGCCGCATAGGAACCTCAATAGGTTCCAGCAGACCAAACTTCTTGTACCTGATGGAGTTATTTCTTTGTCATTCATCACACGTTTGCACGTAGTCGGTGATGTGCTCGTCCATCTTAGGCCAATAGAAGCTAGCCCTAACCCTGCCAATGGTCTTGTAAGTCCCACAGTGTCCCGCGATTAGGGAGTCATGTCCAGCCTCCATGATTGTCTGCTTCACATTCTGACCCTTGGGCACATACCACCTGTTCTTGTACAGGAGTAAGACCTTTTCTGTCATGAAATGTTGGTCGGCCTCTTTGTCACAGGCCATCGTTGCCTGCAGGATTCTTAAGTATTCCTGGTCTTCGGTTACTGCTACCCGCACTTGATGCAAAAAGGAAGACTGGAGCCGAAACCCTTGGCACACCTGCAACACCTGTGGTCACCAGACATCCCGTTCCTGGCTCCCAACCCACTGTCCTGGGCGAAAAAACCCCTGTGGCGGAAAATCACTCGGCCCTTCAGGGAGCTACTGTATACGCCGTGATAAAGCATCTGCCTTCTCATTCAACCGCCCTTCTCGGAAAACCACCTTGAACTTAAACGGCTGCAGGAACTCGGCCCAGCGGTGCTTCCTTCAGTTAAGGATATTGGTACTATTAATGTACTCCAAATTCTTATGATCTGTATAGATCACCAACTGGTCTGTTACCGAGTGAAGCAAATGATCTCATTCCTTGAATGCCGTCCTGACGGAAGTTATTTCCTTGTCATGGACATCATAATTAATCTCCGCTGGGTGAAATTTTCTACTATGATAGGCCGCTGGATGCCATCTCTCATCTTCACAGAACTGGGAGAGGACGGCTCCTAATGCGAAGACACTAGCTGTTGCGGTTTCCCACTATTCGTATTACTCGCAACAGGTAGCGAACATCGTTAAGCTTCCGAACTGCGCTGCGCTGTGTTCTAGAGCTTCACGAGTCTCAAGGCCCTATCTTAGTATTCTCACGTAAGAATAGGTTTCCCACCAGCATCGCGAGTATCGATCTTTATTCTGTTAACCGGACCCGCATAGGGGACCGGTTCTTGACTCTATAGTTGATCCATCTAGTGGATAGGGTTGGAGCGTAAAGGTTTTCGCATTGTGAACATCGTAAAGTAGTAGGTAGGAAATAATAGTAGATGGTTGTGTGAAGAGCTAACCCATTTGTGAAAATGCGGCCTTTATATGGGCCTCTTCCCGCAACCCTAACCCAGCCCTGATCCTCCAGCGAGGTCAGGTGCGAAACCCAACACCTGACCCAAAGAGGTATGTGCGCAAACATAAACCATCCCATGACGTTAATCCTACGTCATGTGCAAAAACCCAATTCAAACGCAATATAAATCAAATGCATAAACCAACCACATGACCTACTAACGAGGTCACGCGCGAAACATAAAGCAGTCTGCCTTGCCAGCAAGGCTTACCGGCCAGCCTAGACTCTCCCCATGACGTCAACTGTACGTTATATGTGAAATGCCATCAAACCTAAACAAGCCCCATGACCTGCTAATGAGGTCATGTGCGTAAAACCAATTTGAACATAAACCAGCCCCATGACTTGCTAACGAGGTCATGTGCGTGGAAAAATCATAACTTAACTTTATGATGTCTAGACGACATCATATGTGAAACCTGTTTCCTTGCTGCAGTCACCGGGCTAGCGCTCCTCTAGCCAGATTGTGACATTAGCTCCCCTCTCCCATATCCTCAGTCCCTGAGGATACGTCTATCTCCTTATCTTTCTCCTCTCCTCGATCGATACTGCGTACTTGCGGGTGCGCAGTTCGTGATACTTTGCCAGGTTGTATTGTTCGAGGAGCCTGTCCTCCACCTGCCTCCAGATCCATTGCTCCCGTTCTTGTCTTTCCGCCTGTTCCTGTACCATCTGTTTTACCTTGCGCATTCTCTCAACCGTCCGTCGGAGCCGCTTGATGGTTTCTTGCAGCTTGTTCATCCTGACTTTTTGCTGTGTAATCATTTTGCCTCGAGTACGGATGGTTTCTCTTAGAGCGTCTTTCGGGGCGTACGAAACTTTGTGCCCCCCCTTCCTCTTTGGCTCGATCCTCGGAGCCTGTTCCTGTGCTTTCTTTTCCTCCCTCTTGTGGTAGGGGCAGAACCTGCGGATGCAGTTCTGCCAATCAATTTTGTGATGCTTCGACCCCTTCGGGGCCGCCGAAGTTTCTCCTTCCCTAGTTTGTTGCTGCCAAGCGTTGGCCCACTCCTAGTTATCACCCGAGTTCCTTCCCTGGGTGGCCTCCGTTGGTCACCACCATTGTCTTTCCTTTGGATCTCGGTGCACTGTGCACCCGTTGTTCATGCATGCTGTCCATGTCATTTTCTAGTGTACCTTCTTCTGCTTTGCTCCTTCCCCTGCCTTTTTCTGTGCTCGTAGCATATCATGTTCAAATTCATCGCAGTCGTCAACCGCCACGCAATTGTTTTCTTCCTCCTCGGTGCGGACGGTTGGTTGCTTGTTTGCGCAGGCAGTGCTGGTAGTGCTGGTGGAAGAGGAGGATGACATCTTTAGCGTTGGTAAAGTTGGTGGCTAGATACCACTCTTGATCGTGTTCGGGGGAATAACCGGTCCACTTGGCACGATATTGTAGTTTACCGCAGTGCCAGCGAGAGTAGATTATTTCTTCAAGTTCCTATTCGTCTTCTCCATCTATGTGAATAGGCAGAGGGGGGAGTTTCTTGTGTGAGGGAAAAGAATTTTCTTGGCAGGGTTCGAGGAGGCTGGTGTGGCATGTTGGATGAGTCTGTTTCATGGAGGCGGGGAGGGCGTGTTTATATGCTCGCACCCCAACCCGTTCAATTATTGTGAATGGTCCAAGTTTCTTGTAGTCCGGCTTCTTCACCGGTCTTGTGGTCCGGATATTGCATGGTATCAACCACACCTTGTCACTGACCACAAGGTTCAGGTCTGGCTTTCGGTGCTTATCGCTCTTTGCCTTTTGGCTCATTTGTGCTACAGTGATTTCGTCTCGTAATATGTCATGTACCCTTATCATGTTGTTGGTCTGTGTTATCTTTTGCCGCACTCGATATTGTGCCGGGTCGAATAAGGTGTCGTATCCGTAGTTCGCAGAGAAGGGTGTGGCCTTTATTGTTTCTTGTCGTCCGTTGTTGTATGTGAATTCTGCTGTGGATAGGAATTCCGTCCACTCGTTCCGTCGATAGTTGACATAGGCTCGTAGATATGGTTGCAATGTCATGTTCGTTCATTCGGTCAGGCCATCTGTTTGCGGATGGAAGGCCATGGTCAAGTGTTGGCTGACCCTTAATTGTCCTGTAATTTCTTTCCATACTTCCGACGTTAAGAGGCTTCCTCTGTCGGAGGTAATATCTTTCGGTAGGCCACGGAGTCTAAAGACCTGGTCTTTAAACAGATGAAAAATTGTGGTGTTGTCATATCCGTTCAGCATGGTATAAAGTGTGCCATTTGCGTAAGTTGGTCGATAACGACCCATATGGCGTCATAACCGTTCGATTCTGGTAGTCCGGTGATGAAATCCATAGCAATGAATAGCCATGGCCTTCCAGGGGTTTCGACCGGTTTGAGCAGTCCATAGGGTGCGTGTTTAACCGTCTTCGTTCCTTGACATGTGTCGCAATTCTTCACATATCTTTTAATATCGTTGTGCATCGACGGCCAGTAGTAGGATCATTGAACGAGTGCTGTCGTTTTTGCCGTTCCGCTATGTCCTACTGGTGGGACGTAGTGATTTCCTCTTATCCTCTCCGTTCATAAGGCTTCCTCGTCTGGGAGCCTCACCTTGACATCATACTATAGGTATCCGTCTTCTTCCCGGCATAGTCCATGGGCTATGCCTGTCATTTGTTTTAGGCCTCCCCTCAAGGCCTTCTTTATCTCATTGATTTCCTGGTCGCTAGGCATGCTTTTTCTTATCCATTCTTCGTATCCCTCATCGTTGCTGGTAGCCGTGGTTATTTTGTTCCGGGATTCGTATCCACTGTCTTCGTCTTCTTCTTTCGCAAAGTACTTTTCCCTGGGGAGAAGTATCCTTTGTCGTTGCGACCGTGTTTCTTTTTTGTCTGGAAAATCCTCCATCCCTCGAGTCAATGCGTCCGGCTTTCCTCCTTCCTTGCCTGGTCGGTATTCTATTTGCAGATGGCATTGGCTTAATGTCTCGCTCCATCTGATCTGTCTTCTATTGAGTTCCTTGGTGGTAGTAAACGCTAGTAGGTTCTTGTGGTCCATGATAACACGGATCGCCTGTTGACTTCCTAGCGTATACTTCCTCCAGTCTTTAACTGCTTGGAAAATGGCTAACAGTTCTTTGTCGTGAATATCGTAGTTTTGTTCTGCCTTTGACATTGTTTTTGATCAAAACGCGACCAGTGTCCTAAGCCCGTCCACGCCCTGCTGGGAGAGGATACCGGAACATATGTAGTTCGATGCATCCATTTTGATCATGATGGGTAGTGTGGGGTCAAAATGTTGCAATATCGAGATTGTTGTAAGTCATTCTCTCATGTTGTCAAATGCTCATTGTTGCTGCTCTCCCCATTCCCATTTGACTCCTTTCTTTGACGTATCGTAGAGGGGTTTCGCTATCTTGCTAAATCCTTCGATGAATCTTCGGTAGAAGTTGCAAAAGCCCGGGAAGCTTTGCACTCCCTTCACACTCTTAGGTGCTTTCCAGTCCTCAATAGCCGCCATCTTGGCTGGATCAGTCCGTACTCCTTTAGCGTTCATGATAAATCCTTGGTATCTGCCCACGTCAGTATGGAAGTCGCATTTCAAAGGTTTAAGTTTGACCTTGGCTTCGATCAATTCCTGTAAGACATTCCGTATGTCTCGGTGGGGTTGCTCCATGTTGTCGGAATAGATGAGGATATTGTCTAGATAGATGATACGACATATGTCCCGGTATTTGCTCAACTTGGAGTTGATCTATTGTTGGAATGTCGCTGGTGCATTGGATAATCCAAAGGGCGAGACTAAGTATTCCAATATTCCGTATCCCATCCTGCAAGCCGTCTTCCACTCGTCTCCTGCGGCTATCCTTATGTTGTGATATGTCTCCTTGATATCCAACTTCCTGTAGTGTTCGGCCCGTCCTAGTCGGTCCAAGGCTTCGTCGATCAATGGTAGAGGGTACCTGTCTTTCCGTGATACTGCGTTCAGTCCCCGGAAGTCCACGCAAAGTCTCCATTTGTTGTCTTTCTTTTTGACAAACAGGATGGGTGCCCCCGCCGAGGAGGACGATGGTCCGATCCACTGCCTGGCCAGGTTCTGTTGGAGGTATTCTCGCAGTGCCTTCAATTCTTCTTCGCTTAATAGGTAGAGTTTCATGCAGGGTGCCGACTTTCCTTCCTCTAACTTGATCTGGTGATCTTCACTCTTGTGTGTGGGAAGATCTGTACTTTCGTTTTCTTCGAATATTCCAAGATACTCATGATATTCTTGCGGGACCAGTTGTCTCAGAGTAAATTTCATCTTCTTGGCTTCTTCTTTTACCACTGGTGGCACGCTAATCATTGCCGCTTCTATGATCGTTGGTCCGTCTTCTTCTTTAACCCAATTGAGGATCCCTGTCTGTTCCCCTCTCAGATAGAGTTGACTGCAGGACTTTGCCGGTATGAACGATATGGTTAGGGGTTTCTCTTCGGTCGTTTCGGTGGGGGTGTTCTCCTTCGAGGTTCCTCCTCCAGTACTGCCCAATCTGTCCTCGCCTCTTTTGGTCTTGTTCAGGTCTCGGACTTCGCCGAGCTCCCAGGTATCGATATTTTCGATAATTATCTCCGCTATGCGATCTCCTTTTTAGATTGTATAGTCCTCATCCTTCAGGTTTATTAGTAGGACTGGCACCTCGCACCCATAGTCTGCATCGATCACTTCCGCGCCTGTGGTAATGTAATGACCCAATGTACATGAGCTATGGCAGACGGAACCTATACCCATACAGGTAGCCAGGAGGCGAACTGGTAGGAACCGGCAGGAAAGTAAGTACTTGACCTACGGAGACCCGATGGCCCGGGCTCCGAGCAGGAACAGAAGTGGCTGGTCAGGTACTTAGGTACCTGGGCACACCTGGGAGCAGTGTCAGCGTACTTAGGGACCTCACAAGTGGCAGTTACTCAGTTAGGCGGGGTAACTGGAGCAAGGTCAGAAGGGTCTATCCTGACGACGGAATAGACCGGCTAACCGGGGAGAGTCTTCTTGTACATTGGACAAGGTTACCCTACCCTCAAGTCTGGGTTACCCTGCCATGAGGCTTGGGTTACCCTGCCCAAAGTCCTGAGTTACCCTACCTTTCAATACGAAGTCCCTCTGGGAGTTTGGGAAAATTGACCAGAATGTTTGTCACGTGAAGCCATGCATAATACAGGAATCTAGGACTCCGGGAGATGACATTGGGCGAGCTACGCAGCTCCGAAGAAGCCGGAAATTGGAGACAATATTCCCATCATACCCCTCCGGCCCCGCCTTGAGGCCCGGACGTCATGGGGGAACGGTTGTGTAGTTCTGTGCAGTCTAGCAAAGAGGAATCATTGGAGACTTACTTGCGACACCGTATACGTCGCTGCCGTCCGGTTGACAGTAAGCTGTTCGCAGGATATATAAGGGGACATAGGGTGGAAGGTGGAGTACCTCCTCCAAGTTGTTCGGAGTAAAACGGACCAAAACTGACGGGGTTAACGGGAGTTAACGGTGGTGGTCCTGCAGGTAGTCCCGGGCAGTGCCGGGACGACTGGGAATGTTTTACACCTACCACACCCAAAGATGTCCCCAATGCCATAGGCTCTGAGAGGGAAGTGCAGAGACACTAAAAGCATGATTCCTACTGCAGGTAAGGTGTATCCGAGGTAGTGGTCGTGGGTAGCGCCCATTGGATCACTCCTGGACCACCGTACCCTGCGGAAGACACCGGAAGCCCGAGACTCGTAAATAGTAGATAGATAAACCGTTCACGGTAGCTTCCGGCATCAAGAAGAAATCAACGCGCATGGGAAGGGTGTCATAGATAGTCTAGTTCAGCAAGGGGTCTTGACAGTTAGCCACTGGCAAGTCCCCGATGCGCAGAGGTTTTCACTCCGGCGGGCAGAATGGAAATGCGCCGCAGAAACGATATGCACATATGGTGAACGCCGACTAGAGCGGGTCGACACATACATGCCCGGAGGGGGTGTCAGGAGACGTGTCGGACCGCCCTTAGCGGAGAAGGGTGTGCTCGAACAGTTGGAGTAAACTGATGGGGGAGTTTCTGGCATAAGATAAAACTACCTGAAAGTCTATGCGAGAACTCTCCTACTCCAACAATCAATCCTCTCGAGACCTTAATTGAGTGAAGCGTCAGGCTTAACGATATTAAGTTTTACCGTCTACTTTACTCTTACATTTGTGTGAACTTTTGGCGATAAGTTTGAAGTTGTTTGGTGCGGTCGCAACCTTGGGATCCATCTTCCTAGGGGTGCCCCCGTTACAGTATATCGTTAAGCGAGCTCCTCGCTTAACTCCTCTCCTGATTAATTGTTTTTCGACCTTCGGCACTGACCTTGCGTGAATACTGGTAACCTTGTCTCGAACAAGTAGCCCAGGGTGGAAAGCGCAATGGCTAGTATCGAACGTCGACCCAGAATGGAATCCAACTCGGATTCAGACCTTGACCTTGACGAGAACTCCGCCAACACATTTCGTGCTTCGGTGTTCGCGGACGTCCGCGGTATTGAATGGGACGGTCACCAATTGCTCCTGGAGGCCGCCCCTATTCAACTACCTGATGAATGTGTTGATCTTATGATTACAGACCCTCGCGCTGCGGCGCTTTCGTTCTTCCAAGACGCCGCCCTCGTCCACAACATGCTCCCTCCTCCACCGCAAGGAGTACCCTTTAGCGAGTTCTCCCGCGAGTTCGTCGAACCTTACATCGTCCGGGAGGTATCCAAGTCGATTGAGGATGCGAAGCGGGAACTGAAGAACTGGAATGCCCAGCAGCAGCAGGTGTTCCGTAAACAGATTACTACGGCAGCGGTGGAATGGATGAAGGTACAGCAGGAGGCATACCTGCGAATGTTAAGAGACCAGAAGGCATTGAAGGATCGTATGGCAGCGCTGGAAAGGGCCTTCGCGGGAGGTTATAGTATTGATGCTGAGAATGACGTACTGATGATAGAGGCGGCGCCCCCACTCCCACTTGTCCACACGAAGCTGGAGAACTTCGGGATGGAACTGGCTATGAGAGCCCGGGATGAACAGTGGAGGGCGTACCTAAGCCCCGTGGGCATACGGATGTTGGAAAGCCTCAAGGGGGAAGGATACAGTTATACCTCGTCCTTCACAAGAGCATCAACAGGCTCTCTGTCTGTCCCCTCCTCGATCGCCCGCAGTCGTTCAGGAAGTCCGGCGATTGGACCAACCGATGGGCGTCGGGTTAAGAAAAGGACGTCCAAGCCAAAGGGTATCACAGCACCAGATACACCTGACCCTACTCCTCGGCCGACCCCTGCTCCCATTAACCCCCCTGCAACACCGTCGGTTGCAACTCCCGTACCTCCTATTGCGGCCCCAAGACCCACACCTTTACCAGTTTCATTGCCCCCTCCTGATACCTTCCCTGTCGCAGCTTTCCCGCCAACAGTATCGGCTACCCCAGGGTACCGACCGCTGCGTGCGGCTTCACCTGGATTCTTTGAACAGGTCAGGCGCCAGGAAGAGCGAGCACCCATGGCTCCATCACGAGGGACTCCGATCCCCGGACCTGGGACACCCGCTCGTTCCGTTCCTTGGGCACCCGTGATTCCCTCTGCCCCCTCAAAACCAACTCTTCCCTCCATCCTCCCCACGATTACTAGTGGTGAGTCGGACAGCCAAGACGAGTACTGTCTGTCGGGCTGCAAATCGGAAGAAACCCGTATGGGGTGGATTCATTACCACACGTACGGGTGCAGGAAGGGACCACGGACCCCGGTAAGGCACCGAAGAAGACAGAAGGAGGGAGACGGACGACCAACATGTGGGTACTGTGGGTCATGGAGACACGCGGGGCCCCCAATGCAACCTTTGAGTTGTCCAGAGCTTCAGTCGTTTCTGGCGACAACTCAGGCGGCTCCGAACCCAACTCCTGAGAGTGGGCAACGACCTGTTCCACCACCGGCATCAGTACCATCAGGGGCTAACCCCCCCGAGGATGGGAATCAGGATGGCCAGGAGGAAAGGTTTGATGGGTATGATAGACCCCGCGAGACCCCAGGTGGAAATACCGGGGGTAGTGGAGGTGGAAATGGACCACCTGTCGGTGGTACTACGGGAGCAGGTGGAGATCCTGGGGACTCTGACCATGATAGCTCGGATGATGATGATGCCGATTCTCTCCCCGACTTGACCCCTTTTCTCGGCGCTCGCAAGGATGACTGGAGCGACGAGAAGAAACGACGGTGGGACCGCCGTGCTAAGAAGCTGTCAAGGGAACTACGGAGTAGGGCGGCTGCACGACCATCATCTAGACAACGGCAGAAGAAGCCGGAAAAGCTGAGCGGCATTCCGGCGTTTAAGGGAAAGGTCACCGAACTCGCCAGCTTCCTGACGCTGGTAGAGGTTAAGTTCGAGTACTTTGCTGGGTGCAGGTTGACCGATATGGACAAGGTAAACCTGGTGATCCCCCTTCTAGAAGATACTGCCCGAACATGGTATCTTGGGCTGCACTCCCACATCAATAAGGAGGCAGCCAAGCGTACCGGAGTTCCAGTTAATAACAGTAACCCGTTAAGAACGTGGAAAGGATTCCGGGAACGGCTTGAACGGAGTTTCGGCGGTGACCAAGCGGAACGAGACCGATCCCTCCTTGAGTGGCGAGACCTAGTGATGAAGCCACATCACATCGATGAGTACCTGGACAAGATAATTGACTATATGTATAAGCTTAGCTATACAGACCCTGTGCAGGTACGAGATAAGGTACGGTCGGGCATTACTCAAGAAGTGAGGAACGCGTGGGCACTGAAGGAGCCCCATCCTACCGACTTGAACGACTACCTTGATCTTCTTCGGAAGGTTGGACACACGCTGGAAGACAACACCCGGTTCAGCAACCGAGTTATCCACCCTGTCCAACGGTCTCAACCAACGGACAAGAAGGAGGATAGGTCCTCAACTTCCGGAAGGTTTAAAAAGAAGGATAAAGGTTCGGGCAGACAGAACCAGCGGTCTGCCAAACCTACTAATTTCAATGCGGGGAAACAGGCAAAGCCGGGGACTTCTGAGTATGCAATGGCGCATAAGGAAATCCCGTCGACTTTGACCGAATGTCGGAGAAAGCACAACCAGTGCACCAAGTGTGGACAAACGGGTCACTTTTGGAGAAAGTGCACCGCGACGTCCCCAGTCGTTAGTTCGTCCAAACAGGCTCGTGGGTTGAAACGGTCAGCCCCGGTAAGCGAGCCCTCAGGTACGGGCAAGCGACTAAAGCGCATCGAAGCGCCACCTCCGGCTACCTCGTCAAAGATACTTGAAGTCCGACAGGCATCACCTCAGATTATGGAGGTTGATACTGACAGCTCAGAATAGGTAAGACCCCATTCTGTGAAAGGTATAACCTTAATAACCTGTATCCATAGACCCCTGCGGGATGGATGAAAAGGAGCCACGGAAGTGGCTTCTGGGATGGGTAAGTACCCCTCTACTGCATGAACGACCCTGATGCTGACTACACCCAGGTGGTGTGGGCAGATAGATGTTGAAGGCCGTGTGCGGTGGACAGGGTGATCTCTCCTTTGTGGGTTTTCAGGTTATTTCCTTTGTTCTAGTTATTTGTATTTCTTTCAGGATTTCTTTAGTGGGACGGACAAGTCATAGGACATTATTTTCGGTTGAGGCTGGGAGAGATCTCGCTCGCGGAGACGCTCGACATTGGGGAAGCAAGGTTGCTTCGCTTGGAACCGGTCCAACAGCGGACTTCTACCCACCTCGGGAAAATTTGTTATGTTTAGTACAAGCGGGATTAGTTCAGGCTGGACTTGATTGAATAAATGATACTATGATCAAGTTTACCTGAGGAGGGTTTAGTACCCGAAATCATGCTGGCGTGATAGTAAACACCCTAGCTATTGATAAAACGATTCCCAATCCCTTAACGTTTACCGACCCGTTGTGGCCGCTCTTGTGTCGAAAGGCAAGAGATCAGAATTAGTAAGCCAAGATGACTAAGTCCCTAAGACAAGTGAAGAGGCAGAAGCGTGATAACTTGCCTCGCCATACCAAGTCTATCCACCTGAGGGTAAGGCTAGACTGGAAGATTGGAGCTAGACAGGTAAGCGCTGAGGCGCTCCTGCTACTCGACAGTGGAGCTACTGGGCCAGTGCTTAGTAGCCGATGGGTTAAACAAACGCAGGCACCATGTGTCCGACGAAAGGTACATGTGCCGATAAGCGACGCAAGCGGTAATCACATTCCGGGGTCAGGTCTGCACTATACCAAATCATTGGACATGAGAATAGGCGACCACCATAACGAAATGCGCTTTGAAGTCGCGGACATGCCCGACACCAAGGTGGACGGGTACCTACCTATGTCGTGGTTGAAGGACCATAATCCCGACATAGATTGGAAAACAGGATCACTAACCTGGCGCTCAGATTTCTGCAAGGCTAATTGCCTGGCAGAGCAGGGGCGGTTAGTGTTCATGACCGATGAAGAGTTGCTAGCTGAAGACCCTAGTAATGTGTACCTGTTGGGAATTGTACAATTCTCCGATGAGGAAGGTGCTGACATTACTGTCAAGCTACTCCCTGAGTATAAGGACTACGGGGACATCTTCAGTCAAGAACGGATTGAGGCCTTGCCGGAGCACTCAAAGTATGACCACACGATCGAGTTGCTACCCGGGACTCAACCTCCGTTTGGGCCTATCTATCCGTTATCGGAAAAGGAGCTTAAGGCACTCCGGGAATATCTCAATGACATGCTGCGAACGGGGAAGCTACGGCGATCCAGTTCCTCAGCAGCAGCCCCTATCCTCTTTGTGCCAAAACCAGATGGTACATTAAGACTGGTAATAGATTACCGAGGGCTGAACAAAATCACGGTGAAGAGCAAGTACCCTCTACCGCTGATGAATGAACTGCGAGATAGGTTAGGAAAAGCCGTTGTGTTCACTAAGTTGGACTTGAAAAACGGCTACTATCTTCTGAGGATGGCAGAAGGTGAGGAATGGAAGACGGCCTTCCGGTGCAGATATGGACTGTATGAATACACGGTCATGCCGTTTGGGTTATGTAATGCCCCGGCAACTTTCCAGAGCATGATAAATGAGGTCTTTCGAGATCTCATGGATGAAGGAGTCATCGCGTATATGGATGACATCCTGATCTACTCCGAAACTATGGAAGAGCACGTCGCGATGGTAAGGCGTGTAATGGAGAAATTGCGGAAAGCTAGACTATGTGTAAGTATGAAGAAGTCCAGTTTCCACCAACGGGAGGTTGAATTCCTCGGATATAGGATCTCCGATATGGGGATCTCTATGTTGTCGGAAAAGGTGCAGACAATCAAAGATTGGGCACCTCCGACATGCGTCGTCGACGTTCAAAGCTTTATGGGCTTTGCCAACTTCTATCGTCGGTTCATAGAAGGGTTCAGCAAGATAGCGAAACCCCTCACGGACTTGACAAAGAAGGATGTCCGATGGGAATGGACACCTGCATGTGAGCAGGCCTTCAATCATTTAAAGGAAGCGTTCACGTCCAAACCTATCCTAGCACATTTTGACCCTGAACGGCCAACACGGCTAGAAACCGACGCTAGTGACTTTGCATTAGGAGCCGTTCTCTCCCAGTTATGTGAGGATGAGAGATGGCATCCGGTGGCCTACCATAGTAGGAAGTTCCACCCAGCGGAGATTAATTATGATGTCCATGACAAGGAAATGACAGCCATCGTGGCGGCGTTCAAGGAATGGGATCATTTGCTACGCTCGGTAACGGACCAGTTGGTGATCTATACGGATCATAAGAACTTGGAGTACTTCAATAGTACCAAGGTCCTTAACCGAAGGCAGCACCGCTGGGCTGAATTCCTGCAACCATTTAACTTCAAGGTGGTTTACCGAGAAGGACGGTTGAATGAGAAGGCGGATGCTTTGTCGCGGCGTAGGGACTACCGCCCTGAAGGGGGGAGTGATTTTCCGCCACAGTCGTTTTTTCGCCCCGGACAGTGGGTTGGGAGCCAGGAACGGGACATCTTGCGACCACAGGTGTTGCAAGTGTGCCAGGGATTTCGGCTCAAGTCTTCCTTTTTGGATCAGTTGCGGGTAGCGATAACCGAAGACCAGGAGTACTTAAGGATCCTGAAGGCAACAGCTGCAGGTGACAAAGAGGTCGACCGACATTTCACGACGGAAAAGGGCTTACTCCTGTACAAGAACAGGTGGTATGTTCCCAAGGGTCAGAATCTGAAGCAGACAATCATGAAGGCAGAACATGACTCCCGAATCGCGGGACACTTCGGGACTTACAAAACCATTGGCAGGGTGAGGGCTAACTTCTACTGGCCTAAGATGGATGAGCATATCACTGACTATGTGCGGACATGTGATGCATGCCAAAGAAATAAATCCATCAGGCACAAGAAGTTCGGGCTGCTGGAACCTATCGATGTTCCTATGCGGCCTTGGACAGCAATTTCAATGGATTTCATTGTCGCGCTGCCAGAGTCCGAAGGGTATACCAAGATCTGGGTCATAGTAGACAGGTTTTCGAAAATGGCCCATTTCATACCCCTGACCACTGAGGTACCTATCAAGGAGCTTGCCTTGATATTCCTGAAGGAGGTTTGGCGCCTTCATGGACTGCCAGAGTCAATCATCTCCGACCGAGATAGCCGATTCACATCCAAGTTCTGGATGAGTCTGATGCACTTGCTGCAAGTGAAACTAAACGTTTCGACTGCATTCCACCCAGAGACTGATGGGCAAACCGAGAGGGTTAATCAGACACTGGAGCAGTACTTGCGTAGTTACTGTTCCTATCAACAGGATGACTGGGTCTCGCTGCTACCGCTTGCGGAGTATGCGTATAACACCTCAACATCAGAATCCACCAGGTTGTCACCATTTGAGATCAATTATGGGTTCAACCCACGGACAAACTGGTCGGGTGTTGTGTCTGACAACCAAGGGATACACCCAAGTAGTGAACTCTTGGTTAAGGAATGGGAAGGAACCTGGCAACAGATTCGAGAAACGATTCAACGGGCACAGGAAAGGCAGCGGAAATGGCATGACCAGAAACGGCTGCCATCCCCGGACTATGTTACCTTGGAAGATGTGGCTGCTGGGCGGGCTAAGAAAGCGGACCGCGTGATGTTGAACCGGAAGAACATCCGCACCAAGCGTCCCATGGAGAAGCTGGACCACCGGATGTTTGGCCCTTTCGTGGTCAAACGTCGGGTGGGTACCCGAGCATACGAACTCCAATTGCCCACCCGATGGAGCATCCACCCGGTTTTCAATGTCACGCTGCTGGAACCCTATCGCGAGGATCCGGAATCGGGTAGGATCAAGGAGATCCCTACCCCCGAGCTCGTGGACAATGAGCCCAGTTACGTCATCGAAGCTGTTGTGGACAGTCGCTGGTATGGTGGAACAAAGGCGAAGTTTCCGTCGCGCTTTGTCCAGTACCTGGTTTCATGGGAAGGCTATGGAGCTGAGGAGAACTCATGGGAGCCCTATGAGATGCTAGAAGGGACAGGCTTACAGGCCATGCTAGATTTCCACCAAAGATATCCGTCCAAGCCCAGGGACCATCGGGTCTTGGGGGAATCGAGTCGTGGAAACAAAAGACGACGCTAAACGGTCCGGGACGGACCGTAGAGAAGAGGGGAGTGATGTAACGACCCAGCATACGTGAGCTATGGCAGCCGGAACCTACACCCATACAGGTAGCTCGGAGGCGAACTGGTAGGAACCGGCAGGCAAGTGAGTACTTGACCTACGGAGACCCGATGGCCCGGGCTCCGAGATGAGCAGACTTAGTGGACACAAGTATTTAGGTACATGGCTACGCCCAAGGTTGGTGTCAGCGTACTTAGGGACCTATGAAGGGCCAATACACAGCTAGGCTGGGTAACTAGAGAAAGGCCGAGTGTGTCTATCCCCGGAAGAGGGATAGATAGGGTAACAGGAGAAAATCCACTTGTCCACCGGACAAGATTACCCTACCCACAGAACAGGGTTACCCTGCCTTGAGGCTTGGATTACCCTGTTCAAGGACCTGAGTTACCCTACCTGCCAATACGAAGTCCCTCGGGGAGTTTGGGAAAAATGACTGGAATGTTTGTCACACGAAGCCATGCATAATACTGGAATCTGGGGTTCCGGGAGATGCTATTGGGCGAGCTACGCAGCTACGAAGAAGCTGTAAATTGAAGACATTATTCCTATCATGCCCCTCCGGCCCCGCCTTGAGGCCCGGACGTCATGGGCAAACGGTTGTGTAGTTGTGTGCAGTCTAGCAAAGGAGGATCTTTGGAGACCCGCTTGCAACACCGTATACGTTGCTGCCGTCCGGTCGACCGTAAGCTGTTCGCAGGATATATAAGGGGGCATAGGGTGGAAGGTGGAGTACCTCCTCCAAGTTGTTCGGAGTAAAACGGACCAAAACTGACGGAGTTAACGGGAGTTAACCGTGGGGGTCCCGAAGGTAGTCCCGGGTGGTGCCGGGACGACTGGGAACGTTTTGCACCTACCACGCCCAAGGATGTCCCCAACGCCATAGGCTCTGAGAGGGAAGTGCAGAGACACTAAAAGCATGATTCCTACCGCAGGTAAGGTGTATCCGAGGTAGTGGTCGTGGGTAGCGCCCATTGGATCACTCCTGGACCACCGTACCCTGCGGAAGACACCGGAAGCCCGAGACTCGTAAATAGTAGATAGATAAACCGTTCACGGTAGCTTCCGGCGTCAAGAAGAAATCAACGCGCATGGGAAGGGTGTCATAGATAGTCTAGTTCAGCAAGGGGTCTTGACAGTTAGCCACTGGCAAGTCCCCGATGCGCAGAGGTTTTCACTCCGGCGGGCAGAATGGAAATGCGCCGCAGAAACGATATGCACATATGGTGAACGCCGACTAGAGCGGGTCGACACATACATGCCCGAAGGGGGTGTCAGGAGACGTGTCGGACCGCCCTTAGCGGAGAAGGGTGTGCTCGAATAGTTGGAGTAAACTGATGGGGGAGTTTCTGGCATAAGATAAAACTACCTGAAAGTCTATGCGAGAACTCTCCTACTCCAACAATCAATCCTCTCGAGACCTTAATTGAGTGAAGCGTTAGGCTTAACGATATTAAGTTTTACCGCCTACTTTGCTCTTACATCTGTGTGAACTTTTGGCGATAAGTTTGAAGTTGTTTGGTGCGGTCGCAACCTTGGGATCCATCTTCCTAGGGGTGCCCCCGTTACAGGTAATCCCACGTCGGGTGGCCATACCACTGCATGGAGCGATTCTTGCATAGGTGCTGTCAGGTAGTCCTACTACAATTCCGGTTGGTATCATCTTTTGTCCTCTTGCGGGGAGCATCGTGTCTTCCGTGCTGTACAGGTCGTGACCTGCTGCCTTCGTGGATCCTTGTGTTGGTTTCTTGGGATTTGAGTGTAACACTTGTACCCTTATGCCTTCGTGGTCGGGAATCATTTCTTCATATTTGGTGTCCATATGGAGTGTTTGTGTCCTTAGGTTTTCTCTGATTGCTTGTTCTTCGGGGATCGTTTCAATCGTTGGGGAAGTTTCCAAACACAACTCCGTGCATGGTTTGCTGTTGAGGTTGATTTGGCCTTTTTCACAAGCAATATTGGGATTGTGTCGCTTTCGCCAGGGCGTTCTCAGTATGGAACTGTGTTTCTGCAAGTGCGCTACTTGGAATGTCATTGTAACCGGTACGGGTTACTAGGGTTTATGTTGTATTGTTTCGTGTGCTATCGGTTGATACACACAATGTTTAATGTTTAGTTTCACAGTATCGGTTGATACTTGTCTTGTTTCGTGTGCTATCGGGTGATACACACATTGTTCTATGTTTGGTTTCACGGTATCGGTTGATACTTGTATTGTTTCGTGTGTTATCCGTTGATACACACCTTGTTTTATGTTTGGTTTTACAGTATCATTTGATACTTGTATTGTTTCGTGTACTATCGGTTGATACACACAATGTTTTGCAATATCGCTCATACTGGAGATAAGCGATATGCTGTATTTAAAGACCGCTGATTCCCGCTATGGAAACAGCAGACTTCGACAGACAGTATTCTTAAATATACTTGGTTGAACAGTTACTTCTTTGATCTCCTATTAGACCCCGTTCGAAGCCTCCTTTAGCAAGCAGCGCTCGCTTCGTAGTGATCACGAAGCCCTCTACTCCTATTGTACCGCTACGTGACTAGGGCCGGGCCCGAACACGTTACATTTTTTTAACTACAGCAAGTCCTTAAGAAACCTGCAGGACCTGGTCTGATCAACCTACGAAAAGTCTAATAAGCGAAGCCAGCATCGGGGAGCGGCAGAACCACCGGGAGTTCGGCTCAGCCAAACGACAGGATTGAGTCATTGGAGACTCGAAGTGGGTAGCAGGTCCCACGAGACGGCGTTACCAAGAAAAGGCAACCTAAGAAATGGAGAGGGCCAAAAAGCGAATTTTTGATCGACAAAGCAGAACGACAACTAGCGCGAGACTTGGCCAAGCAGACCTTTAGCGAGTCGACTGACGAATTAGTAAAGGCAGCAACCACTCTTCCTGAGCAACTTCCCACCAGCCCCAGTAAAGGGAAGGGACCGGCGCAACCACCAAAGAAAGACAGCATACCTATCGGAACAACCAAGAAGGAAGAAAGCGAAGAAGAAAGATCAGATCACTCGGTAGTACAGCAGCCGCCAGACGATAACCCTAGCGATTTTCCAGAAAGCTCCTCGGACCACAGTTCAAGTAACGAAGAATCAGAACACGATATGTCTGCAGGTGAATCCGCCGCGCGAGCAGGACCTAAAATCAAACTTCCACTGCCACCCTAATTCCCGCACGAAAAGGACGACCTAAAACCTGAAGTATTTGACCAGTGGGTCATAACAACTTCGCAATACCTTACCCTAGATGGATTGGACAAAACCAAGCAAGGAAGCGGAGCGTACTTCGGAAGTTTCTGTACCGGAAAGGCAGAGGAGGCATACCACCAAGCAATGAACCTCTATGAGAGTGGGGAAAAAATCCAAGGAACGACCCTGATAAAGTACTTGAGAGAAGAATTCCAATCCCCGCGTAACATGGAAGAACTATACAAAAGGTTCAAGGATATCCAGCAAGTACGAAATGGCAAAACAGAAAGAATAACCCTGGTCACGACGGATCTCTTGATGTACCATGGATGATTGCCTATCGGAACAGTGTCTCAGTATATGCTGAAACAAAGATTGTATACAGCAATGCATTCCAGACGACATCAGGAGGTAGAACCCGAGGAGGAGGATGGTGATCCCTTTGACAAGATAGTCAAACGGGCCGAACAGAAGGATGCTATCCTGTATGAAACAGGAGTTTACCGAACCCATGTGCCACAGCAAAGAAATACCAAAGGATCATCATCGCGGGACAGTACGAAGAAGGATAAACCATACCACAAGGATTCAAAGGACAAGAAGGACAAGAAACAGAAACGACGCGAGAAAGGCACATGTTTCGAATACGGGAAAAAGGGGCACTACGCCAAGGATTGCTATGCCAAAAAAGGAAAGGGGAAAGCCGCTAAGCGAGAGACAAGCACAAATCACAGGGAAGCAACTGAATATGACGAAGTGGAAATTAACTCAGTGGAAATGTAAAGTCTGCGAACACAACCGACACTGGCAATCAGGCCCCGTGATGCCCTTGAAGGAACAATTCACATAGAAGGCCACCCAGCAAAGATACTGTTCGACACGGGAACAATTGGCTGTGACATAATTAGCGCCACCTTCATCTCTACCCATGGCATCCCTACGGAACCCCTACCCCAACCTACAATAGTCAATATGGCTATGAAAGGATTCCGCTCCGCAAGCCACAAGAAATGTGGACTAACTGTAGGAATCGGGACAAAGAAATGGAAAAATCAGGAGATGTTGGTAGGAAACTTGGCAAATTACGACGCCCTAATCGGAATGCCGTTCCTAAAAAGACGCAATGCCCTTATCAGGTGTGGGGATACAGCAGTGGAATTTCCCGATGACAAGCTACATGTACTATGCAAACCAACAAGTGGGGAAATCCGAGCTGCTGTGTCAGACGCCACCTCAAAAACATTGATGGAAGAATACAAGGATGTATTCCCGGACAAGGTCCCTGAAATGCTACCCCCAGTGCATAAGATTAGCCACCACATTCGGCTAAAGGATCCAACCGAAATAAGAAACCAACCAACATACTCGATCCCAAAAGCATAAAAAGAAAAACTCATGAACTGGATAAACGAGAAATTATGAAGTGGAGTAATTGTAGGACAGGAAGTTCTCGGAGCGGCACCTATGTTTGTACAACCTAAATCAGATGGAAGGATCCACCCCCTGGTGGACCTGAAAGTGAGGAATGACAACACGGTCATGGATAGCCCTTTAATTCCAAATCAACAGCAGATCCTTAACTGGATAGGACGGGCAAAATTCAGGAGTAAAATCGACCTAAGCGATGCATACTTCCAAACAGGTGTAGACAAGGACAGTGTTAAGTTCAACTCATTCCAAACCCCGTTCGGACGATTTGTGAGCAAATTAATGCTCCAAGGGGACACGCATGCTCCAGCAACATTTATGCAAATAATGGAGGACCTCCTAAGCGAATATTTACATCACTTTGTATGGGTATACATTGATGATATCCTCATATTTTCAGCCACATCGAATGAACGCGAGAAACAGATACGCCAAGTATGGCAGCGACTCAGGAAGGCAAAATTCTTCGCGCGCAAAAAGAAGTCAGTACTGTTTGCAGATAAGCTGAAAGTATTGGGACACATAGTGGACGACGAAGGAATCCATGCCTCCCCCCAGAAAATATCATCCATTGCAGAATGGGAAACACCAAAAAACAAGAAACAACTCCAACGATTCCTAGGAATAGTAAATTATGTGGCCCAATTCCTCCCACAACATGCAACACTAACCGCACCGCTCACCAACCTAACGGGGAACGCCAAATTTGTATGGACAACAACCTACCAGACCGCATTCGAGATGGTCCGAAAGCGGATAGTCGATCACCAAGTCATGCGACCAATAGACATACGAAACAAGGAACCAATTTGGTTAGTTATGGACGCCTCAGATTTAGGAGTTGGAGCATGGGTGGGACATGGACCTACTTATGAGACGGCGCGACCTGCCGCGTTACACAGCAGAAAGTTCACCAACGCTCAGATGAACTATGGGACCAGCGATAAAGAGTCCTTAGCAATCATGGAAGCGCTTAATCGGTTCCACAATGTACTAATGGGAAATTCCTTCACGATAATCGCAGACCACCAACCCTTAACACACCTGCGTACGGCGAAGAATCCTAGTAACAAGCAGGTAAGATGGCTAAGTGCCTTGGGAAAATACGACGGAAAGATAGTCTACCCACCAGGATGCACGAGCTATTTAGCTGATGCCCTTTCCCGGATATACGAAGGAGAACCAGACTTAAATCCACTCTATGTTAAGGATTATATGAAGGAATTGGATGACATCTCGAATAATATGGTCTACGAGCAAGAATCAAACACAATGGAGCCCATGCACGAGTTCGCCGCTACATCCCCTCCTTTCTCCTATACAGAGTACCCCAACGAGACCCCTATACCCCCCGAAAGCCCCTGCTCAATTACTGCAGGAAACGATTGGGGTGACCAGTGTACTCTGCGAAGTACACCACCCGAAGAACTCCAACATAGCGCCCTCCACTACTTACACTGTGACATGGATCATTGCCCGTATCATCAAACCGAGATCAGATTTACGAACAACTATCCTAGACGACGGGGAAGATCGACCCCTTACCCACCTTGTGAAGGACCGAGCCCCCCAAGTACGGAAATCGATCCGAGCCCTCCGGAGTCTCCCGAAATCAATGACTGGGAATGGCAACAAACCATGGGCGAAAGACCAATAAGTGTGGGGGAAGGACCGTCCACCCTTTCCCAGCCAAGGCCCAGGTCTTATGCAATTCCAGCACTGCTAAACCCGGAAACCCCAGCATTCCAGATGCCGGAGCCAGAACCAATAGAAAACCTTACGACCGAGACCATAACGGCATTCCGAATGCGAGGACCTGACAGCCCAACACCGATTAGAAGAGCGAAACCACTAGAAAGCCTTATCAATGAGACATTAGTCTCAGTAATGCCCCCGATAATGGAAGAATATCGCCGCGGGCTTTACGATGTCTTAGAAGACAACGAGGAAGATGACCTACCTCAAACAATCAGAGGAAGCGAGATAGAAGACGAAG
>PYWC01000012.1:1502619-1513133 GCA_003182015.1 Tuber magnatum
GCAGACTTCGACAGACAGTATTCTTAAATATACTTGGTTGAACGGTTACTTCTTTGATCTCCTATTACACCCCGTTCGAAGCCTCCTTTCGCAAGCAGCGCACGCCTCGTGTTGATCACGAAGCCATCTGCTCCTATCGTACCGCTATGTGACTAGGGCCTGGCCCAAACACGTTACAGTCATGGCTTCGCGATGTGACCCTATCGCCATTACTGCTTGCGCTGTATGGGTGATGGGTCCTGCTTTGCTCTTCTCCCTGTTGACCACCTATATGTCTCTTGGTTTCTTTAGCTTCTTCAGGAGTAATCCATGCGTTTCGCAGAAGTTTCTATCAATGAGATCCTCGCTTGCCCCTGAAACAAGCATCGCGTGGGTCTCTGTATCGGCGTCTGTTGTGCATAGCTTTATCTTAATGATAAGATGTTTATTGTCGTTCTCGTAACCGTTCCTGCTGTTGATGGTTGCCTTCTGGTTTTTCTTTTTTCTTTTTGTCGATATGTGTGCGATGGCGGTGGGTTTGCCTCGTTCCTCATCCCGCAGACCACTCTTTGCTGGGAACTTTATTCCTTTAAAGTCTCCAGTCTCTCCGTCTTCTCTGTAGCCTCCATCTCCTAGAGCTTGGTCTCCTTGCCTCGACAATCCTTGATGCAGTGTCCCTTTAGTCCACATCGGAGGCATGCATTGCCCTTTGTTCCTTTCTGGTATTCCTGGGCAGACAGTCTTTGGAATCGTCGGTTCTTCCTTCCCGCCGCATCCAAGTACATGGTGTCCCCTGCTGGTGCCTGTCGTGGTGTGTTGTCCGTTCGGTAGGTACCGCTGTTATTGCGTGGTGGGGTTGGATGGGTTATTCCTCTCATCTTGTTCTGGGTGTGTCTGACCAGGTTGATGGTATCTTCCGTATCGACGCCCCATAAGATGAACCCTGCGGCCATTCGATCGGTCTGGTCCGAACTTATCCAGTCTTCCTGTAGCCTCCTGTTGGTGTGTCCCATGGGGTGGTGTTATTCCATGTCGTCGTCGTATTCTGCATCAAGCCACACCATGCGGAACTTGTGCCAGTAGTCGGAAAGGTTGTCCTTTCCTGGTGTCAATTTTTCCGGCTTGAGTCTCGCCATCTGTTTGGTGTTCCTGTCTCCAAACAGGGTATGGAGGGTTTCCTTGAATTCCTCCCACGAGGCCTATATCCAGTCTCGCTTTCCTTCCACGTAGTGTATTACCCATTGCCCTGCTGCTTCTCTGAAGAGGGACTCTGCATAGTCCACCTTGATCATTTCTTTTCCAACACCGTAGCCTTTCACTTTGAAGTACTGTTCCAACTGGCTTAGGAGCTGCCTCAATTTTTCGCATTCTCCCTCGTATAGGTCCGGTTCTCCCCCTTTTGGCCTTGATTCCGGGTGGGCATCAATTGCTCCCAGGAACATTGTCATCTGGTGTAACAGGGTCACCCCTAGGAAGATGAATCCCAAGGTTGCGACCGCACCGAACAACTTCAAACTTGTCGCCAAAAGTTCACCCCAATATAATAGTAAAGTAAACAGTAAAACTTAATATGGTTAAGCTTGACGCTTCACTCAATTAAGGTCTCAAGAGGATTGATTGTAGGAGTAGGAGAGTTCTCGGATAGACTTTTAGGTAGTTTTATCTTACGCCAGAAACTCCGCCATCAGTTTACTCCAACTATTCGAGCACACCCTTCTCAGCTAAGGGCGGTCCGACACGTCTTCCGATACCCCGTTCGTGCATGTATGTGTCGACACACTCTAGTCGCCGTTCACCCTATGCGGTTATCGTTTCTGCAGCGCATTTCCATTTTACCCGCCGGAGTGAAAATCTTTGCGCATTGGCGTCTTGCCAGTGGCTAACAGTCAAGACGCTGCATGAACTAGACTATCTATGACACCCTTCCAATATGCATAGATCTCTACTTGACCTCCGAAGCTACTGTGAGCGGTTTATTTAACTGCTATTTACGAGTCTCGGGCTTCCGGTATCTTCTACAGGGTACGGTGGTCCAAGAGTGATCCAATGGGCACTACCCACGACCACTACCTCGGGTACAGCTTACCTGTGGTAGCAATCACGGTTTTAGTGTCTGTGCACTTCCCTTTCAGAGCCTACGGTATTGGGGACATCTTTGGGCGTGGTAGGTGTAAAACTTTCCCAGTCGTCCTGGCACCACCTGGGACTACCTTCGGGACCCCCATGGTTAACTCCCGTTAACTCCATCAGTTTTGGTCCGTTTAACTCCGAACAACCTGCAGGAGGTACTCGACCTTCCACCCTATGCCCCCTTGTATCTCCTGCGAACGGCCTGTGGTTGACTGGACGGCAGCGACGTATACGGTGTTGCAAGCAGGTCTCCAAAGATTCCACTTTGCTAGACTGCACACAACTACACAACTGTTTGCCCATGACGTCCGGGCCTCAAGGCGGGGCCGGAGGGGTATGATAGGAATAATGTCTCCAATTTCCAGCTTCTTCAGAGCTGTATAGCGCGCACAATAGCATCTCCCGGAACCCCAGATTCCAGCATTATGCATGGCTTCGCGTGACCAACGTTCCGGTCAATGTTCACGAACTCCCCGAGGCACTTCGTATTGAAAGATATGGTAACTCAGCACTTTGGGCAGGGTAACCCAAGCCTCATGGCAGGGTAACCTAGTCTTGAGGGTAGGGTAACCTTGTCTGATGTACAAGAAGACTCTCCCCAGTTACCCGGTCCATTCCGTCGCTGGAGATAGACACTTCTGACCTTTCTCCAGTTGCCCTGCCAAGCTGAGTAACCGCCCCTTCAGAGGTCCCTAAGTACGCTGACACCGCTCCCGGGTGTACCCAGGTACCTAAGTACCTGACCAGCCACTTCTGTTCCTTCCCGGAGCCCAGGCCATCGGGTCTCCATAGGTCAAGTACTTACTTGCCTGCCAGTTCCTACCAGTTCGCCTCCTGGCTACCTGTACGGGTATAGGTTCCATCTGCCATAGCTCATGTATGTTGGGTCGTTACAGCCCTCCCCTCTTCTCGGCAGTCTGTCCCACACTGCTAGTGTCGTCTCTTATTTCTACCACTCGATTCCCCCAAGACCCTACGGTCCCTGGCCTTGGACAGATATCTTTGGTGAAAATCCAGAATGGCCTCTATGCCTGTCCCTTCTAGCATCTCATAGGGCTCCCATGAATTTTGCTCATCCCCGTAGCCTTCCCATGAAACTAGGTACTAGACCAAGCACGACGTAAACTTCGGCTTCGCTCCTCCGTACCATCGACTGTCCACACCAGCTTCAATTACGTAACTGGGCTCGTGGTCCACAAGTTCCGCAGTGGGGACTTCCTTGACCCTACCTCCTTCCGGACTCTCACGATAGGGTTCGAGCAACATGACATTCAAAACCGGATGTATGCTCTATCTAGTGGGCAATCCGAGTTCGAAGGCTCGGTTACCCACCCGACATTTGACCACGAAAGGGCCAAACATCAGGTGGTCCAGCTTCTCCATTGGATGCTTTGTGCAGATGTTCTTTCGGTTTAACATCACTTGGTCCGCTTTCTTTCCCCGCCCAGCGGTCACATCCTCCGAGGTAACATAGCCTGGTGATGGCTACCTTTTCTGGTCACGCCATTTCCATTGCCTTCACTGTGCCCGTTGAATTGTCGCTCGAACCTCTTCCCAAGTCCCTTCCCATTCCTTAACCAAGAGTTCACTGCTAGGGTGTATTCCTTGATTGTCAGAGACGATACCTGACCAGTTTGTCCCTGGGTTGAATCCAAAATTGATCTCAAGCGGTGACAGCCTGGTGGATTCTGATGGGGAGGTATTATACGCATACTCCGCAAGGGGTAGCAGCGAAACCCAATCATCCTGTTGGTAGGAGGAGTAACTACGCCAGTACTGTTCCAGTGTCTGATTAACCCTTTCCGTTTGCCCATCAGTCTCAGGATGGAATGCAGTCGAAACGTTTAGTTTCACTTGCAACAAGTGCATCAGACTCATCCAGAACTTAGATGTGAATCGGCTATCTCGGTCGGAGATCATTGACTTCAGGAGTCCATGAAGGTGCCAAACCTCCTGCAGGAATAACAAGGCAAGCTCTTTGATAGGTACCTCCGTGGTCAGGGCTATGAAACGGGCCATTTTCGAGAATCTGTCCACTATGACCCAGATCTTGGTATACCCTTTGGACTCTGGCAGCGCTACAATGAAATCCATTGAAATCGCTGTCCACAGCCGCATAGGAACATCAATAGGTTCCAGCAGCCCGAACTTCTGGTGCCTGACGGATTTATTTCTTTGGCGTGCATCACATCTCCGCACGTAGTCGGTGATGTGCTCATCCATCTTAGGCCCATAAAAGTTAGCCCTAACCCTGCCAATGGTCTTGTATGTCCCGAAGTGTCCCGCGCCTTGGGAGTCATGTTCTGCCTTCATGATTGTCTGCTTCAGATTCTGACCCTTGGGAACATACCACCTGTTCTCATACAGGAGTAAGTCCTTTTCCATCGTGAAATGTCGGTCAGCCTCTTTGTCACCGGCAGCTGTTGCCTTCAGGATTCCTAAGTACTCCTGGTCTTCGGTTATCGCTACCCGCGGTTGATCGAAAAAGGAAGACTGGAGCCGAAATCCCTGGCACACCTGCAACACGTGTGGTCGCAAGATGTCCCGTTCCTGGCTCCCAACCCACTGTCCAGGGCGAAAAAATGACTGTGGCGGAAAATCACTCCCCCCTTCAGGGCGGTAGTCCCTACGCCATGACAAAGCATCTGCCTTCTCATTCAACGGTCCTTCTCGGTAAACCACTTTCAAGTTAAACGGTTGCAGGAACTCAGCCCATCAGTGCTGCTTTCGGTTAAGGACCTTGGTACTATTGAAGTACTTCAAATTCTTATGATCTGTATAGATCACCAACTGGTTCATTACCAAGGGTAGCAAATGATCCCATTCCTTGAAAGCCGCCACGATGGCCGTCATTTCCTTGTCATGGGCATCATAATTAATCTCCGCTGGGTGAAACTTCCTACTATGGTAGGCTACTGGACGCCATCCCTCATCCTCACAGAACTGGGGGAGAACGGCTCCTAATGCAAAGTCACTAGAGTCAGTTTCTAGCCGTGTTGGCCGTTCAGGGTCAAAATGTACTAGGATAGGTTTGGACGTGAACGCTGCCTTCAAATAGTTGAAGGCCTGCTCACACGCAGGTGTCCATTCCCATCGGACATCATTCTTTGTCAAGTCTGTCAGAGGTTTCACTCTCTTGCTGAACCCTTCTATGAACCGCCGATAGAAGTTGGCAAAGCCCATAAAGCTTTGCACGTCGACGACACATGTCGGAGGTGCCCAATCCCTGATTGTCTACACCTTCTCCGACAACATAGAGATCCCCATATCGGAGATCTTGTATCTGCGGAATTCAACCTCCCGTTGGTGGAAACTGGACTTCTTCATACTTGCACGTAGTCTAGCTTTGCACAATTCCAGCATCACACACCTCACTATCGCGACATGCTCTTCCATAGTTTCGGGCTAGATCAGGATGTCATCCATCTACACGATGACTCCTTCATCCACGAGATCCCGAAAGACCTCATTTGTCATGGTTTGGAAAGTGGCCGGGGCATTACACAACCCAAACGGCATGACCGTGTATTCATACAGTCCATATAAGCACCAGAAGGCCGTCTTCCATTCCTCACCCTCTGCCATCCTCAGAAGATAGTAGCCATTCTTCAAGTCCAACTTGGTGAACACAACGGCTTTTCCTAACCTATATCGCAGTTAATTCATCAACAGTAGAGGCTACTTACTCTTCACTGTGATTTTGTTCAGCCCTCGGTAATTTATTACCATTCTTAATGTACCACCAGGGTTTGGCACGAATCGGATAGGGGCTGCTGCTGAGGAACTGGATCTCTGTAGCTTTCCCGCTCGTAGCATGTCGTTGAGATATTCCCGGAGTGCCTTAAGCTCCTTTTCCGATAAAGGATAGATAGGCCCAAACGGAGGTTGAGTTCCGGGTTGCAACTCAATTGTATGGTCATACTATGAGTGCTCCGGCAACGCCTCAATCCGTTCTTGATTGAAGATGTCCCCGTAGTCCTTATACTCAGAGAGTAGCTTGACGGTAATGTCAGCACCTTCCTCATCGGAGAATTGTACAATTCCCAACAGATACACCTTACTAGGGTCTTCAGCTAGTAACTCTTCATCGGACATAAACACTAACCACCCCTGCTCTGCCAGGCAGTTAGCCTTACAGAAATCTGAGCGCCAGGTCAGTGATTTAGTCTTCTAATCTATGCCAGGATTATGGTCTTTCAACCAAGACATAGGTAGGTACCCATCCACCTTAGTGTCGGGCATATCCACGACTTCAAAGCGCCTCTCATTGCGGTGGTCACCTATCCTCATCTCTTATGACTTGGTGTAGTGTAGACCTGACCCAGGAATGTGATTACCGCTAGCGTCACTTATCGGCAAAAGTACCTTACATCATACACAAGATGACTGAGT
Organism: Tuber magnatum; assembly: GCA_003182015.1. Taxonomy (NCBI): domain Eukaryota; kingdom Fungi; phylum Ascomycota; class Pezizomycetes; order Pezizales; family Tuberaceae; genus Tuber; species Tuber magnatum. The sequence goes on from PYWC01000012.1 coordinate 1,509,121, forward strand.
CTGCTTAACCCATCGGCTACTAAGCACTGGGCCAGTAGCTCTACTATTGAGTAGCAGGAGCGCTTCCACTCTTACCTGTCTAGCTCCTATCTTCCGGTCGAACCTGACCCGCAGGTGGATAGACTTGGTATGACGAGGCAAGTTGTCACACTTCTGCCTCTTCGCTGGTCTTGATGACTTAGTCATCTTGGTTTAGTAATTCTCTTTGATATCTTCCCTTTCGACACAAGAGGAGCCAGAACGGGTCAGTAAACGTTAAGGGGTTGGGATTCTTCTCTCATCAATGACTAGAGTGTTTACTATCACGCCAGCATGATTTCGGGTACTGAACCCTCCTCAGGTAAACTTGAAAATAGCACCAATTATTTAATCAAGTCCAGCCTGAACCAATTCCGCTTGTTCTAAACATAACAATTTTTTCCCAAGGTGGGTAGAGGTTCACTGTTGGACCGGTTCCCAGCAAAGCATCCTGGTTTCCCCAATGTTGAGCGTCTCCTCCAGCATGACCTCACCTATCCTTAACCGAAATAATGTCCTATGACTTGTCCATCCAGCTAAGGAAATCCCGAAAGAAATACAAATAACTAGGACATAGGAAATAACCTGAAACCCAACCAAGGAAAGATAGCCCAGTCCACCGCACACGGCCCACAAAATCTATCTGCCCACACCACCTGGGTGTAGTCAGTATCAGGGTCGTTAATGCAGTAGAGAGGTACTTACCCATCCCAGAAGCCAGTTCTGGGATTCCTTTTCATCCGTCCCTCAGGGGTCTATGCATACAGGTTAGTAAGGTTATACCTTAAGCAGAATAGGCTCTTACCTATTCTGAGCCGTCAGTATCAACCACCACGATCTGAGGTGTTGCCTGTCGGACTTCAAGTATCATTGACGAGGTAGCGGGAGGTGGCGCTTCGATGCACTTTAGTCGCTGGTCCGTACCCGAGGGCTTGCTTATCAGAGCTGACCGTTTCAACCCACATGCCTGTTTGGATGAACTAAAGACTGGGGACGCCGTGGTACACTTTCTCCAAAAGTGACCCGTTTGTCCACACTTGGTGCACTGGTTGTGCTTCCTCCGACGTTCGGAAAAAGTCGACGAGATTTCCTTATGCATCATTGCATACTCAGAAGTCCCCGGCTTTGCCAGTTTACCCACATTGAAATTAGTAGGGTTGGCAGGCCACTGGTTCTGTCTGCCTGAACCTTTATCCTTCCTTTTAAAGCTTCTGGAAGTTGAGTACCTATCTTCCATCTTGTCCATTGGCTGAGACCATTGGACAGGGTGGATAACTTGGTTACTGAACCAGGTGTTGTCTTCCAGCGTTTGTCCAACCTTCCGAAGAAGGTCAAGGTAGTCGTTCAAGTTGGTAGGATGGGGCTCCTTCAGTGCCCATGCATTCCTAGCTTCTTGAGTATTGCCCGACCATACCTCTTCTCGTACCTGCACAGGGTCTATGTAGCTAAGCTTGTACATATAGTCGATTATCTTCTCCAGGTACTCATCGATGTGATGTGGCTTCATCACTAGGTCTCGCCACTCAAGCAGGGATCGGTCTCGTTCCGGTTGGTCACTGCCTAAACTCTGTGGGAACCATTCCCAGAATCCTTTCCACGTTCTCAACGGGTTACTGTTGTTAACCGGAACTCCAGTATGCTTGGCTGCCTCCTTATTGATGTGGGAGTGCAGCCTGCGACACCAGGTTCGGGCGGTGTCTTCTAGAAGGGGAATCACCAGGTTTACCTGGTCCATATCGGTCAACCTGCACCCCGCAAAATACTCGAACTTAACCTCCACCAGCGTCAGAAAGCTGGCGAGTTCGCTGACCTTTCCCTTACATGCCGGAATGCCGCTCAGCTTTTCCTGCTTCTTCTGCCGCTGTCTGGATGATGGCCGTGCAGCCGACCTGCTCAGTAGTTCCCTTGACAGCTTCTTAGCCCGGCGGTCCCACTGTCATTTCTTCTCATCGCTCCAGTCATCCTTACGAGAAAAGAGAAAGGGGGTCAAGTCGGGGAGAGAATCGCCACCTTCATCATTTGAGCTACCATGGTCAGAGTCCCCAGGATCTCCACCTGCTCCCGTACAACCACCAAGGGGTGGTCCATTTCGGCCTCCACCACCCTCTGTGTTTCCACCTGGTGTCTCCCGTGGTCTATCGTACCCATCAAACCTTTCCTCCTGGCCATCCTGATTCCCATCCTCGGGGGGTTAGCCCCTGATGGTACTGATACCGGTGGTGGAACAGGTCGTCGCCCACTCTCTGGAGTTGGGTTCGGAGCCGCCTGAGTTTTGCCCAGAAATGACTGAAGCTCTGGACAACCCAAGGTTTGCATTGGGGGCCCTGTGTGCCTACACGACCCACAGTACCCACATGTTGGTCGTCCATCTCCTTCTTTCTGTCTTCTCTTAACATTCGCAGGTATGCCTCCTGCTGTACTTTCATCCATTCCACCGCTGCCATAGTAATCTGTTTACAGAACACCTGCTGCTGCTGGGCATTGCAGTTGTTTGGATCCCACTTCGTGTCCTCAATCGACTGGGATACCTCCCAGACGATGTAAGGTTCGACAAACTCATGGGAGAACTCGCTAAACAGTACCCCTTGTGGCGCGGGAGGGGGCATGTTGTGGATGGGGGAGGAGTCTGGAAAGAACGAAAGCGCCGCAGTGTGAGGGTCTGTAATCATAAGATCAACAGTTTCAGCAGGTAACTCAATAGGGGCGGCCTCCAGAAGCAATTGGTAACCGTCCTATTCAATAACATGGACATCCGGGAAAAGCGACGCACGAAATGTGTTGGTGGAGTTCTCGTCAAGGTCAAGGTCTGAATCCGAGTTGGATTCCATTCTGGTTCAAAGTTTGGTACTAGGCATTGCACTTTCCACCCGGGGCCACTTGTGCAAGACAAGGTTACCAGTATTCATGCAAGGTCAGTGCCGAAGGTCGAAAAACAATTAATCAGGAGAGGAGTTAAGCGAGGAGCTCGCTTAATGATATACCATAATGGGGGCAGCCCTAGGAAGATGGATTCCAAGGTTGCGACCGCACCGAACAACTTCAAACTTATTGACAAAAGTTCACACCAATATAAGAGTAGAGTAAACGGTAAAAGTTAATATCGTTAAGCCTGACACTTCCGTCAATTAAGGTCTCAAGAGGATTCATTATAGGAGTAGGAGAGTTCTCACATAGACTTTCAGGTAGTTTGATCTTATGCCAGAAAGTCCCCCATCAGTTTATTCCAGCTATTTGAGCACACCCTTCTCCCCTAAGGGCGGTCCGACACGTCTCCTGACACCCCCTTTGGGCATGTATGTGTCGACACACTCTAGTCGGCGTTCACCTAAAGCAGTTATCATTTCTACAGTGCATTTCCATTTTGCCCGCCGGAGTGAAAATCTTTGCGCATCGGCGTCTTGCCAGTGGCTAACAGTCAAGACGCCGCATGAACTAGACTATCTATGACACCCTTCCTGTATGCATAGATCTCTACTTGACCCCAGAAGCTACCGTGCGCGGTTTATTGATCTACCGTTCTGGAGTCTCCAGCTTCCGGTGTCTTCCACAGGGTAAGGTGGTCCAGGAGTGATCCAATGGGCGCTACCCACAACCACTACCTCGGATACATCTTACCTGTGGCAGCAATCATGCTTTTAGTGTCTCTGCACTTCCCTTTCAGAGCCTATGGTGTTGGGGACATCTTTCGGCATGGTAGGTGTAAAACTTTCCCAGTGGTCCTGGCACCACCCGGGACTACCTGCGGGACCCCCACGGTCAACTCCCGTTAACACCGTCAGTTATGGTCCATTTTACTCCGAACAACCTGCAGGAGGTACTCCACCTTCCACGCTATGCCCCCTTATATATCCTGCGAACAGCCTAGGGTCGACTGGACGGCAGCGACGTATCCAGTGTTGCAAGCAGGTCACCAAAGATCCCTCTTTGCTAGACTGCACACAACTACCCAACCATTTGCCCATGACGTCCGCGCCTCCAGGCGGGGCCGGAGGGGT
>PYWC01000012.1:1514566-1524590 GCA_003182015.1 Tuber magnatum
TATGACCTACTAACGAGGTCACGCATGAAACGTAAACGAGTCTGCCTTGCTGGTAAGCTTTACCGGCCAGCCTAGACTCTCACAATGACGTCAACAGTACATCATGTGCGAAATGCCATTAAACCTAAACAAGCCCCATGACCTGCTAAAGAGATCATGTGCGTAAAACCAATTTAAACATAAACCAGCCCCATGACCTGCCAACTAGGTCATGTGCGTGAAGAACCATACCTTAACTGTATGACATTTAAGTAACGTCATATGTGAAACCTGTTTCCTTGCCGCAGTCACCTGGCTAGCGCTCCTCTAGCCAGATTGTGACACTAGCATCGATTTCCAGCCTGGGTGGCCTTTCAGGGTCAAAATGTGCTAGGGTAGGTTTGAACGTGAATGTCTTCTTCAAATGGGGCAAGGCCTGCTCACATGCAGGTGTCCATTCCCATCAGACATCCTTCTTTGTCAAGTCTGTCAGAGGTTTCACTGTCATGCTGAAACCTTCTATGAACTGGCGATAGAAGTTGACACAGCGCATAAAGCTTTGAACGACGACGATGCATGCCGGAGGTGCCCAATCTCTGATTATTTGCACCTTCTCCGACAACATAGAGACCTCCATATTGGAGATCTTGTATCCGTGCAATTCAACCTCACGTTGGTGGAAACTGGACTTTTTCATATGTAAGCATAGTCTGGCTTTCCCCAATTTCTCCATCACACGTCTCATCATCGTGACATGCTCTTCCATGGTTTTGGAGTAGATCAGGAGGTCATCCATGTACACGATAACACCTTCATCCACAAGATCACGAAAGACCTCATTCATCATGCTCTGGAAAGTTGCCAGGGCGTTACACAACCCAAATGGCATGACCGAGTATTCATACAGTCCATATCTGCACCGGCAGGCCATCTTCTATTCCTCCCCTTCTGCTATCCTCAGAAGCTGGTAGCCATTCTTCAAGTCCAACTTGGTAAACACAACGACTTTTCCTAACCTATCTCGCAGTTCATTCATCAACGGTAGAGGATACTTACTCTCAACCATGATTTTGTTTCGCTCTCGGTAATCTATTACTGGTCTTAACGTACCATATGGTTTTGGCACAAAGAGGATAGGGGCTGCTGCCAAGGGAACTGGATCGCCATAGCTTTCCCATTCGCAGCATGTCGTTGAGATATTCCCAGAGTGGCTCAAGCTTCTTTTCCGATAATGGATCGATAGGCCCAAATGGAGTTTGAGTCCCGGGTTGCGACTCAATCATGTGGTCATACTTCGAGTGCTCTGGCAGCGCTTCAATCCATTCTTGACTGAAGATATCCCCATAGTTCTTGTACCCGCGGAGTAGCTTAACCATAATGTCGGCACCTTCCTCATCGGAGAATTGTACAATTCCCAACAGGTACACATTACTAGGGTCTTCAGCTAATAATTCTTCATCGGTCATGAACACTAACGGCCCCTGCTCTGCTAGGCGATTAGCCTTGCAGAAATCTAAGCGCCAGGTTAGTGATCCGCTTTTCCAATCTACGTCGGCGTTACGGTCCTTCACCCATGACATTGGCCGGTACGCGTCCACCTCGGTATCGTGCATATCTGCGACTTCAAAGCACATCTCATTATGGTGGTCGGATGTTCTCATCTCCAATGATTTTGTATAGTGCAGACCTGATCCAGGAATGTGATTACCGCTTGCGTCGCTCATTGGCACATGTACCTTTCACCGTACACAAGGCGCCTGAGTCTGTTTAACTCACTGGCTACTAAGCACCGGCCCAGTAGCTCCACTATCAAGTAGCAGGAGTGCTTCCGCGCTTATCTGTCTAGCTCCAATTTTCCAGTCTAACTTTACCCGCAGTTGGATAGACTTGGTGTGACGAGGCAAGTTGTCACGCCTTTGTCTATTCTCTTGTCTTAGGGACTTAGTCATCTTGGCTTACAATTTTGGTCCCTGGGCTTTCGACACTAGAGCGGCCACAATAGGTCGGTAAATGTTAAGGGATTGGGATTCGGTTTATCAATAGCTAAAGTGTTTACTATCACGCCAGCATGATTTCGGGTACTAAACCCTCCGCAGGTAAACATGGAAATAACGCTGTTTATTTGATAAAGTCTAGCCTGAACCAATTCCGCTTGTACTAACCATAACAATTTTCCCCAAGGTGGGTAGAGGTCCACTGTTCGACCGGTTCCAAGCGAAGCATTCTCACTTCCCCAATGTCGAGCGCCTACTCTAGTAAGACCTCACGTCACCACAACTGAAATAATGTCCTATGACTTGCCCATCCCTCCAAGGAAATCCTGAAAGACATACATATACCTAGAACAAAGGAAATAACCAGAAACTTAATAAAGGAGAGATAGCCATTTCCACCGCGCACGGCCTGCAACATCTACCTGCCAACACCCCTTGGGTGTAGTTAGTACCAGGCTCGTCCATACAGTAGAGGGGTACTTACCAGTCCCAGAAGCCACGTCCGGGATTCATTCCATACATGTAAGCGGTATGGGTACTGTGTTGGGTTTCACAGTATCGTTTGATACTTGTATTGTTTCGTGTGCTATTGGTTGATACGCACCTTGTTTTATGTTTGGTTTTACAGTATCGTTTGATACTTGTATTGTTTTGTTTGCTATCGGCTGATACACACATTGTTTTATGTTTGGTTTCACAGTATCGTTTGATACTTGAATTGTTTCCTGTGCTATCAGTTGATACAAACAATGCTTTGGAATATCGCTCATACTGGAGATAAGCAATATGCTGTATTTAAAAGACCGCTGATTTCCACATTGGAAACAGCAGACTTCGACTGACAATATTCTAAATATACTTGGTTGAATGGTTACTTCTTTGATCTCCTATTACACCCCTTCGAAGCCTCCTTTAGTAAGCAGCGCTCACTTCCTGTTGATCAGGAAGCCATCTGCTCCTATCGTACAGCTGCGTGACTAGGGCCCTGCCTGAACACGTGACAATACATCCCTCATGGGTCTATTCCGAGCCATCAGTATCAACCTCCATGATCTGAGGTGACGCCTGTCGGACTTCAACTATCTTCGATAAGGAAGCCGGAGGTGGCGGCTCGATGTACTTCAGCCACTTGTCCATACTCGAGGGCTCGCTTAACGGGGCTGACCGTTCCACCCTATGCCCCTGTTTGGACAAATTAACGCCTGGGGATGCCGCAGTGTACTTTCTCCAGAAGTGACCCATTTGTCCACACTTGGTGCACTGGTTGTGCTTTCTCTGACTTTCGGTTAAACTCGACAGGATTTTCTTATGTGCTATTGCATACTCAGAAGTCCCCAGCTTTGCCTGTCTCACCGCGTTGAAATTAGTAGGTTTGGCAGGCTTCTGGTTCTGTCTGCCTGAACGGTGTTCCTTGTTTTTAATCCTGCCCGACGTCGAGGATCTGCCATCCCTCATATCCACGGGCTGAGACTGTGGGGCGGGCTGGATGACGCGGTTACTGGACCGGTTGTTGTCCTCCAGTATATCCCTGACCTTCTGGAGAAGATCAAGGTACTCGTTCAGGTCGCTCGGATGTGGCTCCTCAAGGGCCCATGCATTCTGAACCTCTTGAGTGATGCCTGATCGAACCTTGTCTCGTACCTGCACTGGATGTATATAGCTAAGCTTATACATGTAGTCAATTATCTTATCTAGGTACTCGTCAATGTGATGTGGCTTCATCACAAGGTCTCGCCACTCGAGAAGGGATCGATCTCGCTCGGCCTGGTCTCCGCCGAAACTTTGTTCCAGCTATTCTCGGAACCCTTTCCATATCCGTAAGAGGTTGCTGTCCTTTACAGAAATGCCAGTGCTCTTCGCGGCTTCCTTGTTAATGTGCCAATGCAATCCCAATACCATGCCCAGGCTGAGTTTTCAACAAGGTGGATCAGCAAGTTTACTTTGTCCATATCGGTTAACTGGCAATCCGCAAAGTATTCAAATTTGACCTCTGCCAAGGTCAAGAAACTCGCCAGTTCCGTAACTTTGCCCTGGAATGGAGGAATACCACTCAGCTTTCACCACTTCTTCTGCCGGTGTCTTGGTATAGGCCTAGTAGCTGAACCAGTACACCTCAGGGCTCTCGCTAGCCTCTTGGCCTGGCGATCCCACTGTCGTTTCTTCTCGTTACTCCAGTCATCCTTGCAAGCACCGAGGAAAGGGGTCAAATCAGGGGAAGAATCTCCGTCGTGATCATTATCAGAGTGGTCATGGTCAGAGTCCCCTGGATCTCCAACCGCTCCCACTGTACCAGCTCTGGGTGGTGCATTTCTGTCCCCACTACCTCCGGTATTCCCGCCTTGGGATTCCTGTGGTCTATCATACCCATCAAACCGTTCCTCCTGGCCATACTGGTTGCCAACCTCTGTGGGGTTAGCCCCTGATGGTCCTGATGCTGGAGGTGGAACAGGGGGTCGCCCACTGTCAGGAGTTGGGTCAGGCACCACCTGTGTTGTCTGCAGAAATGACTGCAACTCTGGACAACTCAGGGGTTGCATCGGGGGGCCGGCGTGCCTCCATGACCCACAATACCCAGATGTCAGTCGTCTATCTCCTTCCTTTTACCTTCTTCTGTGCTTCACCGGGGTCCGTGGTCTCTTCCTACACCCATAGGAGTCGTAATAAATCCACCCCATACGGGTTTCTTGCGTCTTTCAACCCAACAGACACAACTCATCTTGGCTTTCCGAATCGCCTCTTCTGATGGTGGGGAGACCAGAGGGAAAACTTGGTTTCGAGGGCACCGCGGGAACGACCGGTGCCCAAGGAACGGAGCGAGCAGGTGTCCAGGGTCCGGGGATTGGAGTCCAACATGACGGAGCCATGGGTGTTCACTCCTCCAGGAATCTTACCTGTTCGAAGAATCCAAGTGAAGCAGCGCGCAGTGGCCGGAACCCTGAGGTAGCCGATACTGCTGGTGGGAAAACTGCGGCAGGAAAGGTAACCGGATCGGGCAGTGAAACTGGCGGAGCTGTAGGTCTTGGGTGGCGATAGAGGGTATAGGGGTTGCAACTGACGGTGTTGTGGGCGGAATGATAAGAGCCAGGGTTGGACGAGGAGTAGGGTCAGCTCTGTCTAGGGCCATAATACCCTGCGGCTTAGATGTCTTTTTTCTTACTCGACGTCCATCAGTTGGCCCGACTGTAGCGCTGCCCGACCTACTGTGGGCAATTGAGGGGGGGACCGACAGGGAGCCTGTAGATGCTCTTGAGAAGGAGGGTGTATAGCTGTAGCCGTCACCTTTCAGGCTTTCCAACATCCATATACCGATTGGGCTCCGGTATGCCCTCCATTAGTCGTCTCTGGCTCTCATGGCCAACTCCATGCTAAGGTTCTCGGGCTTGGTATGGACAAGCAGGAGTGGGGGGGCGGCCTCTAAAATCAGTACATCATTCTCAGCATCAATACTATACCCTCCTTCCAAAGCCTTTTCCAATGCTGCTATCCAAGTCTTCAATGCATACTGCTCCCTTGTTAGCTACAGGTATGCCTCCTGTTGCACTTTCATCTATTCCACCGCTGCCGTAGTGATCTATGTTCGGAACACCTGCTGCTGCTGCGTGTTCCAGTTCTTCAGTTCCTGCTTCGCTCCCTCAATCGACATGGATACCTCCCAGACAGTGTAAGGTTCGATGAACTCGCGGAAGAACTCGCTAAAAGAGGCCCCTTCCGGTGGGGGAGGGGGCATATTATGGACACGGGTAGGGTCTTGGAAAAATAAGAGCACCGCAGCATGTGGGTCTGTTATCAGCAGAGCAAGACATTCAATGGGTGACTGAATAGGGACGGCCTCCAAGAGCAGCTAGTGGGCGTCCCAGTCAATACCGCAAACATCTGCAAAAGCCAATGCACGAAACATATTGGCGGTGTTCTCATCAAGGTCAAGGTCTGAATCCGAGTTCGACTCCATCCTGGTTCGAAGTTCAGTACTAGCCATTGTGCTTGCCACCCTGGGCTACTTGTTGTAGACAAGGTTACCAGTATTCATGCAAGGTCAGTGCCGAAGATCGGGAACCATTAATCAGGAGAGGAGTTAAGCGAGGAGCTCAGTTAATGATATACAGTAACAGGCGCACCCCTAGGAAGATGGATCCCAAGGTTGTGACCGCACCGAACAACTTCAAACTTAACCCCAAAGGTTCATGACAAATGTAAGAGTAAAGTAAGCGGTAAAACTGCATATCGTTAAGCGTGACGCTTGACTGAATTAAGGTCTCGAGAGGATTGATGGTTGGAGTAGGAGAGTTCTCGCATAGACTTCTCCAGGTAGTTTTATCTTATGCCTAGAACTCCCCCATCAGTTTACTCCAACTATTCGCGTGCGCCCTTCTCTGCTAAGGGTGGTCCGACACGTCTCCTGGCACACTCTCCGGGCATACATGTGTCAACACTATCTAGTTGGCATTCACCTTATGCTGTTGTCGTTTTTGCAGCGCATTTCTATTTTGCCTGCCAGAGTGAAAACTTCTTCGCATCGGTCTCTTGCCAGTGGCTAACAGTCAAGACACCTCATGAACTGGACTATCTATAACACACTTCCCATATGCATTGATCTCTACTTGACTCCGAAAGCTACCGTGAGCGATTTATCTATCTACTATTTGCGAGTCTCAGGCTTCCGGTGTCTTCCGCAGGATACAGTAGTCCGCGAGTGATCCAATGGGTGCTACCCATGACCACTACCTTGGATCTACCTTACCTGTGGTAGGAATCATGCTTTTAGTCTCTCTGCACTTCCCTTTCAGAGCCTATGGCGTTGGGGACATTTTTAGGCTTGGTAGGTGTAAAACTCTCCCAGTCACCTCCGCACCACCCGGGACTATCTTTGGGACCCCCACCGTTAACACCCATTAATTCCGCCAGTCTTACTCCATTTTACTCCGTATAACTTGCAGGAGGTACTCCACCTTCCACCCTATGCCCCCTTGTATATTCCGCGAACAGCTTATGGTCAACCGGACAGCCGCGACGTATCCGGTGTTGCAAGCAGGTCTCCAAAGTTTTCTCTTTGCTAGCCTGCGCACAACTACACAACCATTTGCCCACGTCGTCCAGGCCTCAAGGCGGGGCCGGAGGGGTATGATCGGAATAATGTCTGCAATTTACAGCTTCTTCAGAGCTTCATATATCGCCCAATAGTATCTCCCGGAACCCCAGATTCCAGTATTATACATGGCTTCACCTGACAAACATTCCCGTCCCTTTTCCCGAACTCCCTGAGGGACTTTGTATTGAAAGGTAGGGTAACTCAGAACTTTGAACAGGGTAACCCAACTCTCATGGCAGGGTAACCTGGTCCTGAGGGTAGGGTAACCTTGTCTGATAGACTAGATGACTTTTCCCTGTTACTGTGTCTATTCCGTCGCCAGAGATAGACACTTCTGACCTTTCTCCAGTTACCCTGCCTAGCTGAGTAACTGCTCCTTCAGAGGCCCCTAAGTATGCTGACACCGCTCCCAGGTGTACCCAGGTACCTAAGTACCTGACGAGCCAATACTGTTCATTCTCGGAGCCCTGGCCATCGGGTCTCCGTGGGTCAAGTGCTTACTTGCCTGCCAGTCCCTACCAGTTCCCCTCCTGGCTCCCTGTATGGGTATAGGTTCCGTCCGCCATAACTCATATATGCTGGGTTATTACAACAACCACACTTAGTAATTACATCTGTGTTTCTCCATTGTATCACTGGAATCCATGAACTCTGACCCTAACTTCTAAGACACTGCCTCTGGCCCCTTCAAGCCTTGGTACACATACCTCTTATTTGTCTACCTGTAGCTATCCCTCATTCTGTCTGTCATGGTATGCCTTGAACTATCTGCCCTTGACATGTGACAGACCCTGTGAATTACATAAGGTTGTGTCTGTAAGGATCCAACCTACAACACACCATGTCGCCATTACTTGACATATCCGCTGAGATCTTTACTCAACTGTGCCAAACCACTGGCCTGTCTAATGAACTGCTAGGCTATGTGACCCATGACCAGAGATACAACTGTTCCACCCACATATGAGGCATCCCCCTCCAGACATAAATCTACCCACTCCTGGCGCGCCTCCTGCTGACCACTGGTTACAACAACAACTACAGACTCTGACCGAGGAACTCCAGACCCTCCACCTAGATGACTAAGGACTTGAAACTGGTTTAGCCACTATCAAACAAGACCTTGCCAGAGCCAATATGGCTAGTACCTCGCTCTATAATACTATCACTAGTCACTACACAGATCCTGCCACAAGATCGGGCAGTAGTAAGAAACTCTCTATCCCAAACTCTGAGAAGTTCAATAATGCTATAGACGAATTCCCCGCCTTCGCCACTCAGCTTTGTATGAACCTCCACCAGGACTAGCACTAGTTCGACAGTAAGCAGCATCATTTGGCTTATGCTCTCCACCTCTTGACAGGGTCTACCATCCTGCAAGTACAACCAATTATTACCACCGTTAGTATCAATTACACAGACACTTAGGCCCAGTTAGCAGAACTAGAACAAGTGTTCAGGGATCCAAACCTAGCCATAATAGCAGAAAGAGGAATAAGGGGCCTAGCTCTGATAAACAACATGTTTGTAGGTTGGCTTATGGATTTCCAGTGTCTAGCTGCCAATACCACTTGACATGATACAGCTAAGGAGGTTGCACTCTACTAAGCCCTCGGCCCACAGCTGAAGGTTGTTCTAATAACTGTTGCGAAACCTCTCAAGATCCTGATAGCTGACACAAACTTATTAAAAAGGTTAGACAACAAGATCTAAGGCCACGCTGCTAACAAGAAAGGCTCCTCCACCTTATTGTAGCACACTCCTACTACTACTCAACTCTGATCCACAACTGCTGCTCCCACTACCACCACTTCTAAAGGTATACTCACAGGCCTTATAGATCTCTCCTTGGGATAACTAATCTTAACTATTGCATATCAGGATGACAGAACAAGAAGTGGACTATACCTCTATTATGGAGAATATGGACATATGGCCAGACAATGTCCAAATATGAGACCCTGCTGCATGTAAGTCACCTGCATCGCATCTTTCTACCCTCCCATGGTCCCTGAAAGCACCTGCCCGGGGTCTGAGGAGTCAGAAAACTAGTTATCCCACGTGCAGAATGTGCCCTGATATAGGATATGTTGAGTGTTTTTCTTGGTTATTTATATCGGGTTTGTCTTTAGATCAAATGGAAAAGTGAATTGAAGATAACCACTGGGTAATTGCCTGTGATATCATAGACAATCGAAACATAATTTGTGCCCACACCCTCATTGACTCTGGAGCAACTGAATATGTATTCATAGATAAAGTCTTTGCTCACTGCCAACACCTCCCCCTTATTCAAACTAAAAGAAACTATCCAACTAGGGGTAATAGACAGACTACCTATCAGGTCTTGTGCAGTTGCCCACCTGACTCAGATAGAACTGAAGATTAATGAATACTTAGAAGCACTGCTGGCCTTCATCACCAAACTAGACAGATACCCCTTAACCCTGCGTATACCTTAATTGAAATTACACAAGATGATGATCCAGTTTGCTACCAATGCGATCACTTTTGATTATGACTATTGTCTTGAAAGCTGCACCCCCAAAGTGATAGATACTCAATGGGTAGAAGAGGACAGCCCACAATTTCTCAAAGCCTATGCCATTCAGTGGGCCCTGGGCTACGGGGTACTCGAAAAACAAGTAGTCAGAAACATTGTCCCACTGTAATATCATGACTTTATGCCCCTGTTCCTAGCAAAAGAACAGGACCAGTTACCCCCTGTAACGACCCAACATACAGGAGCTATGGTAGCCGGAACCTACACCCATACAGGTAGCCCGGAGGCGAACTGGTAGGAACCGGCAGGCAAGTGAGTACTTGACCAACGGAGACCCGATGGCCCGGGCTCCGAGATGAGCAGACTTAGTGGACAAGTATTTAGGTACATGGCTACGCCCAAGATTGGTGTCAGCGTACTTAGGGACCTATGAAGGGCCAATACACAGCTAGGCTGGGTAAC
>PYWC01000012.1:1534831-1565356 GCA_003182015.1 Tuber magnatum
TCCTCTCGAGACCTTAATTGAGTGAAGCGTCAGGCTTAACGATATTAAGTTTTACCGTCTACTTTACTCTTACATCTGTGTGAACTTTTAGCGATAAGTTTGAAGTTGTTTGGTGCGGTCGCAACCTTGGGATCCATCTTCCTAGGGGTGCCCCGGTTACACCCCCACACTAACTGGTTGACTACACTATTCAAGTGTTAGGAGGCTTTAAACCCTCTTACAGGCTCCTATACAACCTGTCCCCCCCTAGAGCCTGAAGCCCTGCAGGGTTGGCTCAGTGAAAACCTAAAGAAGTACTACATCAGTGTTGCATATAAGATAAACTAGAATAGTGTTATGGGCATATCACGTAACCATTGGCAAAAGGTCCAGTGCTCAATTCTAAGATCCAGTGGAATATTTGAAGAATAAGATAATTTCTACCAACATGATGCCGGCACTAAACCCTCAATTATGCCACCACAAATATTCACTGATGGAGAGAATATCACTGAATCCTCAAGGGTGGATTCTCGGCTATCCTGTTAATGTCGAACAAATTAATTCAGTCAGTTGGTTATAGAGATAATAGCATGCAAAGATTTTTCTGCTGTGTCTAGCAACAAAAGGCAATCAGTGGGTTGCTCGGCTACTCCAATAGGACTCTCCGGGTCCAGCACGTGCACTAAGACTGTGCAGTGAGTTATTTGATCGAGGAATGTGGAGGAAATCCTGAAGAGAGAACAATGCCCAAGAGATACTTATTCATCTGTACCCAGAGGCAAAACAAGATAGATCCAGTAAAGGGCCTGCCATACCAAAAGTGAATCCAGAGTATCAAGGAACGTAAATGCTATAGGTGCAGTGAAGAAGAAGCATGCCTCGTGCAGGTTGATACAGGCAGATGATAGATCCAACTACATTAGTAAGTCTGTTATCAGAGCTGATCACTCCATGTGCAGGGAATGAACCAGTAGCCACTTACTACCATGAAAGAGTTCGAGTAGCTAGGAGTCAAGCAGACACTGTGAGGAGAAGAGTGGGAACACTATCCCTAGAGTCTAGAGAATTCAGAGTCAAGTGGGGTAAAGGTTTTCAGTGTCTATGAAGTTCATACTAAGTAAACAAAGGAAGATATGGGAGCAGTAGATGGTCCGCACATACCCAGATGCAGAATATAAATACCAAAGTGCCTCCCATACTTTTACAAACCTTATAAGCAATGTAGAAAATATCTTATCAAAATATTCTTTGTATGATATAACTTTTATACTTCTATCTATTCTGAGCATAGGGAGCCTTTCTAGCATTTACTTCTTCAAGTATCAAGCCTTGGTCAGAACTAGCTTGTCCTTAGAGTCGGCTACCGCCAAATACTATATTAATAAATCTGGCACACTACTGAGGTTCACAACTACTTTCTCAAATGAGACTGGAGGACTGTCGATCCAACATCCTGCAATAGTTATTCCAATTCTACATAGCCAAAAACTCTCACATACAAGACATCTAGTTTGATTGTGGTATAAGTGAAGTTTTTGAAAACAAAGATCTTCCCTTCTGGTTCATTGATCATGGGATCAAGTGGGCCCTTGAAACCATTACACTTATATAGAAGGAAGACAAGATGTCACAACTCTTGATTGATGCAGAATCTGGGGAGTCTAGCCAGACATGTATGTTACGCACAGAGAGACTGCGAAGGCTGATAAGCGTATAGGGACTGGGTCAGGATAGCCCATACCCACTACTACCAGCACCCACGGGGCCAAGCGATAATGTTCCACCACTACGACTAGATATAACACCTATAACTAAAACGCTGTGGGGACTACCACTACCTAGGGGCCCCATACATAAAGCATGCAGATGAGGTGAAGTGGACAATAATCATACTCAGGGACCTGGACTCCCTCAGGCACCACTGACTTTGGTATCTTTGCCACATATATTAGGACACTGATCAGTCGGTTGGACTGTAGTATAACCCAGACACAGAATGGCCCGATAGTCACCTATGGGACTCTATCGGAGGAGGGCAAGGAGACAGCAGAAGGGCTTGCTCAGGTATGAGAATAACCCTTGAATGGAGAAAAGCAGGGAGGAGGCTGGTTGGCGCTCTGACAAAATAGAAGTAGAAAACTAGAAGTAGGGGTGGTCACAGATATCACCAGATTTGAGGGGGTAATCGAAGTTGCCTTTGCTCACATGTACGAGCGATCAGATCAAACAGTAGCAGTAACAGGATAGCTGTACCAGGACCTGGAACACACTATCCATAAATCTGTAAGTAGGGATCAAGAGCTCTGCACAGGCCTGGGCAAACCCCCAGAGAAGTTAGAGGAGTAGCAGCAGCTGCAAGAACCCCAAAATCTGTATTTCAATATGGAACTGCAGACCATCATCAGGAAGGAGATGATAGGGCTAAGGGGTATACAGCAGTACGTGGGCCTGACATTGACCAAGTCGTCCCAGGAGATGGCCACACAGGTACTAATGGCATTAGGCTCATAACATGGTGGCTCAACCCATAATAGGAAGACATGAAGAGGACATTGAGGTTCATCCCGACAAGACCAAGAAAAGAAGCCAAAAGACCAAGAGACCCAGCTGGAGACCACGGAGCTGGACCTGGATGAGACTGTAGCTCCGACTAACATGGCCAGAGTCATAGGAGATCCGGACTAGGTGGATGACAGATAGGATTATAGTGGAGAAAGACTGATCCACTGCTTGGGCTCTATGCCAATAGGCAGGCCTGGACAGCAGAAGACAGCTAAGGTAGAGGGGGCCATAGGGTGATGCTGCAACTGGCCAGAAAATTGGCTTAAAAGAAAGTACTATATCAAAAGAAAGCTGCTAACCCTCCCTTCATATATGAAGCAAAGTCCTACAAGGATATCAAAACTTGGCTATATGCATGCCAGAACTACTTTAGCCAAAATACAGTATTGTGGATGAAGATTCGGGATGGAATCAAGTACGGTCTGGGAAAGATGACGGGTGCCTACAGGACGCCGCTTAGCGACTGCTACAGAAAGAGCATAAAAGGGATTGAAGGGCATGCCACTGGCCCTAAATGGTTGTTATGAGAACACTTTAGGCATAACATAATCATGTGATTCTCAGCAATCAATGATGACTAGAAAGCTTTAATGCAGATGAGAAAGATCAAGCAGGGGAAGACCATCGAGAAGTATCTTTTGCAGATGGAAAACTTGTACCTAAAGGTCAAGCTCCAGGAAACAGCAGGGAGAAAAATAGGAAAAAACCAACTACGCGAGGCAGTACTGAGATGGCTGTCTCATAAACGTTATGATACTGATACCGAATAGCTAGAGCATCTTCATATAGTCTGCAACCAAGAGGAAGCTTTCTGTTAGAGTGAAAGGCCATGATGAGACAGCCCCTCAATCTCTGTGGGTTTTTTTTGGCCCTTTGACAGGATGGCGGAAGGACTCAGGTAAGTAGCTGAAGAGAGGAAAGGAAGAAAGGCAACCTAGCAAGTTCTAAAGAAAGATAGTACCTGGAAACTTCAAGCCTGCACAGTTTAGCCCAGGCAACCAACAGACCAAGACTCAAGGAGTTGAACATACAGACTGGAAAAAGATTCATGAATGAATACCACAAAACTTAGTTGACAAACACCCAGAAAATCAAAGCTGCACCAGGTGCAGACACGCCAACCACAAGTGAGGAGCTTGTAGAAAGAGAGTCATTGTCACAATAATAGGGCAACAGAACGCAGCAAAGTTTAGGCCCTGAAACTTGGCGTTTCAGGATAGCGCCCCTAGGCCAGTGGTGAACCAAGTCCACATATTCCCAGCACCTAGACTTCAGAAATTGTCAGACCAAGAAGGGAGATAGGTCAGACAACTAGGAGCCCTACTAAAAAACCAGAACCTACCTGCCAAGGAAGGCCAATGGCTTATTTAAGGATACCAGAGAACCGCACCAACTAGGTTCTAAGTATGGGCATGGCCAAAAGAGTGAAAAGAATTGAAAACTGTGCATAATAGGGAAAGTTAGGCCATCTCAGAGGGAGGCAATAAAGCATGACTAGTGATCTAGATGCAGGACAGTAAGACTTTATATTCCCCTCTAGGTAGGGAAGGCTCAAACCCAACATGGCAGAAGAGAAGACTGTTGCCAGGGATAACACAAAGTATCATAACTCCTTCCTCCAAAGATCATGGACAGAAAATAAATTGGGCTAGTGCAGAACCACTGGAAGGCACTCCCCCAGTCACCAAGATAGCAGCACCAGCAATGGTGAGCTGGTAGGCTACCAGTTGGAAGGCGAGATAATGGACAGTATACTTGCCTTAAATTGTATGCAATGGCAGGGGTTGCACACCTAAGGCTGAGTTAGAAAGGCCTGTCCCTGATCTATACACTGGCAGCATAGACCGGTATGATTGAATATCATCACTGAGGGGAAAAATAATGAAAAATGGCAATGTATATATATAAGGGACTGGGTTTCTGGTTTTCTCTGAGTAGGGCTGAATAGCCAAAATTGTGTAAACACAACAACAAACACCCAAGGTTATTACCTGCCCCAACAAAAATATCCAGTAAACAAAGTCAGGGTAACCCTATAGGGAAGCCAAAGTGACAGAAAATGCTAGTCCTAAATCCCACACTCTATGATTGCCTATGGGGCATAGCAGATTTGAGATTACAAGGTGAACGAGTACCAATTCATGTATTATTAGACCCAGGTTGACAGATGTTTGTCACACAAGATACACTAGTATGAAGGTTAGACCTAGTAACCATTCAATGAGAAAACCCTGTTAATATAATAGTGTTTGACAGTGCATATTCTCAAAATACAGGAAAATGCTGCACTGCTGCCATCATGCTTGAAATTGAAGTTAACCAACATGGTTAGGAAACTACTTGTGAGGTCATGTACCAGGGAATCTATGACCTAACTATACCTTTTAGCTACTGGCATCGCCCGCACGCCATATTGTATATAGAGGATACGAAACAGTGGGTATTTCAAGCTGAGCAGTCCAAGCAACCCCGCGATGTAATAGGGCCACTGCTAGGAAGATAGATCCCAAGGTTGCGACCTTACCGAACAACTTCAGACTTATCGCTGAAAGTTCATATGGATGTAAGAGTAAAGTAAACAGTAAAACTTAATATCATTAAGCCTGACGCTTCACTGAATTAAGGTCTCGAGAGGATTGCTTGTTGGAGTGGGAGAGTTCTCGCATAGACATTGAAGTAGTTTTATCCTATGCCAGAAACCCTCCTATCAGTTTGCTCCAACCATTCGAGCACACCCTTCTCCACTAAGAGTGGTCTGGCATGTCCCCTAGCATACCCTTCAGGCATGTGTATATCGACATACTCTGGTTGGTGTTCATCTCATGCAGTTATTGTTTCCACCGCGCATTTCTATTTTGCTCACCGCAGTGAAAACTTCTTCGTATCAGTGCCAGGACAGTGGCTAACCGTTAAAACACCTGGTGAACTAGACTACCTATAACACCCTTCTGATATGCATTGATCTATACATGACCTCAGAAGCTACCATAAGCGGTTTATCTATCTACTATTTACAGTTCTTGGACTTCCAGTATTTTCTGCAGCCTATGATGGCCCGTGGGTGATCCAATAGGCACTATCCATGACCACTATCTCGGATCCATCTTACCTGTGGTAGGAATCATGCTTTTAGTGTCTCTGCACTTCTCTTACAGAGCCTATGGCGTTGGGGAGACATTTGGGTTTGGTAGGTCTAAAACTCTTCTGGTCGCCCCGGCATCATCCAGGACTACCTTTGGGACCCCCACGGTTAACTCCTGTTAACTCCGCCACATTTAGTCCATTTTACTCTGAACAACTTGGAGGAGGTACTCCACGCTCCAACCTATGCCCTCTTGTATCTCCTGCGAACAGCTTATGGTCAACCGGATAGCAGCGACGCATGCCGTGTTGCAAGTAGGTCTCCAAAGATTCCTCCTTGCTAGACTGCCCACAACTGCACTACTATTTGCCCATGACGTCCAGGCCTCAAGGCTGGGCTAGAGGGGAATGATAGGAATAATGTCTCCAATTTACAGCTTCTTCGGAGCTGCATAGCTCGCCTAATAGCATCTCTCAGAACTACAGATTCCAGTATTGTGCATGGCTTCGCATGACAAACATTCCTTTTACTTTTTTCCAAACTGCCTGTGGGACTTTATATTGAAACGTAGGGTAACTCATGACTTTAGACAGGGTAACCCAAGCCCCATGGCAGGATAACCTGATCCTGAGGGTAGGGTAATCTTGTCCGGTGAACAAGATGACTTTACCCTGTTACCCTGCCTATTCTATGGCCAGAGATAGACACTTCTAACCTTTTTCCTGTTACCTTGCTCAATGGAGTAATGGCCCCTTTACAGATCCCTAAGTGTGCTGACATCGCTCCCGGGTGAAGCCAAGTACCTAAGTACCTTGCTAGCTATTTCAGTTCATCTTGGAGCCTGGGCCATCAGGTCTCCATAGGTCAAGTACTTACTTACCAGCCTGTTCTACCAGTCCGCCTCCTTGCTGCCTGCCTGGGTGTAGGTTCCAGCTGCTATAGCTCCTGTATGCTAGGTCGTTACACTGGAACATGAGGAGGGAATTGGTATTGAGTGGGATGAGAGCATAGCCACAGACTCTGCTATGAGATACACGAGCCAAATAGTGGGCCCAGAAGACACTGAGGGAGTAGTCATGGAGACGCTGCCAAAGCCTGACCAGGAGTATGGCGTCGTCCTCTTGCCACAAATAGTGGAACAGCTCCCAAGTCATAGTACTTTTGATCCTTAGATCAAAATCACCATACGCAAGAAGCCCCCATAGGGGCCTGTATACCTGTTGTCCGAAAGGAACTGCAGGCATTGCAACAGCATCTTGACAAAACATTATATGAGAGAAAGGTAACAGCTAGTCAATTACTAGCCAGTACCTCTATATTGATCATACCCAAGCTAGATAGACAACTAAGACTTTGCCTTGAAAACTGTAGACAAAACAAGGTTACGATCGCCAATAATCATCCACGACTACGCTTGCATAAACTCAGAGATAGGGTAGTCAGATCGTGTCTTTTCACCAATTTGGACCTAAGAGGATGGGTACCACGTGATACACATAAAAATGGAAAATGAATGGAAGACTACCTTCCACACTTAATATGGCTACTATAAGTACCATGTAATACCATCTGGGCTAGTTGGTACACTAGCTATGTTCCAAGATGTGATGCATATTGTTTTGCGAAAGTTTCTTGACTCAGAAGTCATTATTTATATAAATGATGTCCTGATTGATTCCGAGAATGAGGAAGAACACATTAGACTAGTCAAGGAAGTATTACCTAAGTTGCGGATGTACCAGCTAGTATTATCGATCACTAAATCCATATTCCATACCAAGACAGTGGAGTTTTTGTAATACATAGTGAGGACAGATGGGATCACTATGACTGATGAAAATGTTAAAGCTGTAAGAGAATGGATGAAACTTGAGTCTATAAAGGACATACAAACTTCTATAGAATTTGCAAACTTCTACCACAGATTCATCAAGAATTTTGTGGGGATTTGTAAACCCATAATAGAATTACTAAAAAGTGACCCAAAGGGGTTCAGCTGGGGGACAGAGCAGGAGGAGGCTTTCAAATTCCTAAAAGAACATTTCCTGACATCTACTGTTTTGGCCCATTTCTACTCAGACTGAAACACAGTGGCGGAAACAGATGCTAGTAATTTTGTACTAGGGTGTATAATGTCCCAGTATATTGAAAAAAGATTACACCCAACCACACTTTACTCATAAAGGCTCAACTCAGATGAATGCAACTATGACATCCATGACAAAGGGTTGGTAGCCATAGTTGAAGCATTCAAGATATGGTGTCACTACCTTGTAAGAACCAAGAAACCTATTCTGGTATTCACCGATCCTTAGAATGTACAATACTTCCTCATGACTAAGACTTGGCGTGCTAGGCAGAATAGATCGGTACGGAACTTAGCAGATTTCAACTTCATAATTGTGTACCGATCAGGGTCAAGTGGCACAAAGCCAGATGTATTAACCAGACAGCAGGAGTACTGTCCTGAAGAAGGACCTGCGTAAAGTGAGAAGCTCCCAATGCTAAACCCTACACACTTCAACCAAGTAATAGTGGTAGTGGTAGGAAAAGAGAAGGAACCTGATCCAAGCCAAAAGACATCAGAACTGACATATCCTCAGGCTATGAGGTTATACCGCAAAGGTCAGATCCTGACCAGGAGCTCAAGCAAAGTGACAAAACATGATGTTTACGTCTTGGAAGGGATAGTAATACCTGTGTACTAAGAAGAAACAGTGGCTACCAGAATAGCCTCAGCAGTACCAGTGGGAACCTGTGGATCGGTAGCTTCCCAGAGTGGCCTCACTATCTGCCACAGAATTGTAGTTGGAGCAGGAGTCATAGACCAAGGCTACTAGAGGTAAGTAAAAGTATTGCTGTTCCATTTGAAGGACTATGACTACTACATGGGGAACGGAGGATGAGTCGCTCTGCTCTTAATTCAAAACATTTTGGATAGAGAGCCCCCAGAAGAAATTGAACTAGGTGATACTGAGAGAAGTCAGAGGGGAATTTGGAAGTACAGAGACCAGTGTAGTAGAAACCAAAACCAAGAGCATTTAGCTGAAAGAGGAAAAGTGGCGAAACTAATGCATCGACAGGTTCGACCAGGAGACACCCAACACCCTGATAATAGAACAGACCATGTTCTGAAATGCGGTGGTTATCAAAGCCATAGCACCAAGGTTTAACAGCCAATTTTCATGACAGGTGGGGGTTAAAGGAATAGCAGATCACAACTGAAGAATGAGAAGGAAGAAGTTGGAAAAGCTCTGAGATAAGGGAAAAGAAATTCTAATGCATTGGACTTTAGCGGCTGGCCTCTTATACTATAAAAGTTGGCTATTTGTTCCAAAGAATGAAGCTCTACATATACTGCTTGCTCAAAGCACCCATGATTTAAAGGTTACAGCACATTTCAAGCAGGAAAAGACCATAGAAATTGTAACAAGAGAATTGTGCTAGAAGGAACTCGCAGAATAGATAGACAACTCTGTACGATCTTGTGATGAGTGCCAATATAACAATGCACCATAGTACATGAAATATGAAATTCTACAGCCTTGAAAAATACCATATGCGGTGTGGACTTCAATCTCAGCTAACTTTATAACACAGTTATCCAAGTAGGAAAAAATATTCACATCATGCTAGTGGTCTATCGCATTGTTAAGACGGTCTACTTTATAGGCCTGAAGGAAAATGCAGTGGCCAAGGATGTAGCCCTGGTCTTCTTCCACGAGGTGTGGAAGCTACATGGGCTGCCAACAGAAATCATCCTGGGTGTGGATGCAAAGCTTGTGGGAGAATTCTGCAAAAGCCTCCACAAGCTCTTAGGGATTAAGCGAAAGGTGTCAACTGCATACTATCCTCAGATGGGTGGACTGACAAAATGAACCAACCGAGTGCTGGAAGGTTGTTTCCAGAGTTTCATCATCTGTAACTGGGATGATTGGTACCAACTGCTTCTGCTAGTAGGACATGCCTATGTTAATTCCATTATGAGTTCGCACTGACTAACCGTATTCTACACGAACTATGGATACCATCTGCAGACAAAATTGTTAAAAGGGTAAGAAGCTCAAGACTCAAAAGCTACTACTTATGCCTACTGGATGAAGGAAATACATGGACAGGCGATAGCAATACTAAAGGCAACCAGAGAAGCAATAGGGCAGTACCATAATAAGAAAGCTAGGCCTCAACCTAGCCTTCAGACAGGCAACTTGGTTATACTGAACCCTAAAAACATTCATACCAAACAACCCTCCAAAAAACATAGTCCAAAGTTGTACAGACCATTCAAGATCCTGGAGCCACATGGCAACCCAGCATTTAAGCTGGAAATCGAGGACCACTAGAAGCTCTATCCCATTTTCATGTCTCGCTATTAGAGTCCTACTGAACCTTGGTCCAACCAGCTCGGAAACAACCTCTCTAGGCACCAGAAGATATAGATGGTAACCTGGAATAGAAGGTTGAGAAGATAGTAAAGAGCAAGGTTATTTCATATACTTGCAGGGTTCATAAGGGCAATAGAATGATCTCCGAACTAAGGTATTTTGTAAAATGGCGAGAGTTTTGGGAGGATGAGAACACCTGGGATCCGCCAGCGCATTTAGAGAATACAGCCAAGTTGGTAGAAGGGTTTTGCCAGACCAACTCAGAGATACCACAGATATAGAAAAAGGATAACAAGGAAAGGTTTTCCTAGGTATGGCCAAGTAAACATGCAACAGTTTTTCACCCAATCTTGCCAAGTCTTTAAAGGAATTAAATTTGTACACTACTAGAAAAATAGATCATACAGAATAGAGCCAAACTCTTTGAAAGGGAAGCACATGTTACAGATAAGATGAACAGGTATAACGTAATGGCAGGTCAGGTGATTATTGGCAAAAGGTTACGTGTTCGATCTCAGGGTCCGTCAAGGTATTTGGAGAATGAGGTAATTTGTAGCAATACGATACCGGTACCAAACACTCAACCATGCCACTGCTGAAGGTCACTGACTACAGGACCTTCGCTGAATCCTTCCGAGTTGATTCTCTACTATCCTGATATGGTTGAACGAATTGATTTAGTGGGTGGGCTGTGGAGATAAACACATACAAAGATCTCTTAGCTGTGACAACTGACAGAAGCCAACTGGGGAATTGCTCGAACACTCCAATTAGAGTCTCCGGGTCCAGCATATACAGAAAGACCAAGGAGCAAGTCAGTTGGTGGAGGAATGTGGATGGAATCCTGCTGAGAGAATGACGCCTAAGAGATAATTGTTCATCCACACCCAGAGGCATGACAAGATAGAGGCAGTATCGGGCCTGCCATGTGAAAAGTTAACCCTGAGCATCAAGAGGCTTAAATGCCATAGGCATAATAAGGAAGGAGCATGCCTTCTATGGGTTAATGCAGATGGATGATAGATCTAACTCCATTGGCAAGTCTGTTGTTAGAGCTGATCGCTCTATATGCAGATAATAAACCAGTAGCCACTTGTTATGGTGAAACAGTTCAAGTAACTATGAATCAAGTAGATTCTACAAGAAGAGGAGTGGGAACATCCTCTCCATAGTCTACAGAATTCAGAGTCAAGTAGGATAAAGGTTTTCATGGTCTACAAAGTTTGCACTAAGGAAATAAAGGATGATATCAGAGAAGTAGATAGTCCATGAATACCAAGACACAGAATATAAATATCCTTGTATCTCTCATCCTTTTACAGACATTATAAACAATGGAGAAGAGATCTTATCAATATATTTGTTATATAATAAAACTTTTATACTTCTATCCATTCGGAGTGCAGTCAGCCTTCCTAGTATTCACTTGATCATGTATCCAATCGTAGTCACAACTCACATGAGTTTAGAGTCAGTGACTGGAACAATTCCAACCGGTTAGCACTTCCTTGACACAGGCAATGATACCTTAGCCACGAACACTTGAAACTACTTGTCTGCTTCCTGAGTCAGATAGCGAAGCACCCAAGGCTCCTATCTTATGACTCTCTTACAAGGGTAGTTGCGCAGTGGGGCTACGTAGGTGGAGACTAGAGTAGTAAAGTTATAGGTAAGAAGATACAAAGATGATAGCATGAAGAGCTCATCTTCCCGGGTCCCAGTAACCTTTTTTATACTCACTCTTCACACCAACCCTAACCCTGTGACTCATACCTCTGAGTCACCTCCCATAGTCATACGCGCTAGTACATCACATGCGTGAGACCCATGACTCACTAGTTGAGTCATGTGTGAAAGTCATTACATCATACGACCTCGCAACTGCGAGTCGTCCAAACATATTTAACCAATGACAACATACTAGCGACTCACAACTGTGAGTCATGTGAAACTCCATGACTCTAACGTGAGTTATGGTGCAAAAGCCTAACCAATCTGCCTTGCCTTTAAGCCTTACTCAGTTCTTCCAACATTTTGTTCTGAGTATTCCATGACGTACGAAACCTTCCTCCCCTGTCACCATTTGTGACAGCTACCACCTAACAATCAAACCCTCTACCTCACCAGTGACTTCTTTCATCCTGTCTATTAAAAAGAATGATTGCTCATTACAATTGTAGATAGACTATCAGGCCCTGAACAATGCAATGATCCAAGCCATGGGCCCACTTCTACTTTTAATGGAAATATCTATTGTAACGTGTTCAGACCAGGTCCTAGTCACGTGGTGGTAAGATAGGAGCAGATGACTTCTTGGTCAACAAGAAGCGAGGGCTGCTTACTAAAGGAGGCTTCAAAGGGTGTAATAGGGAAACAAAGAAGTAACCATTCAACTAAGTATATTTAGAATACTGGCAGTCAAAGTCTGCTGTTTCCATCGTGGAAATCAGCGGTCTTTAAATACAGCATATCGCTTATCTCCAGTATAAGCGATATTCCAAAACATTGTGTGTATCAACTGATAGCACACGAAACAATACAAGTATCAAATGATACTGTAAAACTAAACATAAAACCTTGTGTGTATCAACTGATAGCACACGAAACAATACAAGTATCAAATGATACTGTGAAACCAAAGATAAAACCTTGTGTATATCAACTAATAGCACACGAAACAATACAAGTATCAAACGATACTGTGAACCCAAACATAAAACCTTGTGTGTATCGACTGATAGCACACGAAACAATACTAGTATCAAACGATACTGTGAAACCAAACATAAAACCTAACCTAGTACCCATACCAGTTACATCTATGCAAACCTCAAAGGCTAAGATCTTCACCAAGCTAAATATCCACAGAGCATATAACCTAATATGCATAAAGAAGGGGAAGAGTGAAAAACAGCCTTCAAGCCCTAATACTGCCTGTACCAGTCCCAGGTTATGCCATTTGGTCTTGCTAATGCCCGTACTACCTTCTAAGCATAGATCAACAAGGCCCTGTACCCAGACTTAAACCACTTTAGTACTACCTACCTGGATGATATCTCTATCTATAGTGAGAGCAAAGAAGAGCAAGTTGAACATATTCCCTAGGTCCTGAAAGCCCTTGCTAATGGCCAGTCAGAAGTTAAACCCCACAAGAGTGAATTCCATATAAGTGAAGTCGAGTTCCTTAGATTCATCATCACTACCCAAGACATCTCCATGGACAACACCAAGGTATAAACTATTATTGTCTGGCCTATACTGATGGGTATATAGATTGCACATACTTTCTTAGGATTTGGCAACTTCTATCATCATTATATCAACAACTATTTCCATCCTGCCTGGTCTCTTATAGTACTTATCAGGAAGAATCTGCTGTTTATCTGGATACCTAAATACCAGCATGCTTTTAAGATACTCAAAATGGCCTTTACCACTGCTCCAGTCCTAGCCTATTTTAATTTCTTCAAGGAAGTAATTATTGAAACAGATGCCTTAAACTTTGTGTCTGCCGGTGTTATGTCACAGTAGAATGAGAAATGAGTGCTCTATCTTGTAGCCTTCTACTGTCAAAAATATACACCAGCCAAATGTAATTATAACATCTACAACAAGCAGCTCATGGCCGTAGTCTGTACTTTCAAGCAGTGGAGATGTTATCTTATTGGCCACAAAGTCACAATCCTGATTGACCATTCCAACTTGAAACACCTTTCCAGCAAATGCCCCTTGAACTGTAGACAAGTTTAGTGGTCGGAGTTTCTTACACAATTCACCTAGAACATCAAGTGTGGTCCAGGAAAGTTGAATGGAAAAGTAGACATCTTAACTCAGATCCAAGGGCCCACAGTGGAAGAAGAAGATCAGTGAAGAGAACATCAGATACAGGCAGTATAGGTTGAAGCCCCATACTATACGTTTGTTGGCGAACATCATACTCCTCACAGGAGCATCTCCCCTGGATGATCTTTGGCAGAAGTCAGATGATACTGGCCCAACTCCAAAACAGATTCTGAAGGCCTTAGACTAAAGAGACTGCCACTCCATTCTCATCTCTCTAGCTGAGTGCCGTAAACAGGAGAACAGACTACTGTTCTAAGATCAACCAGATGTCCCTCTCTATGACATGCTACATTTGTCACTGATTCAAGAAGCTGATAACCATCTAGCAGTAGGACACCCTGGGAGAGCCAAGACCCACAATTGGTGTCGCGTCTTTTCTACTGGCTGAGTATGCGTCACAATATTAAATACTTTGTGAAAAACTAACAGACTTGCCAATACAGTCACACCTCATATCATGGCCCCTTTGTTATACTATGCCCCCTTCCAATTCCTGACAAGACTTAGGAACAGGTGTGTATGAATTTCGCCCCTGGTTTACCTTGAAGTCAGCGACATGATGCCATCTTAGCAATAGTGGATAGGTTAACTATGAGGTATTACTTGATCTCCTGTTGTACCACTATCAATGCCCCAATATTGGCCGTACTATACCTGGATCATATATAGAAATACTACCATCTCCCCACCGGTATCACCTCTGAGCATGGCACCCAATTCACCTCACAGTCCTGGAAATCATTGTGTGATCGCCTCAAGATGTCCCGCAAGCTTTCAACCACCTTTCGTCCCCAGGCCAACAGCCAGACTAAATAAGTAAACGCCATCATAGAATAATACCTACATACCTACATCAACTACCAGCTCGACAACTGGTTCTGTTAGCTCCCTATGGCCATGCCACAGCCACCTGACCGGGGTAGAGTGGCATTGGGGTTATGCCTACATATAGGGGAACTGGGGGTGGAGAGTTGCCTAGCAATAGAAGGGGTTGCTTAGCTAATATTCCACATAACAAAATCTCATAGAAACTGATAGGAGATCATAGATGTGGATAAAGAAAGGGTTAGGGATATAGGGATTTGTTAGTGCAGGGTTTTCCTTTATTATATAAAGAGCTGTGCTCCTTAGTGATTTACTTTCTTTACACAACGTGGTAATTTCCTACCTATACCTATACTTAGGAATTACAACTTTGTTTCTTCTTCATGTTACCAGAACCTGTGAACCCATACCTTGACCCCTGAGACCCTGTTCCTACCTCCCTCTAGTCCTGACACAAACACGTCTTGTTTGTACCCCTATACCTATCTCTTGTCTCGCCTACTATGATATGCCTTAGACTATTGGCCCTTGACCCTGCATAGACTCTACCTGCTACAGGCTGAACTTGCTGCCAATAACTATGTATCTGAGTCTACTGGCCTGTCCCTATTCTTTGCCAACCATAGTTACAACTCCCACATGGACTTTCTTGAAGGGCCTGCTGCACCTAAAGAGGCACCCAAAGCAGTGGAGTTTCCTTAATGCATGAGCAAAATTTATGAGCACCTCCATTCTGAGACCGCTTATGTCCCTTTGAGTTTTACTTTCCTTACACAACCTGGTAATTTCCTACCTACAACTATATTTAACAATTACACCTTTGTTTCTTCTTTGCATTATTTGAACCCTTGAACCCTGACACTGACTTCTGAGACCCTGTCCCTGGCCCCCTCAAGCCTTGATACAAATATGTCTTGTTTGTCCACCTGTACCCATCTCTCATTTTGTCTACCATAGTGTGGCTGGGACTATCTGCTCCTCACCCTACATGGACCCTCCCTATAACATCCAACTAACTGATATCCAAATCATGTTTTAAGGATGTATAGCAAATAGATACAGGAGACCATACTTTCTGTAAGAGAAAGAAACGAAGGAGGAGAGAGAGTATTATAATGAAATATTAGATATAGAAAATCAAGGAAAGAGATAGAGACAAGAGCAGAAAAGAAGCTTAGCATTGGTTGAAAGAACTAAAGAGTTTAAACTTTTGCAAGAACTTAATGCAAATGTTTACGGACTTGATACAACAAACTCTCTACCTTTCTGTAACGTGTTCGGGCTGGGCCCTAGTCACGTAGCGGTACGATAGGAGCGGATAGCTTCGTGGTCAACACGAAGCGAGCGCTGCTTGCTAAAGGAGGCTTCGAACGGGGCGTAATAGGAGATCAGAGAAGTAACCGTTCAACCAAGTATATTTAAGAATACTGTCTGTCGAAGTCTGCTGTTTCCATCGCGGGAATCAGCGGTCTTTAAATACAGCATATCGCTTATCTCCAGTATGAGCGATATTGCAAAACAATGTGTGTATCAACTGATAGCACACGAAACAATACAAGTATCAAACGATACTGTGAAACCAAACATAAAACAATGTGTGTATCAACCGATAGCACACGAAACAATACAAGTATCAAACGATACTGTGAAACCAAACATAAAACAATGTGTGTATCAACCGATAGCACACGAAACAATACAAGTATCAAACGATACTGTGAAACCAAACATAAAACAATGTGTGTATCAACCGATAGCACACGAAACAATACAAGTATCAAACGATACTGTGAAACCAAACATAAAACAATGTGTGTATCAACCGATAGCACACGAAACAATACAAGTATCAAACGATACTGTGAAACCAAACATAAAACAATGTGTGTATCAACCGATAGCACACGAAACAATACAAGTATCAAACGATACTGTGAAACCAAACATAAAACAATGTGTGTATCAACCGATAGCACACGAAACAATACAAGTATCAAACGATACTGTGAAACCAAACATAAAACAATGTGTGTATCAACCGATAGCACACGAAACAATACAAGTATCAAACGATACTGTGAAACCAAACATAAAACAATGTGTGTATCAACCGATAGCACACGAAACAATACAAGTATCAAACGATACTGTGAAACCAAACATAAAACAATGTGTGTATCAACCGATAGCACACGAAACAATACAAGTATCAAACGATACTGTGAAACCAAACATAAAACAATGTGTGTATCAACCGATAGCACACGAAACAATACAAGTATCAAACGATACTGTGAAACCAAACATAAAACAATGTGTGTATCAACCGATAGCACACGAAACAATACAAGTATCAAACGATACTGTGAAACCAAACATAAAACAATGTGTGTATCAACCGATAGCACACGAAACAATACAAGTATCAAACGATACTGTGAAACCAAACATAAAACAATGTGTGTATCAACCGATAGCACACGAAACAATACAAGTATCAAACGATACTGTGAAACCAAACATAAAACAATGTGTGTATCAACCGATAGCACACGAAACAATACAAGTATCAAACGATACTGTGAAACCAAACATAAAACAATGTGTGTATCAACCGATAGCACACGAAACAATACAAGTATCAAACGATACTGTGAAACCAAACATAAAACAATGTGTGTATCAACCGATAGCACACGAAACAATACAAGTATCAAACGATACTGTGAAACCAAACATAAAACAATGTGTGTATCAACCGATAGCACACGAAACAATACAAGTATCAAACGATACTGTGAAACCAAACATAAAACAATGTGTGTATCAACCGATAGCACACGAAACAATACAAGTATCAAACGATACTGTGAAACCAAACATAAAACAATGTGTGTATCAACCGATAGCACACGAAACAATACAAGTATCAAACGATACTGTGAAACCAAACATAAAACAATGTGTGTATCAACCGATAGCACACGAAACAATACAAGTATCAAACGATACTGTGAAACCAAACATAAAACAATGTGTGTATCAACCGATAGCACACGAAACAATACAAGTATCAAACGATACTGTGAAACCAAACATAAAACAATGTGTGTATCAACCGATAGCACACGAAACAATACAAGTATCAAACGATACTGTGAAACCAAACATAAAACAATGTGTGTATCAACCGATAGCACACGAAACAATACAAGTATCAAACGATACTGTGAAACCAAACATAAAACAATGTGTGTATCAACCGATAGCACACGAAACAATACAAGTATCAAACGATACTGTGAAACCAAACATAAAACAATGTGTGTATCAACCGATAGCACACGAAACAATACAAGTATCAAACGATACTGTGAAACCAAACATAAAACAATGTGTGTATCAACCGATAGCACACGAAACAATACAAGTATCAAACGATACTGTGAAACCAAACATAAAACAATGTGTGTATCAACCGATAGCACACGAAACAATACAAGTATCAAACGATACTGTGAAACCAAACATAAAACAATGTGTGTATCAACCGATAGCACACGAAACAATACAAGTATCAAACGATACTGTGAAACCAAACATAAAACAATGTGTGTATCAACCGATAGCACACGAAACAATACAAGTATCAAACGATACTGTGAAACCAAACATAAAACAATGTGTGTATCAACCGATAGCACACGAAACAATACAAGTATCAAACGATACTGTGAAACCAAACATAAAACAATGTGTGTATCAACCGATAGCACACGAAACAATACAAGTATCAAACGATACTGTGAAACCAAACATAAAACAATGTGTGTATCAACCGATAGCACACGAAACAATACAAGTATCAAACGATACTGTGAAACCAAACATAAAACAATGTGTGTATCAACCGATAGCACACGAAACAATACAAGTATCAAACGATACTGTGAAACCAAACATAAAACAATGTGTGTATCAACCGATAGCACACGAAACAATACAAGTATCAAACGATACTGTGAAACCAAACATAAAACAATGTGTGTATCAACCGATAGCACACGAAACAATACAAGTATCAAACGATACTGTGAAACCAAACATAAAACAATGTGTGTATCAACCGATAGCACACGAAACAATACAAGTATCAAACGATACTGTGAAACCAAACATAAAACAATGTGTGTATCAACCGATAGCACACGAAACAATACAAGTATCAAACGATACTGTGAAACCAAACATAAAACAATGTGTGTATCAACCGATAGCACACGAAACAATACAAGTATCAAACGATACTGTGAAACCAAACATAAAACAATGTGTGTATCAACCGATAGCACACGAAACAATACAAGTATCAAACGATACTGTGAAACCAAACATAAAACAATGTGTGTATCAACCGATAGCACACGAAACAATACAAGTATCAAACGATACTGTGAAACCAAACATAAAACAATGTGTGTATCAACCGATAGCACACGAAACAATACAAGTATCAAACGATACTGTGAAACCAAACATAAAACAATGTGTGTATCAACCGATAGCACACGAAACAATACAAGTATCAAACGATACTGTGAAACCAAACATAAAACAATGTGTGTATCAACCGATAGCACACGAAACAATACAAGTATCAAACGATACTGTGAAACCAAACATAAAACAATGTGTGTATCAACCGATAGCACACGAAACAATACAAGTATCAAACGATACTGTGAAACCAAACATAAAACAATGTGTGTATCAACCGATAGCACACGAAACAATACAAGTATCAAACGATACTGTGAAACCAAACATAAAACAATGTGTGTATCAA
Organism: Tuber magnatum; assembly: GCA_003182015.1. Taxonomy (NCBI): domain Eukaryota; kingdom Fungi; phylum Ascomycota; class Pezizomycetes; order Pezizales; family Tuberaceae; genus Tuber; species Tuber magnatum. The sequence continues at coordinate 1,554,357 of PYWC01000012.1, forward strand.
CCGATAGCACACGAAACAATACAAGTATCAAACGATACTGTGAAACCAAACATAAAACAATGTGTGTATCAACCGATAGCACACGAAACAATACAAGTATCAAACGATACTGTGAAACCAAACATAAAACAATGTGTGTATCAACCGATAGCACACGAAACAATACAAGTATCAAACGATACTGTGAAACCAAACATAAAACAATGTGTGTATCAACCGATAGCACACGAAACAATACAAGTATCAAACGATACTGTGAAACCAAACATAAAACAATGTGTGTATCAACCGATAGCACACGAAACAATACAAGTATCAAACGATACTGTGAAACCAAACATAAAACAATGTGTGTATCAACCGATAGCACACGAAACAATACAAGTATCAAACGATACTGTGAAACCAAACATAAAACAATGTGTGTATCAACCGATAGCACACGAAACAATACAAGTATCAAACGATACTGTGAAACCAAACATAAAACAATGTGTGTATCAACCGATAGCACACGAAACAATACAAGTATCAAACGATACTGTGAAACCAAACATAAAACAATGTGTGTATCAACCGATAGCACACGAAACAATACAAGTATCAAACGATACTGTGAAACCAAACATAAAACAATGTGTGTATCAACCGATAGCACACGAAACAATACAAGTATCAAACGATACTGTGAAACCAAACATAAAACAATGTGTGTATCAACCGATAGCACACGAAACAATACAAGTATCAAACGATACTGTGAAACCAAACATAAAACAATGTGTGTATCAACCGATAGCACACGAAACAATACAAGTATCAAACGATACTGTGAAACCAAACATAAAACAATGTGTGTATCAACCGATAGCACACGAAACAATACAAGTATCAAACGATACTGTGAAACCAAACATAAAACAATGTGTGTATCAACCGATAGCACACGAAACAATACAAGTATCAAACGATACTGTGAAACCAAACATAAAACAATGTGTGTATCAACCGATAGCACACGAAACAATACAAGTATCAAACGATACTGTGAAACCAAACATAAAACAATGTGTGTATCAACCGATAGCACACGAAACAATACAAGTATCAAACGATACTGTGAAACCAAACATAAAACAATGTGTGTATCAACCGATAGCACACGAAACAATACAAGTATCAAACGATACTGTGAAACCAAACATAAAACAATGTGTGTATCAACCGATAGCACACGAAACAATACAAGTATCAAGCGATACTGTGAAACCAAACATAAAACATTTTGTGTATCAACCGATAGCACACGAAACAATACAAGTATCAAGCGATACTGTGAAACCAAAATTAAAACAATGTGTGTATCAACCGATAGCACACGAAACAATACAAGTATCAAACGATACTGTGAAACCAAACATAAAAACCCTAGTACCCGTACCGGTTACACTTTCAGATACCTATGATAAAAACAATATATCCTGAGTGGAAATTTGAGCAAGATATCTATAAGCGGGGTGACCAAAGCAAAGGAGGTACTGCCTGGCTACTCTATTAGGAGACTATCCTATGGCCTGACTTCTACCCATTTATTTGCTCAATTGAAACAGAGACTGGAAGAGAGATGTAGGCTATTGAGTATAATGCTTCAGCTCATTCAACCGTCCAATGACTGGGAAAGGTGTAACAGGGGCACCCCTAGGAAGATGGATCCCAAGGTGGCGACTGCACCGAACAACTTCAAACTTATCACCAAAAGTTCACACAGATGTAAGAGTAAAGAAAATGGTAAAACTTAATATCGTTAAGCCTGATGCTTTACTCAATTAAAGTCTCGAGAGGATTGATTGTTAGAGTAGGAGAGTTCTCGCATAGATGTTCAAGTAGTTTTATCTTATGCCAGAAACTGCCCCATCACTTTACTCCAACTATTCGAGCATACCCTTCTCCGCTAAGGGTGGTCCAACACGTCTCCTGGCACCCCTTTCTGGCATGCATGTGTCGACACTCTCTAGTCGGCGTTCCCCATATGCACATCTCGTTTCTGCAGCGCATTTCCATTCTGCCCACCGGAGTGAAAACCTCTGCGCATCGGTGACTTCCCAGTGGCTAACCATCAAGACACCTGCTGAACTAGACTATCTATAACACTCTTCCCATGTGCGTTGATTTCTACATGACCCCGGAAGCTACCGTGAGTGGTTTATCTATCTACTATTTATGAGTCTCGGGCTTCCGGTATCTTTCGCAGGATGCGGTGGTTCGGGAGTGGTCCAATGGGCGCTACCCATGACCACCACCTCGGATCCACCTTACCTGTAGTAGGAATCCTGCTTCAAGTGTCTCTGCACTTCCCTTTCCGAGCCTATGGTGTTGGGGACACTTTCGGGTTTGGTAGGTATAAAACTTTCCCAGTTGCCCCGGTACCACCTGGGACTACCTTCGGGACCCCTACGGTTAACTCCGGTTAACTCCGTCAGTTTTGGTCCGTTTTACTCCGAACAACTTGGAGGAGGTACTCCACCTTCCACCCTATGCTCCCTTATATATCCTGTGAACAGCTTACGGTCGACCGGACGGCAGCAACGTCTACAGTGTTGCAAGTAGGTCTCCAAAGATCCTTCTTTGCTAGACTGAACACAACTACGCAACCATTTGCCCATGACGTCCGGGCCTCAAGGCGGGGCCGGAGGGGCATGATAGGAATAATGTCTCCAATTTACAGCTTCTTCGTAGCTGCGTAGCTCGCCCAATAGCATCTTCCAGAACTCCAGATTCCAGTATTATGCATGGCTTCGTGTGACAAACATTCCAGTCATTTTTCCCAAACTCCCCGAGGGACTTCGTGTTGAAAGGTAGGGTAACTCAGATCCTTGAACAGGGTAACCCAAGCCTCAAGGTAGGGTAATCTTGTCCGGCGGACAAGAGGACTTTCTCCTGTTACCCTATCTATCCCACTTCCGGAGATAGACACACCGGGCCTTTCTCCAGTTACCAGCCTAGCTGTGTAACTGCCCCTTCATAGGTCCCTAAGCATGCTGATACTAGTCTTGGCTGTAGCCATGTACCTAAGTACTTGTGCCCCCTAAGTCTACTCATCTCGGAGCCCGGGCCATTGGGTCTCCGTAGGTCAAGTACTCACTTGCCTGCAGGTTCCTACCAGTTCAACACCGGGCTACCTGTATGGGTGTAGGTTCCGGCTACCATAGCTCATGTATGCTGGGTCGTTACAAAAGGAGGAGAGAGCAAGGCTGAGTATTTGGTCAGTTGACTGGCCTACACAGTCTCTAGACTTGAATAAGATTGAGCCTTTACAGGACTATCTAAAGGATTCCTTAGAAGAATATGACTTTAAAGAGTAGAGCCAGGAAACAAATGCATAGATCAAGGCAGTGCTTATTTATAACTAGAACAAAATACCTATTGAGCTAATTAATCGCCTTTGTCTAGATATAGGAAATAAGTTGAAACTGGTTATACAAAATAAGGGGAACAACAATTTCCATGAATGAGCTCTTTTTTCTACTTTCTCCTATATTTGATGATGTCGATTCTAGTTTTGTGTGTATCTTTGTTTGCAATTTGCTGCTTTAGCTTATCTTATCACACGTGACTATTTTATCTATCGGCCGCGCTCGTATGATACCGTACTGTAAGTTAACCCCCCTGCGTGTCTTCAAACCCTGCGATCTCGCTCGCCCACACACACACACACACACCACGAACTCGCCGGACCAAGAGTAACTTAGCGGTATTTAGCCTTATCGATAAACTATTCTTATCACCGCGTTGCACTACCGCTATGGACTGTACTCAGGGGTAGGCAAAAGTCGGGCGCACCCCCAGAATAAGAAATAAACCCAGACATTTCGTGGCACCGCGCCCGACGTACCCTTGTACCCGAGTACGGTAATATGAGCACAGTGACAATGGGATTATAATAGCTATGATGGTGGTGTGGATGCGAGTGATAAGTTAAACTTTGTCTGAAAAGGCTCAAGTCGACTTGGGGGTGAGAATCAATCAATCAATCCCCCCCACCCCCAAGTTTGGTTGGCATCGCGCTGTACAGTACCGTAATGTTGGAAGCTCTCGCAGCGGTAAAAAGTTTTTTCCTTTCTTCGTTTCTTTCTTTCTTTCCTTCCTTCCTCCCTTCCTTTCTTCCTCCTGGGCGATGGCGGTTGGTCAGGACGGGCACTGCTGTGGTCTGTTACCTCACGAGTACTGTACAGTACCAGTATGATGATACGTCTCGCCCCATGGAGAGAGAGAGGGGGGTGGACGCTCACGGGTAGAAAGGTGGCACGGAGGGTGGGTCCATGCTGTGTTCAGCGCGACCCGAAGAAGAAAGAGTGGAGGGAAACCCATCCACCCAACTTACCAGTGTTCCAATGATCCACAACAGTGTCGAATCGATCGTTGCTTGACCCATATGAAATATGATACCCCTTTCCCCTCTCTACTAAACATTGGATTCAGAGGTAGGAACATCGCAAACAGCCCAGAGCCCGCTTACGCCTTCCACAGTACCCGTAGGTGATGACGCACCCCCCCCCTCAAGGAACTCTGATGGTACCATAGTATCCAAATATTGTTGTCACTACGGAGCCAACATCAATCATACCAATCTCTCCTCGCTCTTTATTCGGAACCCCCTCAAGAGACAAAAAACAGGAAATGCTATAATACACTACTACAACGCCGAATTTTTCGTGACTTCGAGCGCACAGAGAGAGTTTGAGAAAGCTTGATCAATCCACCCATCCATCCATCCATCCATCAACCAAAAGAATATAAAGAAGGAACAAGGATAAAAAGAATCAGCCCACCAGTGCAAAATAGAGAAAAAGAAAAGATGAAAAAAAAGATGAATGCCAATGCATGCATGCATCACACTAACAAAAGTAAAAAGAGAACTAGATGGAAAATAAGAAAAAAGGTAGAAGTTCAAGCGAAGGGAAAAAATACTCATGGAAAACCCTCAGATAATGCCATGTGAAAAAGTGAAAAGGTCCTTTTATTTTAGACAGAAGAAAATTAAGCGAGGGAAGAAAAAAGGGAAAAGAGTATGCCAGAAAAGAAAAAACTAAAGGCAGAATCCCAGCCCAGAAGAAAGTAAGAATACAAAAAAGAAGGTAATGGGATACCGCAAAGCGAGACCAGAAATAGAAACCCCGGATAAAAAATTTTTTTATGTTGATTTTCTTTTTCTCGTTCCCTTTTGGACTCCGAAACGGTTAACGCCGATCTCCACCCAACGTAGAAAACATAACATAATCCACATTCTACTTCATGACAACGTTTCTCGAAGAAGAGGACGAGGGGGGGGAGTGCGAGGCAAAGTAAGAAGGTAGAGGTCGAACATTAAACTAAACTGTCCACACTGGAATCCGATACCACCCTGAACTCCAGCAGGGAAAGTCTTTGAACTCTGCCTCTCCGCCCAGCCTCATGTCTTGACTCGCTTCGGTGCTGAACCATCCGAATTGTCCGATCCCGGGCTCTTCCTCTTGCCATTCACATCCGAGTCCTCTCCGAAAATGTTCCGACCCGCTGACACTACAGGTGTCTGGAAATTCAACGGGCTAGGAAGCATATCCGGGTTACCGCCTGCACGAGACGCCGACGTTCCAAAACCGATGCCCCAATCCTGATAGAACGTGGAGGGTGAAGGCAACAACCCGTTGTCACAAAATCGACTCGGTAGAGCAGATATAGGAGTTTCCGATGGCGCACCTGTTGTGGCTGGAGGTGGTCGTGCGAATGGATTGACCGGTCCACCACTGGCACCCGCGCTCCGAAGCGTGACACTGGGCGAGGGTGGTGGAAGTACAACCGGGTGATTACCTTCACCCACACCCTTGACCGATTGACCAGCTGTAGTGCCCGCAGATTCTCGTGGTGAAGACTCAGCAGTGGCGTCGCCGGCATCAGAGTGCTCGCTGGGTATTTGCACCTTGAGCCTTGGTCGCACACCAGGCTTCCCGGGGTTCGACGCCATGCTGTTGGTTCGGGATGGTGGAGGCGGGACGGGTTCCACCGACGACGGTTGGCCATTCACGTTACTGGACGTTGTTGCTGGTGCAGCAGATACGCAAGCGGGAATAGGTTTAGGAGACTGCTTCTCTGACTTTATCGAACTGCTATTCACGCCGCTTGCATTATTCGACCGAGCGACGGAGCCAACATCTACCGAATGAGACCGCGAGGGTTCCTGACCGAAACCAAAATGCTGCGCCAATAAGGACTCGCTTGGCCCAATTGGTGTGAACATACTTCGCGATTTGGCGGGAGCGCGTTTTTCAATCGCCGGAGGAACTTGTTCATCGAGCGGCCTATTTGGAGGTGAGTTCTCCGACGATGGGACAGACCGCTCGGAAGGGAAGGCAGGTGGCATCGACTGTCTCCTGTTGGTCTCATTGATGTATGCTTGGGCTTGGGCTTGGGCTTGGGCTTGGGTCGTTTGAGAATATGGGTACACAGGCATCTGATTCATGTTCGCTTGTTGCATAGGCATCACGGATTGCGGCTGAGGCGCAAAGACGGGCCCATTGGGCATGTAGGCAAAACCATTCTGCGCAGGTGGACCTTGCGAAACAGCATAAGTAGATGGAGGCACCATATTCGAACTATTCCGCCGCTGGTTGCGGGAAGAAGGCCTTGACATCGGTTGTGGGGTCCCGACGCGACCTTGCATATAGGTTCCTTGTCCCCCCATCAGGGTGGATGGAGGGATCGGAGGTGAAGCGGATGTTGAATGACGGTTTCCCATGTGTCCTAATGATTGGAGATGGTGAGGCATAGGATGGTCGTTGGAAGACCGAGAACCCGGTCGAGAAGGAATATCCATATCATCATCGTCCTCGTCCATAGCATCCTTCTTTCCCTGGAAGTCGGCCGGACCCTTGTGTTCATGGGGAGCTTCATACTAAGGCCAAAGTTAGTACGTGTCCACTACTCTCGGACGCGACAAAAAAAAACCCCCCAAAACATACGTAACCATGTCGGCCGATGACCTCCCGGATATCGCCCGAGCAGAATTCGTACAATTTTTTGTTGTGACCGAATATTATAACAGCAACATCTACCGAGCAAAGTACAGAGAGCTCATGAGCCTTCTTGAATAGACCACCTTTACGCTTTAAGAAGGTTCTGCGGACACGATTAATACACAAAAACGCAGGGGAAAAAAAGAGAGAGAGACACGGGTAACAAATTGGAAAAACATACACTGATCGGTTTCGGTCATCCTTGATGGCTTTGATCTCGATCTGCGCACAAACGGACATTAGTCGATAACCCCCAATAATGACAAATTCAAGCCGTTACCTTTCTTCGCCCCATCTCGTAGGGATACCGAGGTGTCAGGAAAAGAGTGCTAGCGAAGAAACTATTCCGAGATGCGGATAGCTTTGTATTCCTGAAAAGTGGTATTCAGATTACCGGAGGTATCAGTGCAACAACGCAACGGTGCGAGCCGATCAATCAGGATGAAGACACCAAGAGCGACGTGGATTGAATCAGAAATAATGTGCAAACGCGGCAACGGCGGTATCGATTATGGATGGTGAAGTAGGGGACAACGGAACGGAGGGAAAGGATGTGGATGAGGCGAAGAGATATAGGTTGCTGGATGAATGGATGAATGGGTAAGGTTGAAAGGTAACGGGGATAGTTATGTAAGAGGAATGGGGTGTGCACGAGGGGCTCTGCCGTTGGAGGGAAATGGTCGACTCGGAAGGAAACGTTGAAGGATAAAAGAGAGAAGGGTTTGTGTGTATATATATATATATATTATATATATATATTATATATATGATATATAGAAGTATACCGGTATGGGACTTTGGGGGAGTNAATAAAGTGTCTCTCATGATTGGTATTGAAGGTGTATTTGTCTTGTATAATAATAATAATTAGTTCAAGTTCTCCGGATAATACGGGGGGAAGCTGATGGCCTGGGCGAGAAGGGGAGGAGAACAGGAAGTGAGAAGACGGTGGGGAAAGGGTCTCCTAGGCCACGGGTACTTACTTCTTCCCCTTGCCGTCACCGCTCAGATCAAGCGTTCGGAGAGTATCTGACAGCGGATGGTGAGGGAAAGCGCAATGGACGGGACCAGTAAAGCGAGATTACAGCGAAAAGGTCAGAGAGGGAGGAAAAGTGTGCGTGCGGTAAAGTCTGTCGCTTGCTATTGAGAGAGATTCTCGGCTTTGGGGGGGGGGACATGCAACCTTTTTAAAATAGAAACCACCTGGACCGAATGTTCCCAAAAATAACTCTGCAAAATCTTCCTTAATTAGACCGAACGGGGTGAATTTACTCCCATGCCTGATCGTACCATTCCCGATCAGGAATTATAACCCTTGTCACCTATCGGTCGGGTGTACTGTACTTGTACTCGACTACTCACTCGTAAACGCTGTCAAATGCTCCAACCCTTCCAACGGCTTTCTCGCGACCCATTGCGGGTGCCGTAGCAGATCCCGGAGGCCTCAGAGGAGAGGCTCGACATCAGCACGATAAACTCTACTCCCCTGTGCTCGAGTGCCGTACAGCATTACCGTACGGTGCCGGCACTGCCGATAATGAATGGGCTTCCCTCGAGACTGTATCAACCCTCCAACAATGCCCCTGCAGAGCCTCCTGCCACCACACACACACACACACCAAAGAAACAAAAAGTAAGAAGGAAGGAGAGAAAAAACAATATGCTCGTATCGTAACCCCCCCAACCTCTCCCATCGACCACTCAGACCACCGTCGTCTAAAACAGGCGCGAATGCAAGCTTCGCGCTCCATCCATCCCAGATGACAAGTCCGCTCGTTGTGCTCGAGTTCTGTACTTTGCATGCAGGTACCGAACCATCTCAACTCCCCTCCACTGATCCATTTCCTCGCCCGCTGGCCAGTGAAATAAATTATTATGCATCCCTCAGTGTTAGTCCACCCCCCGGGCACGACCCCCCCCCCCAACACCTTGGACCACTTACCGTGTACTGGAGCACGCAGTGTTGGTATGATATGATACTACGGTAGTATACCGCAAGCCCTGTAGGATATGGTACCGACATCTGTTGGCATCATGGAGGGACCATGTTTCTACCGTGCCGCTACGGTAGCCCATCATCTCTCCCCCACACTCGCGCGCGCTCTGCCCTCTCTATCCCTTGCAACTCTACTGTGCTCAGCCAACCCTGTGAGAGCGCGCGCGGAGGATTTCCAACCTGGCATTCTTCTAGAACATCGATATCTCCCCTCCTCGTCCTCAGGTAGCCTTGCACACCATCCCGTATGATACGTGTGAACCGTGCATGCCCCGCTCTGTTGTGATTCGGGTCCTCCCGACGATCCCAACTATATATATATATATAATATATGTCAACAACAGCAACAACAACATGGTGTGATGCTATCAATCTATTCGAGCACCCCATTCTAATGCGGCACCGGTATTGTTCCTTATCGAGTGCGGCTGGTGGATTCCTGTATAACATCTACCTTCCCAGTTCTCAGAGTGACTTGCAACCCTTACTTGCCGTGTTCTTTAGCCTTTTTTCTCCCTCTTGCCGGGCGAAATGACTCTTGCAGTATGTAGGAGACAGCACTGCGCATGTGCTCGATATCCGATTCTTCTGCTTCATACGGCATTCTTCCGGACCTTTTCCTGGATCATTCCGGAGGATCTCTACCACTCACTGCATGGTGGATGGGGGAGGGGCTTGTCAGCCGAGTGTTTCAGCTTTTTCTTTCAATAGAACCTAGGAACGCGCCACTCATGTCCGACTGTTTCCCCACTCCCGTTGCCGTTGGCCATCCTGACGACATGGACACCTCCGCCTCTACTTGTAGCCATTCCGATGCTAAATATTCGGCATCCATGTTTATGAGCCAGTTCGTTGAACCCCCCACAAGGTTTCCCACCGTAGCGTTAATCTGCCGTAGCCGCCCATAATTTCGGGGTACCGGTACCGGTATTGGACTGTTGGAAAAATAAATAAAAAAGAGAGAGAGAGAGAGAGAGAGAATGTGTGTGTGTGTGTTTGCTCGCTTTTAACAATTTTCGGAACTCTCCCGCCTCACCTCTGCCCAAAGTAATTGGTGCAGTTCAACATCCCAAGCCCACCAAGTACCGTAGCATCTGCACCTCCAAAGGGTCCTGGAAGTACTGTACCCGTATGGTACTGCTATTAACGTCATTATTGCGCTCACAATCTTGTCCCACGTTACGGGCAATACTCGTACGTGATTGTAACCGCTGATGCCGACGGTTCCACATCCATCATCGGAAAAAGAGCTGAACATGGGTGCCACGGTACTCCACCGTGTGAAGGGGATGGAGAGCAGCCGGACAAACCATAATTTGGCCTTCACTACGGCACAACGTTGTAGGGCAAAGGAAACGGTCGAAACGGCCGATACTGCGGGTGCCACGATCACCATCCACGAGTGTCGAGTACTGTGCCACCACTGGAAAGGGTATTACCGTACTTCACCCGCCAATGGAGTAAACGGAATCTTACTGCAACCTGTTCGCCCCCTTCGGGCGATGCGAGCATCTACGGTAGGGCGACCAGGAGCAGGTTGCTGAGCGGCGATTCCTTTTGCCCGGAGCTTTCTGTATCATACACGTACCTGTACGAGACCAGTACCGGTACTCGAGTGCACTTGTTTGCCCCGGCTTAGATGTTCTAAAATTAGGCCAAGCTCAGGGTCTCGTCTGGCTGGCGAATCGGGATCATCCAGAGCCTCAGATGGGGGTAAGCTACTGCCAGGGGTGCTTACTCGTACCGATTTGTCCAACTACTCGTAGTTACCGGTAGGGGAGAGGAGAGGAGAGGAGAGGCTTTCGCTGTGAACGCCTCTCTCTGACCCAAAGAAATTAACTTGCCGGTCTCATCACAGTACTCGAGTAATGCTCAACCCACTTCCCCCTATCGAGTGAGTGAACCAGGTAGCCTTCGTCTTCTCGCTGTCCCCCTTCATTTTCTTCCCCCCCCCC
>PYWC01000012.1:1571987-1621985 GCA_003182015.1 Tuber magnatum
CTACGGATTTGCAGAATTCCCTCCCTCCCTCTATTGGATAAAGGGGGTTTGGTTGAAAACACGGTATATAAAAAATAAAAACACCCCGCCCTCGAGCCATAACTTGTGACAAAAAAAAGAAATTTGGTGTCCAAGATCACCTCACCGTACCGGCAAAAAAAAAAAAAGAAAAAAAAAAGAAAAGAAAGGCAATCCCAACGTCCTACTAGTTTGAGGTTCGATCGTTCGAGTTTTAGTTTTTTTCCCTTTTTATTTGCGGTATGATGCTGTGCAAGTGTCGAGCATATGATGAAATACCGGTACCGGTAGTGGCACTTTGCTATTGTATCGTACGGAGGAAGGTTGTCGATGATGACTCTAGGTGATTGTACTGTACCGGTAATTGTGTGTTCAAGGTTGACTTGACTGATCTAAGGGGGGAGGGGGTGGAATGGAGGTCCTTTCTGGGGTATGATATGATTCTCGGGTGTTCGGTCCCGTTGCTGTGCAGTGCTGTACTCGTACAGTAACTACTGATACTAGCGGGCCCTCTCCAGACCTGGAGGGTCCATATAGGTTGTAAAAGTAAATCTGTATTAGTATAGTATAAGCATTGGTGTGATCAACAATTGAAAGAAGTAGTAATCTTGGCAGACTCCCTCCAGATATGGAGAGTCCATATAGACTGTATTAGTATTTATTCATATATTAAGGAAGTATTTCTTGTTTGTTGTTATACAAAGAGTAGAGTATAAGGAGTAGTATAGGTTAATATATGAAAGCAGTAGTAGTGTTTAGCTGCTCCCCTCAAGACCTGGTGGGTATTCCATATAGACTGTTAAACCATATCTGTATCAGTATTGGTTTATACGTTGAAGAAGTATCTCTTGTTTGTCATTATAGAAAGAGCATAATATAAAAAGTTGTTATAGCCACCTCACCAGGGTATGGTGGCATTGGGTCTTTGGTTGCATATAGGACAACAGGGGGTTGGATGGTTGCCTGGCAATGGAATGGGTTGCTTAGCCAAGGTTCTGCATAACTGAACCTTATGGAAACTGATAGAAGGTTGCGGCTTCATGTGAGAGAAGGGTTATGGGTATTAGGATTTGTTAGTCGAGGATTTTCCTTTGTTATATAAAAGGGTGTACCCCTGTGTGATTTACTTCCCTTACGCAACCTGGTTATTTCCCGCCTACACATGTACTTAGGAATTATATTCTTGTTTCTGCTTCATGTCACCAGAACCTGTAAACCCTGACTCTGAACCCAGAAATCATGTCCCTGATCCCCTTTAAGCCTTAATATAAATACATCTTGTTTGTACACCTACTTCTGTCCCTTGTCCTGTCTACAGTAATATACTTTAGACTATTTGCATTTGACTGGGCTGAAATCCTGCCTATTATACAAGGTTGTATCTATGACGATCCAACCAACACTATATCATGTTATGATTAATTCAAGTACTCACTAAGCTCTACACCAACCTGAACCAGACCAGCAGAGAATGTAATAAATAACTGGGCAACCTGACCTATGACCAGAGATACAACTATTGCACTGTTGTCCAAGACATCTGTCTCTAGACTGTAAACCTGCCTGCCCTAGCCAAGTCCCCTCATAACTAACAGTTTCAACAACAACTACACATCATGGTAGAGGACCTTCAGATCCTCCACCTCGAAGGCCAAGGCCCTGAGGTCTGTTTTGCCACCACTGAACAAGACCTGGTCCATGTCAACATGACCGTTACCTGAGTCAACAATACATATGCCAATAGCCCCACAGGCCCTGCTGCACTACCTGGCAGTAGTAAGAAAGTCTCAATCCCAAACCCAAAAAGGTTGAACAGTACCATGGACAAATACTACCCCTTTGCCACCCAACTCTGGATGAAACCCTGTAACGATTACCACCGGTTCGACAGGAAATAACACTATTTGGCATATGCTACTGGCCTCTTAACTGAGTCTGCATTCCTGCAGATGCAATCCAATGTCACTACTAAGGATATCAATTATACAGACACCAAAGACCGTGTTAGCAGAACTTGAACAAGTATTCGAGGACCCCAACTGAGTTGCTATGGCGGAATGAGGTATAAGGGATCTTACCCAGAAGAACTGTATGTTTGTGGAATACCTGGTCAACTTCCAATGCCTGGCTACTGATACTAACTGGAATGATACAGCTAAGTGTGGTGTACTGTACTGGGGCCTCAACTCAGAACTACAAGACATCTTCACCACCATCCTAGACCCTCTGGAGACCTTGACCATCTATGCCAACATGTTCAAGAAGTTAGACAACAACATTCAGGTCTGCATGGCTGATAAGAAGAGTTATTCTTTCACCTCTTGGCGTACTCCTACTACTACTCAAACCTGAACTACTACCTCCACTCCTGCAACCACCACCACTATAGATACAGGGTCCAGGCCTATAGACCTCTTCTTGGGATGGTGAATCTTGACTGATGCCCAGAGAGATGATAGGTTGAGGAGAGGCGTATTGCTCTACTGTGGAGGACATGGACATCTGGTCAGGAAATGCCCAAATAAGGGACTCTACCAAATGCAAGCTACCAGCACCTCACCTTTTGGACCCTTCTGTGATCCCTGAGGTTACCTGACCTGAGTCTGAGCAGTTGAAAAACTAGTAGTCCAATGGGTAGAATACAGTACTGATATGGAACATATTAAGTTCTTTTATTGTTTAACTATATCTAGTTTTTCTTTGGATTAAATGGAAAATGGAATTGAAGATAACCCCTTGGGACTCACCTGTAGTACCACAGACAACCAAAACATAATTCGTTTCCATGCCCTTACTGACTCTGGAGGAACTGGATATGTGTTCATGTATAAAGACATTCCTAGCCACCAGCATCTTCTGTTCTTTGAACTAAAAGAATCTATCAAGCTTACAGTAAGAGACAGAAGACCGATCAGCTCCAGGGCAATTACTGACCTGACCAAGATAGAGCTGAAGATTAACAACTAGCTAGAAGCACTACTGGCCTTTTTCACCAAACTAGGCAGATACCCTTTGACTCTGAGTATCTCTTGGTTGAAACAACATGATATAAGGATCCAGTGTGCCAGCAACACAATAACTTTTGAATCTGACTACAGTCTTGAAAACTACACCTCTGATGTGATCGGTGTTCAAGGAGTGGAAGAAGACATTCTAGATTTTCTCAAAGCCTATGCTGTTGAGCGGGCTCTAGCCCATAAGATCCTGAAGGAACAAGAAGTCAGGGATATTGTCCTGACAGAATACAATGACTTTATACCTTTGTTCTTGTAGAAAGAACAGAACAAGTTGCCTCCATACTGACCAGATGACTACACTATTTCCATATTGCCCAGCTTTAAATCCCCTGTTGGGCCGCTATTCAACCTGTCCCTGACAGACCTTGAGGCCTTGCATGGTGGGCATGATAAAAATCTTAAGCAGGACTTCATCCAACCATCTAGCTTACTAGTAGCTTCAACTATCCTATTTACCAAGAAGAAGGATGGCTTGTTGTGACAGTGCATAGACTATTCGATACTAAACAAGAGGACAATTAAGGACAGTAGACCACAACCCCTACTTATGGAAACATTCATGCAGATCTCAAAGCCCAACACCTTCACCATGCTGGACATTAGAGTGGTGTACATGCTAATATGCACGATGAAAGAGGAAGAATAGACAACAGCCTTCTGGACCTGATATGGCCTGTATGAGTACAAGGTTATGCCATTTGGGCTCACCAGCACAAAGACCACCTTCCCAGCATAAATCAACAAAGCTCTGCGCCCTGGCCTAGACCACTTCTGTACTGCCTACCTGGATAACATCATCATCAATAGTGAGACCCAAGAAGAGTATGTTGAACAAGTCCACTGGGTCCTGAGAGCACTAGCTGATGCCAAGTTAGTGGTTAAGCCCTAGAAGTATGAGTTCTATATAAGCTATGTCGAGTACCTTGGGTTCAATATCACTAGCTAAGGGAGCCACATAGACAATGCCAAAGTGCAAAAC
Source organism: Tuber magnatum (assembly GCA_003182015.1). Classification (NCBI taxonomy): domain Eukaryota; kingdom Fungi; phylum Ascomycota; class Pezizomycetes; order Pezizales; family Tuberaceae; genus Tuber; species Tuber magnatum. The sequence continues at coordinate 1,576,002 of PYWC01000012.1, forward strand.
CTCACCACCTGGCCTATACCAGAATGTATGCAGAAAGTGCATACTTTCTTAGGATTTGGCAACTTCTACAGTTATTTTATCAATGTCTATTCCCATCTTGCCTGACCTCTTACATTGCTTACCAAAAAGGATCAGCCATTGGTCTTGACTTTGAAATGTCAGTCATCTTTTAAGAAGCTCAAAATGGCCTTTACCACTGCCTCTATTCTGGCCCATTTCGATTGCTGTAATGAAGTGATTATTGAAATAGATGCCTCAGACTTCATATCTACAAAGATTATGTCACAGGATGATGAGACTTGAGTGCTCCACTCTGTAGCCTTCCGCTCTCAAAAGCATACTGCAGCTGACTGCAAGGACGACAGCTACGACAAGGAACTCATGGGGCTAGTCTACGCTTTCGAGGGAGAGAGACATTACCTTATAGGCGGCAAAGTCATGATTCTGAACAGGCATCTCAACCTAAAACATGTTACCAGCAAATGCCTCTTAGACTCTACACAAGCCTCATAGTCTGAGTTTCTTACGCAATTAGACCATAATATCAGGTATTGGTCAGGAAACTTCAATGGAGAAGCAGATGTGTTGACTTGGATGCAAGAGCGAACAGAAGAAGAAGAACAACCAAGAGGACATCAGGCACCAGTGGTGTTAAAGTTTCATACTATGGGTTTGTTAGTGAACATTACATGCACCTAAAGGATCTTTAGGCACAGGCAGATAACTGTGACCCTGCTCTAAAGCAGATGTGGAAAGCCATGGACCCAGGAGACTGACACTGGTATCTTGTCTTGCTAGCAGGGTGGAGGAGAGATAGAAACTGACTAGAGTTCCCTCACCACCTATATGTTGCCTGCCATGGAGTGCTATTATTGAAATTGATTCAAGAAGTGTACAACTGTCCTGCTACAGGATATCCTGGAAGGATCAACACCAATGTATTGGTATCCTATTGCTTCTATTCATGGGATATATATCAGGATATTAGCAACTTCCTGAAGGCCTGGCACATTTAGCAATAAAGTCACACCATGCGTCCTGCCCCTTTGAGTATCCTCCACTACCTTCCAATACCTGACAAGTCTTAGGAATATATGTCTATAGACGTCGTCACTGGCTTGCCTTGGTATCAGAGACATGACACCATCTTAGTCATAGTAGACAGGCTGACCAAGATGCACTACTTGATCCCCTGTAGCACTACTATTGATGCCCTAACGTTGGCCCAGCTATACCTCTAGCATGTCTGGAAAACACCATAGTCTCCCCACCCTGGTCAACTCAGACCTTGGCATCAAGTTTACTTTGTTATTCTGGAAGAAAGTCAGTTATCACCTGCAGGTATCCTGGGAGCTTTAGACTTTAGTGCACTTGCAGACTGATGGCTAGACTGAAAGAGTGAATGCTACTATAGACCAACAACTGTGGGCCTATATCAGTTACCAGGCTGACGACTGGTCACTATGGCTACCCATAGTCTTGTGTTCTGCCAACAACTGCACCTCGGAAATCATGGACCTCTTCCTGTTCTTTGCCAATCATGGCTTTGACCTCTGTGTGGACTTCTGGGAGATGCCTATAGGGTAGTCAGAGGAACTCAAGACTCGAGAATTCTCATAACGTATAAGAGATAAATATGCCTACCTCCATTTAGAGATTCTGTATGCACAAGACTGTCAACAGGAGTATGCTTATCAGAGAAGCCTACAGGCTCCCCTCTTCCTGGTTGATGACCTATTATGGCTCAATGCTAAGAATATCTGGCCCCCCTGACTCTTCCAGAAACGGAATGATAAATGTTTTGGCCCCTATTCTATGACTGCTGAAATAGATACTTCTGCCTACCACCTCAATGTCCCTGCTGCAATGTGGATACGTGACCTTTTGCATATTTTGCTTCTTGCATAGACTGACTGCGACCCTCTACTGGGACGCTGGCACTACCATTTCCAGTGGTGGAGATTAATGGAGAGGGAGACTGGCCAGGAGAATGGATAGAGGATACTAGGATAATGTGAGACTATCTGCGATATCTGGTGCGATGGGTAGGGTATAAGGAAACTACCTAGGAACTAAGGGAGATAGTGAACAAACAATAAGCCATAGACAAGTTCCACTGCCACTATCAGAATTAGCTAGGTCCGACTCCAGAATGGTAACAATAGGCCTCAAGGGACATCGGTGCATGAGTATAATGGACAGGATCTGCGCCCTGCCAAGGAAGATAGTCCTAAGCACAGCATAGTAGACAGGGTAAGGGACAGGTACTGGTGTACAATGAAGACAAATTTTTATCCAGGCTTAAGGGGGATGAAAGGCAGGATCTTGGAATTTTGGGTCAGGGTTCACAGGTTCCAATGATGTGAAAGAGAAACAAAGATATAATTTCTAAGTACAGGTGTAGGCTGGAAATTACCAGGTTACATAGGGAGCACAAATCAGGGAAGGACACGGCTATAACTGGTACAGGTACTGGAACCAGTACAGGTACTAGATTATGTTTCATGTTTTGTTTTATAGTATTGTTTGATACTTGTTATGTTTCAAAGGTATCACTAGATACTTTGAATGTTTTATGTTTTGTATTATAGTATTGTTTAATAGTAGTTATGTTTCAAAAATATTGCTTGATACTGTGAATGTTTTATGTTTTGTTTTATAGTATTGTTTGATACTTGTTATGTTTCAAAGGTATTGCTTGACATTTTAAATATTTTATATTTTGTTTTACCATATCAGTTGATGCTTGCTATATTTCAAAGGTATTGTTGGGTACTTCCAAAGGGACTATGTTATCGCTTATACTCCAGATGAGTGAGAACTGGTGTGTAAAAGTAAGGACCCAGCATACAGGAGCTATGGCAGCGAGAACCTACACCCGTACAGGCAGCCTGAAGGTGAACTGGTACGAACCGGCAGACAAGGAAGACCTTGACCAACGGAGACACGATGGTCCGGGATCCGAGAGAAACAGAACTAGCTGGCCGAGGTACCGAGGTACTTGGATACACCGAGGGGCGGTGTCAGCGTACTTAGGAACCTTGAAGGGGCAGTTATACCGCTAGGCCGGGTAACTGGGCAAAGGTCGGAAAGGTCTATCTCCGGCAACGGAATAGACACGGTAACAGAGTAAAGTCCCCTTGTGCAGCGGGCAAGGTTACCCTACCCTCAGGATCAAGTTACCCTGCCTTGGAGCTTGGGTTACCCTGCCTGAAGTCCTGAGTTACCCTACCTTTCAATACGAAGTCCCTCGGCGAGTTTGGGAAAATAGACTGGAATGTTTGTTATGCGAAACCACGCATAATACTGGAATCTGGGGTTCTGGGTAATGCTATTGGGCGAGCTACACAGCTCCGAAGAAGCTGTGAATTGGAGACATTATTCCTATCAAGCCCCTCCGGCCCCACCTGGAGGCCAGGACGTTATGGGCAAATGGTTGTGTAGTTGTGCGCAGTCTAGCAAAGAAGGTTCTTGGGAGACCTGCTTGCAACACCGTATACGTCGCTGCCGTCAAGTTGACCATAAGCTGTCCGCAGGATATATAAGGGGACATAGGGTGGAAGGTGGAGTACCCCCTCCAAGTTGTTCGGAGGAAAACGGACGAAAGCTGACGGAGTTAACAGGAGTTAACTGTGGGGGTCCCAAAGGTGGTTGTGGGTGGTGCCGGGGCGACTGGGAGAGTTTCACACCTACCAAGCCCGAATGTGTCCCTAACGCCATAGGATTTGGAAGGGAAGTGCAGAGATACTAAATGCAGGAGATCTATGACAGGTAAGGTGGATCCGAGGTGGTGGTCATGGGTAGCGTCCATTGGATCACTCCCGGGCCACTGGATACTACGGCAGACACCGGAAGCCCGAGACTCGTAAACAGTGGATAGATAAACCGCCCGCGGTAGCTTCTGGGGTCAAGTAGAAACCACTGCATATGGGAAGGGTGTCATGGATAGTCCCGTTCATGCAGTGTCTTGACTGTTAGTCACTGGCAAGGCATCAGTACGAAGAGGTTTTCCCGCCAGGGGTCAAATTGAGAATGCGCGCCAGAAATGATACTCGCATGAGGTGAACGCCAACTTGGGTGTGTCGACACTTGCATGCCCGAAGGGTGTGCTACGAGATGTGTCAGACCACCCTTGATGGAGAAGGGTTTACGCGAATAGTTGGAGTAAACTGATGGGGGAGTTTCTGGCACAAGATAAAACTACTTGAACGTCCATGCCAGAGGTCTCCTGCTCCGACAATCAATCCTCTCGAGAGGTTAATTGAGTGAAGCGTCAGGCTTAACGATATTAAGTTTTACTGTTTACTTTACTCTTACAGTGTGTGAACATTTGGTGATAAGTTTGAAGTTGTTCGGTGCGGTCGCACCCTTGGGATCCATCTTCCTAGGGGAGCCCCCATTACAGTATATCATTCTGCGACCTCCTCGCTCAACTCCTGTCCTGATTAATTGTTTTCGACCTTTGGCACTGACCTTGCATGAATACTGGTAACCTTGTCTCAAACAAGTAGCCCAGGGTGGAAGGTGGAATGGCTAGTACCAAACTTCGAACCAGAATGGAATCCAACTCGGATTCAGACCTTGACCTTGACCTTGACGAACATACTACCAACATGTTTCCTGCGTCAGTTTTTGCGGATGTTGGCGGTATTGAATGGGACAGTCACCAATTGCTCCAGGAAGCCACCCCTATTCAGTTACCTATTGAATACCTTGATCTCTTAATCACAGACCCTCGCGCTGTGGCGCTATCATTTTTCCAAGACCCTACCCTTGTCCACAATATGGCCCCTCCCCGGCCGGGAGGCGTCCCATTTAGCCAGTTCTCGCGCAAGTTCGTCGAACCTTACATCGTCTGGGAGGTATCCAAGTTGATTGAGGACGCGAAGCCGGAGCTGAGGAACTGGAACACCCAGCAGCAGGGTGTGTTCCGAAAATAGATCACCACGGCAGCCGTGGAATGGATGAAAGTGCGGCAGGAGGCATACCTGCAGATGGTAAGGAATCAGCATGCACTAAAGACTCGGATAACAGCTCTGGAAAAGGCTTTCGAAGGAGGGTATAGTATTGATGCTGAGAATGATTTACTGATGTTACAGGCCACGCCCCCACTCCCGCTCGTCCATACCAAGCCTGAGAACTACGGCACAGAATTGGCTATGAGAGCCAGAGACGACCAATGGAGGGTGTACCTGAGCCCGGTCGGTATACGGATGTTGGAAAGCCTCAAAGATGATGGCTACAGCTATACCTCCACCTTCTCAAGGGCATCTACAGGTTCCTGGTCGGTCCCTGCCTTGATCGCCCGCAGTCGTTTGGATAGCCCCACCGTAGGGCCAACTGAGGGACGCCGAGTAAGCAACAGGACGTCCAAACTAAAGGGTATTATGGCCCCGGATACACCTGACCCTACTCCTTGTCTGACCCCTGCCCCTATCATCGCACCTGCAACACCGTCAGTTGCAACTCCTGTATCTTACATAGTCTCCCCAAGACCCACTCCTCTACCAGTTCCTCCTCCCGCAGTCACCGGTTCTGACATATCTCCTACCGCCCGCTTCTTGCCGCCATCTTCGGCTACTCCGGGTTTCCATCCGATGCGTGCCGTATTACCTGGGTTCTTTGAACAGGTACGGCGCTATCAAGAGTGAGCACCTGATGTTCCGTCGCAGGGGACCCCTATCCTCGGACCGGGAATACCTCCCCACGGGGTTCCTGGGGCGCCAGTCATTCTCTTGGCGCCCTCAAAACCAATTCTTCCCTCCAGTCTCCCCACCATTACAAGTGGCGATTTGGACAGCCAAGACGAGTTCTCTCTGTCGGGCTGTAAGTCGCAAGAAACCTGGATGCAGTGGATTCATTACCACTCCTATGGATGTAGAAAGAATGCCCGGACCCCGGTGCGGCATAGAAGAAGACGGAAAGAAGGGGATGGACGACCAACATGTGGGTATTGTGGGTCATGGAGGTATGCTGGCCCCCCGATGCAACCCCTGAGTTGTCCAGAGCTGCAGTTATTTCTGCGGATAACACAGGCAGCGCCTAACCCAACTCCTGAGAGTGGGCGACGCCCTGTTCCACCACCGGCACCAGGACCATCAGGGGCTAACCCCCCAGAGGATGGGAACCAGGATGGCCAGGAGGAACGGTTTGATGGGTATGATAGACCCCGGGAATCCCAAGGCGGGAATGTCAGAGGCAGCAGGGATGGAAATGCGCCACCTGGAGATGGTACGATGGGAGCCGGTGGAGACCCAGGGTACTCTGACCATGACAGGTCGGACAATGATCATGATGATGGAGATTCTCTCCCCGACTTGCCCCCTTTCTCCGGGCTCGCAAGGATGACCGGAGCAACGGGAAGAAACGAGGGCGGGACCACCGGGCCAAGAGGCTAGCGAGATCCCTCAGGGGTACTGGTTCGGCTTCTAGGCCTATACCGTGACCCCGGCAGAAGAAGCCAGAAAGGCTGAGTGGTATCCCGGTGTTCAAGGGAAAGGTTACGGAACTCGCAACGTTCTTGACCTTGGTATAGGTCATGTTTGAATACCTTGTGGATTGCAAGTTAACCGACATGGAGAAGGTAAACTTGGTGATCCCCCTTCTGGAAGGCTCAGCCAGGGCGTAGTACCTGGGGTTGCATGGGCCTATTAACAAGGAAGCTGCCAAGGACACTCGCATTCCTATAAAGGACAGCAACCCCTTGCGGACATGGAAAGTGTTCGAAGAACGATTGGAACGAAGCTGCGGTGGAGACCAGGCCAAGCGGGATCGATCCCTTCTCAAGTGGCGAGACCTTGTGATGAAGCCACATCACATCAATGAGTACCTGTACAAGATGATTGACTACATGTATAAGCTTAGCTATACAGATCCAGTACAGGTATGGGACAAGGTTCGATCAGGCATCACTCAAGAGGTCCGGAATGCATGGGCACTTAAGGAGACACATCTGACTGACCTGAACGAATACCTTGATCTTCTCCGGAAGGGTGGGCATACACTGGAAGACAACAACCGGTTTAGTAACTGCGTCATCCACCCCGCCCCACGGTCTCAGGCTAGCGATGAGAAGGAAGATAGACCCTCGATGTCGGGTAGGTTTAGGAAGAAGGAAAAAGGTTCGGGCAGACAGAATCAGAGGTCTGCCAAACCTACTAATTTCAATGCGGGGAAACAGGCAAAGCCGGGGACTTCTGAGCATGCAATAGCGCAAAAGGAAATCCTGCCGACTTTGACCGAACGTCGGAGAATGTACAACCAGTGCACCAACTGCGTATAAACCGGACACTTCTGGAGCAAGAGTAGCGCAACGTCCGCGGTTGTTAGTTCCTCCAAGCCGACTCGTGGGTTGAAACAGTCAGCCCCGGTATGTGCGCCTTCAGGTACGGACAAGCGGCTGAAGCACATTGTAGCTCCACCTCCGGTCTCCTCATCAAAGATATTGGAAGTCCGCCAGGCACCACCTCAGATAATGGAGGTTGATACGGACGGCTCAGAATAGGTAAGAACCCATTCTGCTTAAGGGCTTAACCTAGCTGAACCAAATCTATAGGTCCACGAGGAATGGATAAGAACCTAGGAAGTGGCTCCAGGATGGGTAAGTACCACTCTACTGCCGGGATGAATATCGTACTAACTGCACCCAGGGGGTGTTGGCAGGTAGATGTTTGAGGCTGCGTGCGGTGGACTGGGTGATCTTTCCTTTGTTGGGTTTCTGGTTAATTCCTTTGTTCTAGTTATAAGTACTTCTTTCAGCATTTCCTGGGCTGGATGAGCATGTCTTGGGATATTGGGTCGGTTGAGGGTGGGCGAGGTCTTGCTAGAGGAGACGCTCGACATTGCGGAAGCAGTAGCTTGCTTCGCTTGGAACCGGTCTGATGGCGGACCTCTCTGCATCTCGGGAAGGTGTTAACTTAGTATAAGACTGTAACGACCCAACATACATGAGCTATGGCAGAGGGAACCTATACCCATACAGGTAGCCAGGTGGCGAACTGGTAGGAACCGGCAGGCAAGAAAGTACTTGACCTATGGAGACCCGATGGCCCGGGCTCCGAGAAGGAACAGAAGTGGCTGGTCAGGTACCCAGGTACCTGGGTACACCCGGGAGCAGTGTCAGCATACTTAGGGACCTCTAAAGGGGCAGTTACACAGATAGGCAGGGTAACTGGAGAAAGGTCAGAAGTGTCTATCACAGGCGACGGAATAAACCGGGTAACTGGGGAGAGTCTTCTTGTATATCGGGAAAGGTTACCCTACCCTCAGGACTAGGTTACCCTGCCATGAGGCTTGGGTTACCCTGCCCAAAGTCCTGAGATACCCTACCTTTCAGTACGAAGTCCGTCGGGGAGTTCGGGAAAATTAACCGGAAAGTTTGTCACGCGAAGCCAGGCATAACACTGGAATCTGGGGTTCCGGGAGATGCTATTGGGTGAGCTACAGAGCTCCGAAGAAGCTGGAAATTGGAGACATTATTCCTATCATACCCCTCTGGCCCCGCCTTCAGGCCCGGACGTCATGGGCAAACGGTTGTGTAGCTGTGTGCAGTCTAGCAAAGAGGAATCATTAGAGACCAGCTTGCAACACCGTATATGTCGCTGCCATCCAGTCGACCTCACGCTGTTCGCAGGATATCTAAGGGGGCATAGGGTAGAAGGTGGAGTACCTTCTCCAAGTTGTGCGGAATAAAACGGACCAAAACCGGCAAAGTTAACGGGAGTTAACCGTGGGGGTCCCGAAGGTAGTCCCGGGTGGTGCCGGGATGACTGGGAAAGTTTTACACCTACCACGCCCAAAGATGTCCCCAACGCCATAGGCTCTGAAAGGGAGGTGCAGAGACACTAGAAGCATGATTGCTAGCACAGGTAAGGTGTATCCAAGGTAGTGGTTGTGGGTAGCACCCATTGAATCACTCCTGGACCACTGTACCCTGCGCAAGACACTGGAAGCCCGAGACTCGTAAAAAGTAGATGGATAAACCGCTCACGGTAGCTTTTGGGGTCAAGTAGAGATCCATGCATATGTGAAGGGTATCATAGATAGTCTAGTTCATGCGGTGTCTTGACTGTTAGCCACTGGCAAGACGCCAATGCGCAAAGGTTTTCACTCCAGCGGGCAAAATGGAAATGCGCCGCAGAAACGGTAACCGCATAAGTTGAACGCCGCCTAGTTTGTGTCGACACATACATGCCCGAAGAGGGTGTCAGGAGACGTGTCGGACCACCCTTAGCGGAGAAGAGTCTGCTCGAATAGTTCGAGTAAACTGATGAGGGAGTTTCTGGTATAAGATAAAACTGCCCGAAAGGTCTATGCGAGAACTCTCCTACTCCAACAATCAATCCCCTCGAGACCTTAATTGAGTGAAGCGTCAGGCTTAACGATATTAAGTTTTACCGTTTTCTTTACAGTTACATTGGTGTGAACCTTTGGCGATAAGTTTGAAGTTATTTGGTGCGGTCGCAACCTTAGGATCCATCTTCCTAGGGCTGCCCTCGTTACAAAGACGGAATTGGTTCAGGCAGGAGTTGATCAAATAAAAGCGTTATTTTCAAGTTTACCTGAGAAGGGTTTAGTACCTGAAATCATGCTGGCGTGATAGGAAACACCCAAGCAATTGTGATACCGCGTATTTCAATCCCTTAAAAGGTTTACCGACCCGTTGTGGCTGCTCTTGTGTCAAAAGGCAAGAGACCCCAAATTAATACAACAAGATGACGAAGCCCCTAAGACAGGTGAAGAGGTAGAAACGTGACAGCCTGCCTCGGCACACCGGGTCTATCCACCTGTGGGTGAAACCAGAGTAGAAGATCGGAGCACGACAAGTAAGTACAGAAGCGCTCTTGTTGCTGGACAGTGGAGCCACTGTGCCAGTGCTGAGTAGCCGATGGGTCAAACAGACCCAGGCACCTTGTGTATGTCGAAAGATACATGTGCCAATAAGCGATGCAAGTGGGAACCATATTCCTGGGTCCGGCCTGTATTATACCAAGTCATTGGAAATGAAGATAGGCGACTACCATAATGATATGCGCTTTGAGGCCGTGGATATGCGCGACACAGAGGTGGACGGGTACCTCGGTATGTCATGGCTGAAGGACCAAAACCCAGACATGGCTTGGTAAACAGGATCACTAACCTGGCACTCAGATTTCTGCAAGGCCAACTGCCATGCAGAGCAGGCGCGGTTAGTATTCATGTCCGACGAAGAACTGCTAGCTGAAGATCCGAGCAATGTGTACCTGCTGGGAATTGTGCAATTCTCCGATGAGGAAGGAGCTGGCATTTCGATCAGGTTAGTCCCCGCGTATAAAGACTACCTGGATATCATCAGTCAAGAATGGATTCAGGCATTACCGGAGCACTTGAAGTACAACCTTACAAGTGGGCTGCATCTAGGAACTCAGCCTCCGCTTGGGCCTATCTATCTGTTGTCGGAAAAGAAGCTTAAGGCACTCCATGAATATCTCCAAGAGATGGTGCGAACGGGAAATGTACGGCGATCCAGCCCCGCTGCAGCAGCCACTATACTCTTTGTGCCAAAACCTGATGGTACACTAAGGTTGGTAATAGATTACCGAGTGCTAAACAAAATCACCAGTAAGAGTAAGTACCCTCTGCCGTTGATGAATGAACTCTGCGATAGGCTTGGAAAGGCCATTGTCTTCACCAAGGTCGACCTGAAGAACGGCTATTACCTTCTGTGGATAGCAGAAGGTGAGGGATAGAAGACTGCCTTCCATTGTAGATACAGACTGTATGAATATACGGTAATGCCGTTTGGGTTATGTAACGCCCCGGCAACTTTCCAGAGCATGATAAATGAGGTCTTCCGGGACCCCATGGATGAAGGGGTCATTGCATACATGGACGACAACCTGATCTACTCCGAAACTGTGGAAGAGCACGTCGCAATGGTGCGACGTGTAATGGAGAAATTGCGGAAAGCCAGACTCTGTGTAAGCATAAAGAAGTCCAGTTTCCACCAACAGGACATTGAATTCCGCAGATACAAGATCTCCAATATGGGGATCTCTATGTTGTCAGAGAAGGTGCAAACAATCAGGGATTGGTCACCTCCGACGTGCGTCGTCGATGTTCAAAGCTTTATGGGCTTTGCCAACTGCTATCGTTGGTTCTTAGAGGCTTTCAGCCAGATAGCGAAACCTCTGACGGATCTGATGAAGAAGGACGTCCGATGGGAATGGACACCTGCATGCCAGCAGGCCTTCGATCATCTGAAGGAAGCCTTCACGTCCAAACCTATCCTAGCACATTTTGACCCTGAACGGCCAACCAGGCTGGAAACCGACGCTAGTGACTTTGCTCTAGGAGCCGTCCTCTCCCAGTTTTGTGAAGATGAGAGATGGCATCCAGTGGCCTATGGTAGTCGGAAGTTTCACCCAGCGGAGATTAATTATGATGTCCATGATAAGGAAATGACTGCTATTGTAGTGGCGTTCAAGGAATGGGATCATCTGCTACGCTCGGTAATGGACCAATTGGTGATCTATACGGATCATAAGAATTTGGAGTGCTTTAATAGTGCCAAGGTCCTTAACTGCAGGCAGCACCGCTGGGCTGAGTTCCTACAACCATTTAACTTCAAGATGGTTTACCGTGAGGGCCGGTTGAGTGAGAAGGCCGATGCTTTGTCACGGCATAGGGACTATCGCCCTGAAGGGGGGACTGATTGTCCCCCACAGTAGTTTTTTCATCCCGGACAGTGGGTTGGGAGCCAGGAACAGGACATCTTGCGACCGTGTGTGTTGCAGGTGTGTCAGGGGTTTCGGCTCCAGTCTTCCTTTTCGGATCGGCTGCAGGTAGAGATACAACAGGATCAGGAATACTTGAGGATCCTGAAGGCATCGACTTCCTGTGACAAAGAGGTTGACTGGCACTTTAGGACGGAAAACGGCTTACTCCTGTAGAAGAACAGGTGGTATGTTCCCAAGGGTCATAATCTGAAGTGGACAATCATGGAGGCTGAACATGACTCCCGAATTGCGGGACACTTCCGGACTTACAAAACCAATGGCAGGGTTAGGGCTAACTTCTATTGGCCAAAGATGGACGTGCACATTACAGACTACGTGCGGATATGTGATGCATGCGAAAGGAATAAGTCCATCAGGCACAAGAAGTTTGGCCTGCCGGAGCCCCTTGATTTTCCCATCAGGTCTTGGACATCGATTTCGATGGACTTCATCATAGCGCTGCCCAAGTCGGAAGGGTATACCAAAATCTGGGTCATTGTAGACAGATTTTCGAAAATGGCACACTTCATACCCCTAACCACTGAGGTACCAATCAAGGAGCTTGCCTTGATATTCCTGAAGGAAGTTTGGTGCCTTCATGGACTCCCAGAGACTATCATCTCCGACCAAGATAGCCGATTCACATCCAAGTTCTGGATCAGCCTGATGCCCATGTTGCCGGTGAAAGTGAAGGTTGCGACTATGTTCCACCCCGAGACTGATGGGTAAACCGCAATGGTTAATCAGACACTGGAGCAGTACTTGTGTAGCTACTGTTCCTACCAACAGGATAATTGGGTTTCGCTATTGCCACTGGTGGAATATGTGTACAACAGCTCGACATCCGAAGCCACCAGACTGATGCCGTTCGAGATTAACTACGGGTTTAATCCGTGGACAAACTGGTCCGGTGTAGTGTCTGATAGCCAAGGGATACACCCTAGCAGTGAGCTCTTGGTTAAAGAATGGGAAGGAACCTGGCAGGATTTTTGAGAAACGATCCAACGGGCACAGGACCAGCAACAGAAATGGCATGACCAGAAAAGGTTGCCAGCTCCAGACCCATGTCACCTTGCAGGATGTAGCGGGCTGGACAGGCTAAGAAAGCGGACAGCGTGATGTTAAATAGAAAAAACATGCATACTAAGTGCCCTATGAAGAAGCTAGACCACCAGATATTTGGCCCCTTCATGGTCAAATGTTGGGTGGGTACGCGAGCATACGAGCTCCTGTTGCCCGCCAGGTGGAGCATTCACCCAGTTTTCAATGTCACGTTGCTGGAACCATACCGCGAGGACCCGGGATCAGGCAGAGTCAAGGTGATACCCACCCCGGAACCTTGGGACAATGAGCCACGTTACGTTATTGAAGCCTTATAGGACAGTCATTGGTACGGCGGAGCAAAGGCGAAGTTTGCTTTGTGCTTCGTCCAGTACCTGGTTTCATGGGAAGGCTATGCAGTGGAGGAAAACTCGCGAGAGCCTTACGGGACACTAGAAGGGACAGGCTTAAAGGCTATTTTGGATGTTCACTAAAGACATTCGTCCAAGTGCAGGGACTATCGGGTCTTGAGGGGATCCAGTCATGGAAATAAGAGAGGACGTTAATGGTCCGTGACGGACCGTAGAGAAGAGGGGAGTGATGTAACGACCCAGCATACAGGAGCTATGGCAGCCAGAACCTACACCCATACAGGCAGCCTGCAGGCGAACTGGTAGGAACCGGCAGACAAGGAAGACCATGACCAACGGAGACCGATGGCGCGGGATCCGAGAGCAACAGAACCAGCTGGCCGAGGTACCGCGGTACTTGGATACACCCAGGAGCGGTGTCAGCGTACTTAGGGACCTTGAAGCGGCAGTTACATCCCTAGGCCGGGTGACTGGGCAAAGGTCAGAAAGGTCTATCTCCGGCAATGGAATAGACAGGGTCACAGGGTAAAGTCCCCTTGTCCAGCGGGAAAGGTTACCCTACCCTCAGGATTAGGTTACCCTGCCTGAAGTCCTGAGTTACCCTACCTTTCAATACGAAGTCCCTTGTGGAGTTTGAGAAAATTGACTGGAATGTTTGTCACATGAAACCACGCATAATACTGGAATCTGGGGTTCCGGGAAATGCTATTGGGCGAGCCACGCAGCTCCAAAGAAGCTGTAAATTGGAGACATTATGCCTATCATGCCCCTCCGGCCCCGCCATGAGGCCGGGACGTCAGGGGCAAATGGTTGCGTAGTTGTGCGCAGTCTAGGGAAGAAGAAACTTTGCAGACCTCCTTGCAACACCGTATACGTCACTGCTGTCCGGTCGACCGCAGGCTGTTCGCAGGATATACAAGCGGACATAGGGTGGAAGGTGGAGTACCCCCTCTAAGTTGTTCGGAGTAAAATGGACCAAAACCAACGGAGTTAACGGGAGTTAACTGTGGGGGTCCCGAAGGTAGTCCTCGGTGGTACCTGGGCAACCAGGAGAGTTTCACACCTACCAAGCCACAATGTGCCCCTAACGCGGTAGGATCTGGACGGGAAGTGCAGAAACACTAAACGCAGGATTTCTACCACAGGTAAGGTGGATCCGAGGTGGTGGTCATGGCTAGCGCCCATTGGATTACTCCCGGATCACCGCATACTGCGGAAGACACCGGAAGCCTGAGACTCGCAAATAGTACATAGACAAACCGCACACGGTAGTTTCTGGGGTCCAGTAGAAACCACTGCATATGGAAAGGGTGTCATGGATAGTCCAGTTCATGCGGTGTCTTGACTGTTAGTCACTAGCAAGGCACCGATGCGAAGAGGTTTTTCACTCCGGCGGCCAAATTGAGAACGCCCCGCAGAAACGATACTCGTATCAGGTGAATGCCGACTGGAGTGTGTCGATGCTTGCATGCCCAAAGGGTGGGCTAAGAGATGTGTCGGACCACTCTTAACCGAGAATGGTGTGCTCGAATAGTTGGAGTAAACTGATGGGGGAGTTTTTGGCATAAGATAAAACCACTTGAATGTCTATGCGAGAGCTCGCCTACTCCAACAATCAATCCTCTCGAGACCTTAATTGAGTGAAGCGCCAGGCTTAATGATATTAACTTTTACCGTTTACTTTACTCTTACGGTCTGTGAACATTTGGCGATAAGTTTGAAATTGTTTGGTGTAGTCGCACCCTTGCGATCCATCTTCCTAGAGGAGCCCCCGTTACAGTAAATACTGCTGTTTCCATGATGGAAATGGTAGACTTTGACGACTAGTATTCTTAATACACTTGGTTGAATAGTTACTTCTTGATCTCCTGTTGCACCACTGTGAAGTGTCTTTTACTCTACACAGCTCTCGCCTCTTGCCGAGGAAGCTGACCACCTGTTACTATCGTATACGAAGTGTAATCAGCATCCTAGATGTAAACACATTACAGGTACTAGGTCCATTTTATATTTGGTTTTATAGTATCATTTCATACTAGCATTACTTTGTGTGCATTACTAGATATACAATGATGTTTTAGGTTTGGTTTTATACTATTACCTGATACTTGTCTTGTTTTACATATTATTGGTTCATACATCGAGGTTATTATGGAATCGCTTGGACTGGTTACAAGGGATAAGTTGTATTTAAAAACCAGCGATTTCCATGATGGAAACAGCAGACTTCGACTGACCATGTTCCCAATATACCTTGTTGAACAGTGTCATGGCCACCGGTCTGGTGCATGAATGGTATTGGGTTTTTAGTTGCATATATTGGAGTAGACGTAGTCCAGTTGCGGAATCATAGGTTGCAGCTTAGTTGAGGTGTCATGTAATGGCACCTTATGGAAACTAAGAGAAGATTGTGGCTGTGTATGACCAAGGGGTTTGGGGCGATGGGATTTGTCAGGGAGGGTGTATTCTTTGTTATATAAAGTAGCATACCCCTCTTTGATATACTTTCTGTATGCAATCTGGTAATTACCTACCTACACCTCTACTTAGGAATAAAATCCTTGTTTCTTTGTCATGTTACTGGAACCTATGAATCCGGACCCTGAACTCCTCAATCCCGACTCTGACCCCCTTAAGCGTTAATGCGACCAGGTCTTGTTTATATACCAGCACCCTTTCCGGGTCCTATTTATAGGAGTGTGCCTAAGATGACCTACCATACACCCCACATAGACCTGGCCTATTACAAATAGTTACTCTGTTGATTCCCTACTACACCCTCTGAAAGCCTACTCTAGTAAGCAGCACTTGTCTCTTGCTAATCAAGAGGCTCGTAGCTCCTCTTATAATAACGTATTGGTAGAACCCTGGTCTAAAGATATTACAACACCTTTGTATGCAATCAAGTAAAACCTGTACTGACAAATCCCAATACTTCTAACCCTTCCCTTATAGACAGCCATGACATTCTGGCAGTTTCCATGAGGTTCTGTCATGCAGAACCTTGGCAAAGCAACCCCTTCTATTACAATGCAACCATTTAACTACCAGATCTCCTATACGCAACCAAGAACTAAATGCTACCATACTCTGGTCAGGTGACCATGACACTAGCCCTGCTCCCATGTGCCAAAGCCCCTGGAGCCACCTGGCTACTATGCGCAAAGCAGAGCCAGCTTGTGAACTTATTTTGGTAGTATTGGTAGAACTGGTCTATAGCTTGTAGTTTTTTCACTGTCTCAGCAGGTTCCAGGGTAGTTTGCTTATACCGTCTACATTGTACCAGATATCACAAATAGCCATCCACTATTCTAGTATTCACTATGTGTTCTATTAGTCATTCGTTCCCTCTGTTAACTTTAACCGGTGATGCGGATGGCACCACCTGTTCTGATGGAGAGTTGCAGTCAGCAAGTTTCAGGGGCGAAACATGGAAAATGTCATGCATTCCCATGGTAGCAGGGAGGTTGAGGCAGTAGGCATGCATAGCTATCTGGGTGGTTGCTGAGGAGGGGCCGGGATGTTTATAGTTCAGTTGCTGGAAGGGTTGATAGGCCACAAAATTCGCCAAGTTGAGCGATTGTAGGTTACCAATATGGAAACAGGGAGCATGTAGGCATTCCTGATCAGTATACTTCTATTGATGGTCTTGAGCATGGGCAGTCTCAGAATGGGGTTGGGTATGCATTTCTGTCATGTATTGAGGGAATTCTCTGGCCTCGGGTTCCTTTGATAGCCTGGTAGGCATCTCAAAGAAGGCTATATAGGGGTCACAGTGATGGTTAGTAAATAATAGGGAGCGGCCAGTGGTTTTGAAGGCACGGTTGGTGGCAGCAAACTTGTCCATAGGGAGTTATAGCGACTGGTCATCCTGCTGGTAACTGATATAGGCCTGCAGGTATTGTTCTATGATGGTATTTATTCTTGTGGTCTGGTCTTCAGTCTGGAGATAGAAGGTAGTATAACAGGGGCACCGCGAGGAAGATGGATTCCAAGGTTGCGACCACACTGAACAACTTCAAACCTATTGCCAAAGTTTACACAGATGTAAGAGTAGAGTAAATGGTGAAAGATAATATTGTTAAGCCTGATGCTTCACTCAATTATAGTCTCGAGAGGATTGATTGTTGGAGTAGGACAGTTCTCGCATAGAGGGTCAAGTAGTCTTATCTTATGCCAGAAATGCCCCTATCAGGTTACTACAACTATTC
The DNA here is from genome assembly GCA_003182015.1 of Tuber magnatum. NCBI lineage: Eukaryota > Fungi > Ascomycota > Pezizomycetes > Pezizales > Tuberaceae > Tuber > Tuber magnatum. The sequence goes on from PYWC01000012.1 coordinate 1,593,381, forward strand.
AATCACCCCCTTCTCCGCTAAGGGTGGTCCGACATATCTCCTAGCACACCCTTCGGGCATGCATGTGTCGACACGCTCTAGTTGGCGTTCACCTTATGCGGTTTGTTGTTTCTGCTGCACATTTCCATTTTGCCCACTAGGGTGAAAACCTCTTCGCATCAGTGTCTTGCTAGTGGCTAACAGTCAAGACACCAATGAACTGGACTATCTATGACACCGTTCCCATATGCATTGATTTCTACATAATCCCAAAAGCTACCGTGAGTGGTTTATCTATCTACTATTTATGATTCTTGGGCTTCCATTGTCTTCTGCAGGATAAGGTGGTCCTCGAGTGATCCAGTGGGCACTACCCATGACCACTACCTTGGATTCACCTTACCTGTGGTAGGAATTATGCTTTTAGTGTCTCTGCACTTCCCTTGTAGAGCCTATGGTGTTGGGGACACGTTTAGGCTTGGTAGGTATAGAACTCTCCCTGTCACCACGGAACTACCTGTGACTACCTTCAGGAGCTCCACGGCTAACTTCCATTAACTTGGTCAGTTTTGGTCTGACTTACTCGAAACAAGTTGGAGAAGGTACTCCACCTTCAATCCTATGCCCCCTAGGATATCCTGTGAACAGCGTACAGTCAACTGAACTGCAGTGACGTATTTGGTGTTGCAAGCAGGTCTCCAACAATTCTTCTACGCCAGACTGCGTACAACTACACAACCATTTGCCCATTACGTCCAGGCCGCCAGGCGGGGCTGGGGGGGCATAATAGGAGTAATGTTCCAAATTTAAAGGTTCTTCGGAGTGGCACAGCTTGCCCAATGGAATCTCCTGGAACCCCAGATTCCAGTATTATACATGGGGTCGGGTCAGAAACGTCCCGGTTATTTTTTCTGAAGTCTGCAAGGGACTTCACATCGAATGGTAGGGTAACATTGTCCTGTGGACTAGATGAATTTACCTGGTTACCCTGTCTATTTCCTGACTGGATATAGACACTTCTGACCTTTCTCCAGCTTCCTGACCAAGTGGTGTAACCACCACTACAGAGGTCCCTAAGTACGCTGACACTGCTCCCGGGTATAGCCAAGTAGCTAAGTACCTTCGCCTCCTATTTCTGTCCCCTTGCAGCCCTGGCCATCAGGTCTCCATAGGGTAAGTTCTTACTTGTCTGCCATTTCGTACCAGTTCGCCTCATGGCTGGCTGCATGGGTGAAGGTCCCAGCTATCTCAGCTCATGTATGCTGGGTTGTTACATCACTCCCCTCTTCTCTACAGTCTGTCCCACACCATCAGTGTGGTCTCTTATTTCTACGACTTGATTCCCCCAAGACCCTATGGTGCCCGGGCTTGGATGGATACATTTGGTAAAAATCCAGATTGGCCTATAAGCCTGCCACTTCTAGCATCTCATAGGGCTCCCAAAAGTTCTTCTCAGCCATATAGACTTCCCATGAAACCTGGTACTGGATGAAGAGCAATGGGGACTTTGCCTTTGCTTTGCCGTATGGTCGGCTGTACACTACAGCTTCCATACTGTCACTTGGCTCATTGTCCAAAGGTTCTAGGATAGGGACCTTCTTGATCCTACCCCATCCCGGATCCTCATGGTATGGTTCTAGAAATGTAACATTAAAAACTGCGTGGACGCTCCATCAGGTGGGCAATTGGAGCTCACATATACAGGTACCTACCCAACGTTCGACCACGGAAGGGCCAAACACCAGTTGGTCCAGCTTTTCCACTGGACGCTTGGTAACGATGTTCCTTCTGTTCAACATCACGGACACCACTTTCTTACCCCACTCACAGGCTATATCCGCCCAGGCAGTATAGTCCGGTGATGGCGTCCGTTTCTGGTTGTGCTATTTGCGTTGCCTTTCCTGTGACCCTTGAATCAGTTCTCGAATCTCTTGCCAAGTTCTGTCCCATTCCTTAACCAAGAGCTCACTACTACAGTGTATTCCTTGGTTAGCAGACACTGCACCTGTCTAGCTTGTTCAGGGATTAAACCCGTAATTGATCTCAAATGCTGACAACCTGGTGGATTCTGATATGGAGCTGTTGTAAGCATACACTGTAAGGTGTAGTAACGAAACCCAATCATCCTGTTGGTAGGAGCAGTAGCTCCGCAAGTACTGCTCCAGCGCCTGATTAATTCTCTCAGTTTGCCCATCAGTTTCAGGATGGAAAGCAGGTGAAACACTTAGATTCACATGCAACAGGTGCATCAGACTGATCCAGAACTTGGATGTGAATCGGCTATCTCGGTAGGAGATGATTGACTCTGAGAGTCCATGAAGGGGCCAAACAACCTTTCGGAATATCAACGCAAGCTCCGTGATTGGTACCTTGATGGTCAGGGGTATGAAGTTTGTCATTTTTGAAAACCGGTCTATGATATCCCAGATTTTGGTATACCCTTGTGACTCTGGCAGCGCCACAATGAAGTCGATTGAAATCACTGTTCAGGGCCACATAGAAACATCAATAGGTTCCAGCAGACCAAATCTCTTGTACCTGATGGACTTATTCCTTTGGCATGCATCACATGTTCGCATGTAGTCAGTGAGGTGCTCATCCAGCTTAGGCTAATACAAGTTAGCCCTAACCGTGCTGCTAGTTTTTTAAGTCCCGCAGTGTTCTGCAATGCGGGACACATGCCCAGCCTCCATGCTTGTCTGCTTCAGATCCTGACCCTTGGGAACATACCACCTGTTCTTGTACCGGAGGAAGCCCTTTTACATTGTAAAGTGTCAGTCAAACTCTTTTGTTACTAGCGGTCATTGCCTTCAGCATTCTTGCACATTCCTGGTCCTGTTGTATTGCTACCTGTAGTTGATCCTGAAAGGAAGATGGGAGACGGAATCTCTGGCACACCTGAAACACCCGTGGTGGCAACCTGTCCCATTCCTGACTCCGAACCCACTGTCGTGGGCGAAAAAATAACTGTGGCAGAAAATCACTCCCCCCTTCAGGGCGCTTGTCCGTACGCCGTAAAAAAGGATCGGCCTTCTCATTCAACCATGCTTCTCGGTGAACCACCTTGAAGCTAAACAATTGCAGGAACTCAGCCCAGCGATACTTCCTCCCGTTAAGGACCTTGGTACTATTGAAGCACTGCAAATTCTGATGATCTGTATAGATCACCAATTGGTCTATTACCGCTCCTATCAGATGATCCCATTCCTTGAATCCTGCTACTATAGGAGTCATGTCCGTATCATGGACATCATAATTAATTTCTGCTGGGTACAACATCCGACCATGATAGGCCACGGGATGCCACCTATCATCCTCACAGCACGGGGAGAGGACGGCTTCTAACGCAAAGTCACTGCTGTCAGTTTCCAGCTTAGTTGGCCATTCAGGGTCATAATGTGCTGATACAGGTTTGAATGTAAATGATTGCTTCAATTGATTCAAGGCCTGCTAGCAAGCAGGTGTGCATTCCCATCCAACAACCTTCTTTGGCAGATCCATTAGAGGTTTTGCTATCTTACTGCCACCCTCTATGAACCGACAGTAGCGGTTGGCAAAGCCCATAAAGCCAGGAACATCGATAATGCATGTTGGAGGGGCCAATCCATGATTGTTTGCACTTTCTCCAACAACATAGAGATCCCCATATAAGAGATCTTGTATCAGGGGAACTCAACTTCCTGTTAGTGGAAACCGGACTTCTTCATACTTATGCATAGTCTTGCTTTCAGCAATTACTCCATCACGTGGGTCACGTGTGCTATATGTTCCCCCATGGTCTCGGAGCAGAGCGGGATGTCATCCATGTATGCAATAACTTCTTCTGCCAAGAGGTCACGAAAGACCTCATTTATCATGCTCTGGAAAGTTGCCGGGGTGTTACATAACCCAAATGGCATGACCGTGTATTCATACAGTCTGTATTTGCATGGGAAGTCCGTTTTCCATTCCTCACCTTCTGCTATCCTTAGAAGCTAGTAGCCATTCTTTAGGTCCAACCTAGTGAACACAATGACTTTCTCAAGTTGATCTTGGAGTTCATTCATCAATGGTAGTGAGCATTTAGTGTTAACCATGATCTTATTTAGCCCTTGGTAGTCTGTCACCAATCTTAGTCTGCCATCTGACTTTGGCACAAAGAGGATAGGGGCTGCTGCAGAGGAACTGGATCACCGCAGGTTTCCTGTTCACAGCATCATATTGAGATATTCATGGAGTGCCTCAAGGTCCTTTTCCGAGAACGGATAGATAGGCCCAGATGGAGGTCAAGATCCAGGCTGTAACTCGATCGTATGGTCGCACTTCGAGTGCTGCGGTAATGCCTCAATCCATTCTTGACTGAAGATGTCTCCATAGTCCTTATATTTGTGGAGTGGCTGGACCATAATGTCAGTGCCTTCCTCATCGGAGAATTGTACAATTCCTAACAGGTACACATTACTAGGGTCTTCAGCTATCAGTTCTTCGTCAGTCATGAATACTAACTGCCCCTGCTCTGCCAGGCAGTTAGCCTTGCAGAAATCTGAGCGCCAGGTGAGTGATCCTGTGTTCCAATATATGTCTGGATTATGGTTCTTCAGCCATGACATAGATAAGTACCAGTCCAACTTTGTGCCGGGCATGTGGGCGACGGTGAAGTGCATCTCATTGTGAGGGTTGCCTATCCTCATTTCCAATGACTTGGTATACTGCGGAGCTGACCCAGGAATGTGATTTCTGCTTGAATCGCTTGTTGGCACCTATACCTTTTGCCGCACACAAGGTGCCTGGGTCTGTTTGACCCATCGGCTACTAAGCGCCAGCCCAGTAGCTCCATTACCCAGCAACCACAGCGCTTCAGCAGTTACTTGTCGCCCTCCGATCTTCCAGTTTAACTTCACACACTGGTAGATAGACTTGGTGTGGGGAGGCAAGTTGTCATATATCCACATCTTCTCTTGTCTTAGTGGCTTAGTCATCTTGTCTTACTAATTTTGGGTGTCTTGCCTCTCGACATAAGAGCAGCCACAATGGTTCAGTAAACATTTTGGGGATTGGAGTTCAGTGTGTCACAATTGGTAGGGTATTTACTATCACACCAGCGCAAGTTCAGGTACTAAACCGCTCTCCAGCAAAGTTGGGAATAACAATCCTATTTGATCAAGTCCTGCCTGAACCAATTGCTTTTATGCTAAAGATAACAAATTCTGGAGGTGGGTAGTGGTCCGCCGTTGGACCGGTTCTACGTGAAGCAACACAATACTTTCCTAATGTCATGTTTCTCCTCCAGTAAGACCTCACCCAACCTCAACTGAACCGATCTCCCAGAACCTGTCCATCGGGCTAAGGAAATCCTGAAAGAAATGCATATCACTAGAGCAAAGGAAATAATCAGAAACCCAACAAAGGACAGAAAACCCAGTTCACCGCATGTGGCCCGAAGCATCTATCTTCCAACACCTCCTGGGTGGAGTCAGTATGGTGTTCCTCCAGGCAGTAGAGGGGTAATTACCCATCTCAGAACCACTTCCTAGGTTCTTATGTCCATCCCTTGTGGGTCTATGGATACGGGTTTAGCAAGGTCATGCCTTAAACAGAGTGGGCTCTTACCTATTCTGAGCCATTAGTATCAACCTCCATTATCTGAGCTGACACCTGGTAGACTTCAAGTATCTTTGATGAGGAGTTCGGAGGTGGCACTTCAATGTGCTGTAGCTGCTTGTCCGTACCCAATGACGTGGTTACCGGGGATGACGGTTCCAACCCATGAGCCTGCTTGGAGAAACCAATGACTCGGAATGCTGGGGTACACTTTCTGCAGAAGTGTCCTGCTTGTCCACGTTTGGTGCACTGGTTGTGCTTTCTATGGCATTCGGTCAAAGTCGTGTGGATTTCCTTATGCACCATTGTATACGCAGAAGTAACGGGATTTACCTATTTTCCCATGTTCAAATTAGTAGGTTTAGCAGACCTCTGATTCTGTCTCCCTGAACCTTTCTCCGTCTTCTTGAAACCTGCACGAAGAGGAGGTTCTATTCACGTTCTTGTCTGTGGGCTGAGACTGTGAGGTGGGGTGGATGGCCCAGTTAGTGAATTGGTTGGTATCTTTCGGCGTATGCCTGACCTTCCAAAGAAGATCAAGGCACTCATGCAGATTGGTTGGATGGGGCTCCCGGAGTGCCCCCACATTCCGAACCTTTTGTGTAATGCCTGACCGAACCTTATCAGGTAGCTGCACTAGATCTGTATAGCCAAACTTATACATGCAGTCAATTTGCTGGACCAAGTACTCCTCGATGTGGGGGGGCTTTCTTACCTGGTCTTACCACTCCAGAAGGGATCGATCCTGCTGGGCCTGGACTCTACCTAAACCTTTTTGGAGTCATTCTGGGAACCCTTTCTATGTTCGTAACAGGTTGCCGTCCTTTAAGGGAGTACCAGTGCCCTTGGCCGCTTCCTTGTTAATATGCTCATGCAACCCAGATACCCAGCTTGGGCTGAGTCTTCTAGGAGGGGGATCACCAAGTTTATCTTATCGATATCGGATAACTTGCTAGCCATGAAGTATTCAATTTCGACCTCTACCACGGTCAGGCAGCTCGCGAGTTCTGTAACTTTACCCTTGAATGGACGGATCCTACTCAGCCCTTCCGGCTAGTTCCACCAGTATCTTGGCATAGCCCTGGAAGCTGAACTGGTGCCCATAAGGGCTCTCACTAACCTCTTGGCATACCGGTCCCACCATCGTTTCTTTACCTTGCTCTAGTCGTCCTTGCAAGCAACGAGAAAGGGGCTCAAATGAGGAAGAGAATCGCCATCATTATCATGCGAGTTGTCATGGTCCGAGTCCCTTGGATCTCCACCTGCTCCCGCCGTGCCGCCCTGGGTGGTGCGTTTCTCTCTCCACTACCTCCAGTGCTCCAGTCTTGAGACTCCCATGGTCTATCGTAACCATCAAACCATTCCTCCAGGCCATCCTGATACCCATCCTCTGCGGGATTAGCCACCGCTGGTACTAATGCCAGTGGTGGAACACGATGCTGCCCACTGACAGGAGTTGGGTTAGGAGCCACCTGGGTAACCTGTTGGTGAGCCTGAAGCTCCGGGTAACTTTCTGGTTGCAGTGGTGGCCTAACACGCCTCTATGAGCTGCAATACCCACAGGTTGGGCATCTATCCTCTTCTTTGTACCTTGTTTCATGGTTCACCAGGGTCCGTGGCCCCTTTCCACACCTGTATGAAGCGCGGAAATCCACTCCATCTGTGTTTCTTCCGATTCACAGCTTTGGTGACTAAATTTGTTTTGGCTGTCCCAATCGCCACTTCTGATGGTGGACAGACCAGAGGGAAGAGTCAGTTTTGTGGGTGCAGAGGGTATCACCGGTGAACAAGGGGTTGTGTGGGCCAGCGTCCAGGGTCCGTGCATTGGAGTCCCCCACGGTGGGGCCTTGGGTGCTCACTATTGCTGCCACGGTAGCTGTTCAGAGAATCCAGGTGACCCAGTATGCAGTTGGTAGAACCGTGGGATTGCGACTGCTGCAGGTGGGAAGGATACGGTAGGAGCGAGGTCATGGACTGGTGGAGGGACTGGTAGAGGGAATGGTGGAGGTATGGGTCTTGGGGAGGTTATAGGAGGTATGGAGGTTGCAACTGACGGTGTCCGCGGGGGGATGAACTGCACAGGGGTTGGATGAGGTATGGGGTCAGGCGTATCTGGTGCCGTGATACCTTTCCATTGCGATGTCCTTTTCTCTACCTGCTGTCCATAAGTTGGTCCTATTGCGGGATGGCCCGAATGACCGTGGGCGATTGAGGGGGGGACAGCCAGGGTGTCTGTAGATGCTCTTGGGAAGGAGGAGGTATAGCCGTAGCCAGCATCTTGCAGGCTTTCCAACATCCATATACTGACTGGGCTTAGGTACACCCTCTATTGGTCAACTATGGCTCTCCTGGCCAATTCCATTCCGTAATTCTTGGACTTGGTATGGACAACCCCGAGTGGGGGCGCGGCCTCTATCATCAGTACACCATTCGCAGCGTCAATACTCTATTCACCTTCTAAGGCGTTTTCCAATGCTGCCATTTGAGTCTTCAATGCCTACTGATCCCTTAGTATCTGCAGGTATGCCTCCTGCTGCACTTTTACCCATTCCACCGCTGCTGTAGTCTTCTGTTTCCGGAACACCTGCTGCTACTGGTTCTTTCAGTTCTTCAGTTGTTGCTTTGCTTGCTTGATCGACCGGGATCCTCCCCGGATGATGTAAGGTTCGACGAGCTCCGGCGAGAACTTGCTAAAAGGGGCCCCTTCTGGTGGAGGAGGGGTCATGTTTTGGACAAAGGTAGGGTCTTGGAAAGATGAGAGCGCTGCAGCCTGAGGGTCTGCAATCATGAGATCAATTCATTCAACAGTTGACTGAATCGGAGCGGCCTTTAAAAGCAACTAGTGACTGTTCTATTCAATTCCGCGAACATCCGCATCAACTGAAGCCTGAAACTTGTTGGTGGTATGTTTATCATAAGCAAGGACTGAATCCAAATTAGATTCCATTCTCGTTCGAAGTTTGGTACTGGCCATTGCGCTTTCCACCATGCGCTACATGTTGTAGAAAAGGTTACCAGCATTTATGCAAGGTTAGTGCTAAAGGTTGAAACTGTTAAGCAGGAGAGGAGTTAAGCGAGGAGGTCGCTTAACCATATACTGTAACAGGGGCATGCGTCAGAAGATGGATCCAAAGGTTGCAACCACATGGAACAACTTCAAACTTAGCGCCAAAGTTAGCGCAGATGTAAGAGGAACATAAATGGTAAAACTTAATATTGTCAAGCGTGGTGCTTCACTCAATTAAGGTCTCATGAGGATCGAGTGTTGGAGTAGGAGAGTTCTTGCATAGAGGTTCAAGTAGTCTTATCTTATACCAGAAATGCCGCTATCAGTTTACTGCAAGGATTCGAGCACACACTTCTCCACTAACAGTGGTCCGACATGTCTCCTGGCGTACCCTTTGGGCATGCATATGTCGACATGCTCTAGTCGCCGTCCAGCTTATGCCCTTTGTCATTTCCGCAGCGTATTCCCATTTTGCCTGCTGGAGTGAAAACCTCTTCGTACTGGTTCGTTGCTAGTGGCTATAAGTCAGGAAACTAATGAACTGGACTATCTGTAATACCCTTCCTATATGCCTTGATTTCTTCATGACCCTGCAAGCTACTGTGAGCGGTTTCGCTATCCACTATTTACCATTCTTGGGCTTCCATTGTCTTCCGCAGGATACCGTGGTCCGCAAGTGATCCACATCAGTAAAAATTAAGCCTGGCGCACCAAGTGTTCCCTGCGTCTGGCGCACAGAGCACTTAGAATGTTAATTGCAAATTAGGGCACGACCTGGGGTCTGAGTTGCGCCAGGGCGCAACCAAGTTGGTAAGGAATTCTCTGGGTACAACGCGGCGCAACACTGCATCCTCCGGGAGCAACCAGGATATGACATCCAATCTGGGTACCGTCATGGCTCAATTCCACACTCTACCAAATCCTCTCAAATTACATTCCCGAAGGGTCCCCCCTTTCACACTTTGTGACTTAGGTCACACTAGCAATTGAATTAAAGTTTATCAAGATAGTATAATTTATTAAAACACTAATATACATAGTAATATAGGCACATCCATTAAGCACCCTCTACTAATCAGAAACTTGCCAGGAAAGACCACTTCCATAACAGGCTGTATCTCCACCAATATTGATCTTGAGTAGACATCCTTTAGTGGGTTAGAAAGCTGGTATCGAGTACACCAAGGCTGCATACCGTCGGGGGCCGCAGCCCAAGGACCTGCGAGGAAACTGGCGTCAAGGTCAGTACATAGTCAGAACCTCGCCAAATGCCTGGCAGCAAAAGACCACTTCCCTAACAGGCTGTAGCTCCATCAATATTGATTGCGACTAGGCATTCTTTAGTGCGTTGGAAAGTTGGCGTTGAGTACATTATGGCTGCATACCGTCCGGGGCCACAGCCCAAGGACCTGCGTGGAAACTGGCGTCAAAGTCAGTAGATAGTCAGAACCTCGCCAAATGCTCGCCAGCAACAGACAACTTTCCTAACATGCTGTAGCTCCATTAATATTGATCATGAGTAGATGTTCTTTCGTGCATTAGAAAGCTGGAGTCGAGTACATCGATCGCGCAACGTGTCGAGGGCTGGAGCCAAATGGCGCCCAAGGAATCTGGCCTCAAAGTCAGTACATAGTCAGAACCTCTCTAAATGTCCGACAGCAAAAGACTACTTTCCTACCAGGCTGTAGCTCCATCAATATTGATCGCGGGTAGACGTCCTTTAGTACGCTGGAAGGCTGGCGTCGAGTAGATCTATCCTGCAACGTGTCGAGGGCTGGAGCCAAATGGCACCCGAGGAATCTGGTGTCAAAGTCAGCATATATCAGAAACTCGCCTGGCTGTATCTCCACCAATACTGATCGTGGGTAGACGTTCTTTAGTGCATTGGAAAGCTGGCGTCGAGTGGATCTATGCTCTAAAGACTGGCAGGCTGCGGCTATAGGGCATTCCAGGAGCCTGGCATCAAAGTCAGCACATATTGTGGGGATGTGTGTTGAGGGGGGGTGTGTGTTGTGATGAAAGCTGAGCCTGACAGCGCGTCTAAGCCTAAGTGCCAAGTCACCACAACACCAAAGGGTGGTCTAGCTATCACTCGCTTTCAGACTGCAGTGAACTGGCATTTTCGCTCCCTCAAAGATCAGGTTCTGAAAATGGAATACCATCCCGCCTAGTGGCAGTGCCCACACCAACCAATTTTCCTTGCCAAGATTTACCCCTTTCTTGCTATTAGCGATGGCTGGAAAGCCAACCAAGGGGGGGTTATTGAATCTGGCCTGGGTGGATAGGGGATAGGAGAACTTGAATTACGGTACCTTGGTGTGGACCAGATGTGGATCAGATGCGACATCACATCTAGGTCCAAGTGAGTCTGATGTGGCAGCCCCAGATTACTGGGATGCAAGAAGGTGTGGCAAGAGATGCCCAGGCGCATAGGACGCAGAGGACACAGCAGCGATGTCGGTTGCGTCAGGGTGCAACTGCTACCCATCAGATGCTAGGTTTTTTTTTGCTGATGCAATAAGGGCTACGCATGACCACTACCTCAGATTCACCTTACCTGTAGCAGGACTCATGCTTTTAGTATCTCTACACTTCCCTTTGCATGCCTATGACGTTGGGGACACATTCAGGCATGGTAGGTGTAGACCTCTCCGGGTTGCCCCAGCACCACCCGGGACTACCTGCAGGACCCCCACGGTTAACCCCTATCAACTACGTCAGTTTTGGTACATTTTACTCCACACATCTTGGAGGAGGTACCCGACCTTCCACCCCATGGCCCCTCACATACCCTGTGAACAGCTTATGGTCGTCTGGATGGTGGCGACGTACCTAGTGTTGCAAGGAGGTCTCTAACCATTTCTCTCTGCCCGACTGCGGATAATGACATAACCGTTTGCCCATGACGTCTAGGCCTCTAGGCGGGACGGGAGAGGCATGGTAGGAATAATGTCTCCAGTTTACAGGCTCTTCGGAGCTGCACAGACCGCCCAATATCATCTCCCAGAACACCAGATTCCTGTATTATGCCTGGCTACGCGTGACAAGCATTCCGCTCATTTTGCCCAAAGTCCCCGAGGGACTTCTTATTGAACAGTACTGTAACCCATGACTTTGGGCCGGATAACCCAAGCCCCAGGGCGGGGTAACCTGATCTTGATGGTAGTGTAACCTTCTTCTCCGGACTGGATGACTGTACTCTGTTACCCTGCCTATTCCCTTGCCGGATATAGACACTTCTGACCTTTTCCCAGTTACTTGACTAAGTGGCGCAACGACCGCTTCCGAGGTCCCTATCTATGCTGACACCGCTCCTGTGTGTAGCTAAGTACCGCAGTACCTTTGCCCACTATTTCTGACCCCCTTGGAGCCCGGGCCATCTGGTCTCCATAGGTCCAGTTCTTACTTGCCCGCCGCTTTCTATTAGTTCGCCTCCTGGCTGCCTTCATGGGTGTAGGTTCCGGCTGTCATAGCTCATGTATGCTGGGTCGTTACAGGTAGTTGAAAGCTTCTGTAACTCCAGCAGGCAACCAGAGACTCTCTTTCAGAATTATGATGTAAACTGAGTGCTATGGTCCGAGGTGACTGTGGTTGGGAAATCAAGGTGTTTGCAGATGCAATGGAGATATAATTCGACCAGAATCACAGTATTGATAGTGGTGTCAGGGAATCCAGTAGCATATCTTGCTTAGCTTATCTACTCCAACCAAGCGGCTTCATGGCCCTGACTCTAAGGCAAGTGAGGGATGATATCCATAGATACATGGTTTCAAGACTTGTCTGGAATTGGGAGGGGGTATAGTATGAGAACCTGAGGATGCAGGAGTTCTGACTTTGTTGGCAAGTATGGTAGTTCTTCACAATATGGCTAATATCCCAATAAATACTGGGACAGCAGAAGTGATAGGTCACCCACTTGTTTGGCTTGACCCTGCTTGAATATCCCAAAGGAGGCTAATCATGCACCTCTTGAATCAGTTCCAACTACAGTACTTTTATTAAACAGTAGCCGACTCTAAGACTGAGCAAGTTCTGATTAGGGCCCAATTCTTGATGAAGTAAATTCCTGAAAGTCTAACCATGCTTTGGATGGATGGAGGTAGGAGAATTTTATCCTATAATGAATGTATTTGATAAGGTCTTTTTGCTGTCAGTGATGATATTTGGAGAAGCAGCAGAGGTATCTTGATATTTATATTTCATACCTGCATGTTCGTGAACCAGCCAATCCTACCACATTTCTATTGTTTCCTTCGTGTGATCTTCGGATACCATGTAAACCTTAATGCCACTTGACTTTGGATCCTGCAAAGAGTGTGGAGGGTGTTTCACCCCTCTTCTCATATGGTCCACTCTTATCCATAGTCACTGGAACCCTTTCACCCTGGCAAAGGGTTACTGGTATCTTGAATGGTGATGGATGTGGAAGAGTAGTTACATTTGTGGATGGCTATGGGAATTGAATGGAGAAAGGTTTAGTTAGGCAGACCAGTAAGCCAGACTGGTCAGGGTTGCTGGTAAAGCAGAATAGTTAGGCTTTTGTACTATGACCCACAATTCAGGTCATAAGGTCTTAGACGACTGACACTGGTGAGTTGTTGGTATGTTATAATCGGATGCTATGTTGGAATGACATGTAGGTACGAGTCATACAATGTAATAACTTTTACCAATGACAAGACTAGGGAGTTATGGGTCTCACAAATGCGATGCACTTGGGGCAGATAACTATGGCACATGACTCATGCATATGAGTCACCGGGTTAGGATTAGTATAAAGGATGAGTATAAATGAGGTCACTAGGACGTAGGAGGATGAGCTCTTTATGCTGGCATTATTGTAACTTCTTACCTATAACTTAACTGCAGGACTCTTCACTTATGTGGCTATATTATGTACACACTCCTGTGAATGAGTTGTGGGATGGGAGCCTTGGGAGCTTAGCTATCTGACTCGAAAGAAGAAGTCAAGTCTTGAATGTTCAAGGCTAAAGTTATGCTTGCCCGTGCAAGTGAAGCACTGACCGGTAGGGATTGTACATATGATAGCATCAATACAAAGAATGCTCAGCAGTACAAAAAGATAAGGGTGTACTAATGGCAACCAAACAACAACAACAAAATATATGATTATGACAATGATGGAATCACTGTTCACCTTGGACTAATAGGAGAAGAAGAAGAGCTAGAGTGAGTAGCTAGCTTATAAGGAATGGACAGACCCTTAAGCCTGGTTATACCAGAAGAACAATAACAAGATGAAATCTGCTCATTGGCTGGAGAAACAGAAACCAGGATGTCAGGGGCAGAGACAGGAATGCCAGCCCTGCCAGTCCAACCAGTAGGAATAACACTCAAAGAACTGACCATCCAGCTAGCTGTTACACATAAGGCAGACTGGCATAGCGAAATGGATATGTTGCGTAATCATTGGCAAAAGGTCAGGTGTTGGATCCCAGGGCCTATGGGAGTATTTGGAGAATGAGTTGATTTCGACCAATAAGACAGCAGCACAAAACCATCATTTATGCCACCACTGGAGGGTGCGGATGGTGGGGTTTTCGCGGGGTCTGCATGAGAGGACTCAGAGCTACCCAGACAAGGTTGAAAGAACTACATTGGTTGGTTGGTAGTGGAGATAAACAAATACAAAAGGTCACTCAGCTGCACCAATGGATGGATGCCAACCACGGGGAGGTCGGCTACTCCAACTGGAGTCCGCGGCTGCTATGCAGGCAGTAAGACTGAATTACAAGTCTGTTGCAGGAGAAATGCGGAGGGAAATCCTGATTCGAGGATAATGCCCAAGACAAAATCATTCACCAACACCTAGAGCCATAATAAGCTGGAGCCAGACAAAGGCCTACCACGTGGAAGGTTAGCCTGGAGTGTTCTGGGGCCTGAACACCATTGGTGCGATAAGGAAGGAGTATGCTACCTGCAGGTTGATGCAGACAGATGAGGAATCTGCATGCTTTGATAGGTCTGTTGTCGGAGCTGATCACTTGGTCTAGGGAGATAGAACTAGTAGCCACTTACCATGGTGAAAGGGTACAAGTGACTATGCTTAAAGCGGACACTGCGAGGAGAGGGATGGGACACTGGCACCCTTCTCACTATTCCAAGAAATCCTGGTTGAGTGGGGTAATGGTTTTCAGGGTCTATGAAGTTCACACAGGGAAGGGGAAGGGCAGTGGATAGGCTGCAAACACTCTGATGAGGAATATAAACATCGAGATGCCTACCACGCTTTTACAGAATAATTAGCGACGGAGAACACATCTCATCAATATATTCGTTACATGATACACTTCTTATCATACTTCTATTCTGAAACTTCAAGTGAGCCTTTCCTAGGAACCACTTTGTCACATATCAGACCTTAGTGCAGACTCGTTTGTTCTTAGAGTAGGCTACCACCTAACACTATATTGATATCTTCTACACTACGCAGGCTGACAACCACTTTCTCCAATGAGCCTGGAGGACCGTGTATGTAACATCCTCTACTACCTATCTCAAAATTACCTAGCAAGAAACCAACATATACAGGAGATCGAGCTTAATCACACCCTGGGCTAAGTTTTCCAAGATGAGATTGTTCTCTTGTGGTTCATTGATCACGGGATTACGTGTACCCGCTAGACCCTTACACTTGTACCGATGGAGGACAAGATGTTGCAACCAAGGTTCGATGAAGGATCTGAGGATTCCAGTGATACAGACAGGTTGTACAGGGAGGAGTAGTAAAGGCTGATCAGTGTATGTGGGGCCAGTCCAGGATAGCCCATACTCACTACCACCAGCACTGCCAGGGCCAGGAGGTGACATTCCACTGCTATAGCTAGGTTCTACGCACACACCTAGAAACCCGTCTGGACCACCAGTACCCAGAGGTACTACCCAAACTGTAACACGGAAGCAAAGCGAACAACAGTCACACTCTGAAACCCCCAACTCCCTCAGGCACTGCCGACTTGGGTACCTTCACTGCATACATTGAGACACTAAGTGGCCAATTGGACCAAAGTGTAAGATAAACCTAGAATAGCCAGATGGTTGCCAATGGGACCCTGTCAGAGGAGGGAAAGGAAACAGCAGAAGGTTTTGCTCAAGTAGGTAGGTGACTTGTGAAAGTGGAAAAGCTGGTCAGAGAGGAGTTGTCACTCTAGCAAAATAAGGGTAGGAAGTTGGAAGGAGAGGTTGTACTGGAGATCACGGGATTTAAGGGAGTGGTCGAAGCCGCTTTGGCCCATATGCACAAGCAATGAGAAAAACAAGCAGCACAAGGGGGATGTCTACACCAGGACCTAGGATGTACCTTTCAAGAATTGATGAGTAGGGACCAAGAGCTCTACATAGCCCCGAATAAACATGGAGAGGAGTGGGAACAAGAACTACACGGCGGTGGGATCCAGGAACTGCAGTTCGTTATAGAACTGCAGAACCTCGATAAGAGGTTCAGGACAGGGCTAAGCGACATGCAGCAGAACATGACCCAAACTTTGCCCAGTTATAAAAGGAAAGAACTGGGCTGATAGAAACACCATTAGGCTTGCATCCCGAGGGATCGACCCATGAGGCAGAAACCAGGAGAGGAGGCTCAGGGCCATCCCAACAAGAGAAGTGGAAAGGGCTAGCGGGAAGCGAAGTGTGACCAGAAACCACTAAAGGGTGCCAGGAAGAGATGGTAGCACCTCCCAATATGGCCGGAGGAGCAGGAGACCCGAACCCCGCAGATGACAGGTCCGACAATAGTGGGGAAGGAACAAGCCGCCAGCCAGGCACACTGCTGGTAGGGAGGCCTTTGATGGTAAAAGAAGAGGAGCAACACTAACCAATGCTCCAGCTGGCCAAGGAGTCAGCTCGACAGACTGCCTTGGATTGGAAAAACCTGCCAACCCTTCCTTTGTATATAAAGCAAAGTCCTACCTTGACACAAAAACCTAGCTACATGGTTGCTAGGACTACTTTAGCGGAAATCCCATGTGGTGGATGTGGAATAAAGATAGAATTATATATGACCAGGGGAGGACGAAGAGAGCCAATGTAACACAGATCATCAACTGGTATAGGAAGAGCATGGAAGATCTCAGCGTATATGCCGCTCATCCTGAGTTGCTAACATGGGAACAGTTCGGGTATGAAATAATTGCCTGGTTCTTAACAAGGAACAAGGACCGGAAGGGCTTAGGACAAATGGGAAAAAACAAGTATGAGAAGGACATCGACAAGTACCTTCTCCAGATGGAGAACTAGAACGTGAAGGCTGAGCTGTAAGGAAGGGTACAGAGAAAATTAGGCGAGAACCAACGCCCAGAGGGAATACTGAGATGGTTGTCTTGTAAGTGATATGACACTGACGCGGAAGGGCTGCAGCACCTGCAAGTGGTCATCAACCAGGAGGAGGCTTTCCTCAACAGCAAAAGACAGCGATGAGACAAGCGATCCAGCTCGTCAGGGCTAGCAGTACTGTTAAAATGTTGACAGATGGACTAGGAAAAGGGGCCGAAGCTATGACAGGAGAAAGGGCGATCCGGCAAGTTCCCGAGAAAGATGGTACTTGCAACCTTCAAGTCAGCATGGTTTGCCCAGGCCAACAAACTGACCAAGACCCAAGATGTTCAGCATAGAGACTGGAAGAAAGGCAATGGGAGAATACTGCAAAACCTGGTTGACTAATGCGGGGAAAGTAAAAGCTGCACCGGGTGTGGACTCACTAACCACAAGTGGGGCTCTTGTAGGAATGGAGCCTTTGTCGCAATGATAGGACAATCGAAAGCAGGGAAGTTTACGCCCAGAAACATGGAGGTGGGGAATACCGTCCAAAGGCCAGCGGAAAACCTAACCCATGTGCCATGGGCACCTAGACTTTCAGAGTCGTGGGATCAAGAAGAGGGATAGGTCGGACAACTAGAAGCCCTGTATAAGAACAACAACCTAGGTTCTGACTCAGAGCAAGGGCTCATTCAAGAATGTCGGAGACCTGCACTGACTGGGTTCTGAGAATGGGCAGGAACAGAAGTCCAAAAGGAATAGCAAGCTGTGTATAACGGAGAAAGTTAACCCTGTTCAGGGGGATGCACTGAAGAATGACCCCTTACCAGGACGCTGGATGGCAAGACTTTCTATCCTGCCCTGGATGGAGAAGGAGGAAACCCAACATGGAAAAAGAGGGGACAGTTATGTGGGGCAACTCAGGGTATCTGAACTCTTTCCTCCCAAGATCATGCAAGGGAAATGGGTTGGGATAGCGCAGGACTACCTGAAGGCACTTCCCCAGTCTCCGGGATGGCACCACTGGCGATGACCTGTGGGTAGGCTGCAGGTTGCTAGGCTAGAGAAAGGACCGTGTGCTCACCGCAGATCGTATGCCACAGGAGGGGTTGAACATCTAATGCGGTATTAGAAACATCACTCTATCACCTCTGCACTAGTGGCATAGACCAGTATGATTGAACGTGGTTATTGCGGAGAAAGAAAGCAAGAAGGGAGATACATGCACCATGGATTGAGTTCGTCTGAGGAGTCTTGAATGGCCGAAATTGTGCAGGCACAATAACAAACAGCCAAGAATATTGTGAGCCCCAAACAAAATGCCCATTAAATGAAGACTGGGTAATCTTACGGAGGAACCAAAGTAATAGAAAACTCAAGTCCCCACAACTACAGATTACAAGTGCTCAGAAGGCACAGCGCATCTGGGAATAGAGGGAGAACGAGTACTGATTCAGCTGTTATTAGACTCAGGCTCGCTAAGCTTGGTCATATGGGAAGCGCTAGTCCAAAGGTTGGGTCTAGCAACGATACAGCTAGACAATCCTGTTAGTAGAACAGAGTTTGATGGTACACAGTCTCCAGTCGCGGGAGGATACTATACGACCCATATCATGCTTGAAATTGGGGCTAACGGCCATTGTGCAGGTATTACATGTGAAGTTATGAGCCCAGGGATCTATGACTTAATAATTCCATGTGGTTGGTGGCATCGCCAACACCCGCTATCATTCATGGATGATGGAAGAAGATAGACATTTCCGGCGAAACATTATAGGGGACACCCGGAACTGGAGGTTGAAGGGATCTAGATCGATTGGTATGGGACAGGGGCCTCAAACCCGGCAGCAAGATATGTGGGCCGAATCACAGGACCTGAGGACCCAGAGGCAGTAGTTCTAGAAACTCTACCAAGACCTGGGAGGCAGTATGTGGACTTCTTCCTGCCTCAGGTGGTGGAACAGCTCCTAAACCAGAACACCTTTAAGCAAAGGATCAAGGTCATCCAAGAAGAGAAGGCCCAAGGTGGCCAATACAGGGGTTATCCGAACAAGAACTGTGGGTATTGCGAGAATACTATGACAAGATGCTAGGTAGGGAAAAGATAACACCAAGCCAGTTCTGCGCAGGTGCACCAATACTGTTTGTGCCAAAGATCGATAGGTGACTGAGCCTGTATGTTGACTACTATGGACTTAATGAGGTTACGATTGCCAACAAGTACCCACTACCGCTCATGAACAAACTCACAGATTGAGTAGTCAGGTCGCTTATTTTTACTGGGTTGGACCTCAAAGATGGATACCACTTGGTACATATTAAGAACGGGGACGAGGGGGAAACCACCTTCCGGACTGGATACCATCCTTATGAGTACCAGGTAATGCCAATCGAGCACGTGAATGCGTCCACCACCTATCAAGACATGATACATGGGGTCCTAAGAAGGTTCCTAGACTTAGATGTAGTCACGTATACAGACGACGTACTAATCTACTCCAAGACAGAGGAAGAACAAGTGAAATTGGGCAAGGAAGTATTAGCTGAGTTGCGGAAATACCTGCTGGCAGTGTCTATCACTAAATCAGTATTCCATACCAAGACAGTAGAATTTCAGCGGTACAGAGTGAAGACAGATGGGATCACTAAGAGTGGTCGAGAGGTCAAAGCCATAATGGAATAGAACAGGGCTGAACCTGTAAAGGAAATACAAACCTTTATGGGATTTGCCAATTTCTACTGCAGATCCATCAGGGCTTTCAGGGGAACTTGTAAACTTATAATGGAGTTATTGAAAGGTGACCCAAAGGGGTTCGCCTGGGGAAAAGAGCAGGAGGTGGCCTTCGAATTCCTGAAGTAACAGTTTGTGCCATCCCTGATTTTGGTATATTTCCACCAAGACCGAAATACGGTGGTGGGGACGAATGCAAGTAAGTTTGCACTAGGGTGTATATTGTCACAATATACCGCGAAAAGGCTAAACTCTGTAGCATTTCACTTGCGGAAGCTCAACTGGGGAGAACGCAACTGCGATGCTCCTGATAAAGAGTTGCTCATCATGGATGAACCTGTCAAAGAATGCCATCACTACCTGATGGGAATCAGGAAAACCATCACCGTATTTACTGATTATCAGAATCTACAATACTTCCTCAGGACCAAGGCTGAGAGTGCCAGGCAGATAAGCTAGGTGGGGAAGGCAGCGGATTTTAACTTCAAAAGTATGTACTAATCAGGGTCGAGTGGCGGCAAGGGGGACACATTAAGCAGATGACCGGAGTGCCATCACGCGGCGGGAGCTGTGCAAAGTGAGGAACTCTAAATTTTAAACCACGCACATTTTAACCAGGTTATGGTTACAGTCGTAGAAAGGGCGGATGAACATGGTGCAGGGCGGAAAACACTCCCGGCGAAATATACCGAAGTTATGAGGTTATACCCCGAAGCTCGAATTCCAACACAGGGCTCAAGCAAAGTGGCAGGACATGACATCTATTCCAGGGAAGGGACTGTAGTACCACCTCACGGACAAGCAACAGTAGCCACCGGAATAGCCTTAGTGGTACTATCGGGAACCTATGGCCAAGTAGCTCCTATAAGTTGCCTTGCCCGCCGCCAGGGGATTATGATCGGGGTAGGAGTTATTGACCGAGACTACCAGAGAGAGGTGAAGGTATTGCTATTCAATTTGAAGGACCAGGACTACCACATTGGACAGGACGAATGAGTTCCATAACCCATAGTGGAAAGGATTTATGATGGGTCACTCTACAAAGAAAGGGAGCTAGATCATACCGAGGGTGGTCAGAAAGGATTTGGAAGCACAGGAACCAGTCAGGTTGAGACCCAAACCAAAGCCAGTTACCTGAGAGAAGAAAGCAGGCTAAATCAAGACTTCGATGAGTTCGATCAGGGGAGACAGAAGGACCTGACAACCGAAGAAGCCATGCTGACCAACACAGTGGTTATTAACGCCATGGCATGGATATTTGCCACCCAATTCTCAAGACAGGTAGAGGAAAAAGGGAAGTTGGACAAGGACTGGAAATTGCGGAAAGGAGAGTTGGAAAGGCTAGGAGATGGGGGAAAGGAAATGCCGACAAATTGGACTCTAGGGGATGGACTCATTTACTACAAGGGACAGCTATTCATCCCACTAGATGAAGCCCTACAAATGCTCATGGCTCAAAGTAGTCACCACTCCAGGGTATGGGGGCATTTTGGTTCAGCAAGAAATGGAGGAAATAAATAACAGGAGAGACTTCTCGGGAAAGGGGTTGCGGAATGGATAAATGACTACATACGATCCTGTGACGAGTATCAAGATAAGGAAGTGCCAGGACATGCCAAGTATGGGTTTCTACAGCCGCTGGAAATATCCTATATGGTGTGGACATCTATTTCAACTGTCTTCATAATGGTGCCATCGAATTCAGAACACAACATCTAGATCATGGAAGTAGTCGACCGCTGGACCAAAAGAGACCCCTTCATGGGGCTTATGGAAACTGCACTGGCAAACAATGTAGCCCAGACCTTTTTCCGGGAAGTGTGGAGGTTCCACGGGCTGCCACCAGTGACCAGCTTGGATATGGATGCAATGTTCCACAGTGAACTTTGGCAATTCCTCTGCAAACTGTTAGGCATTAAGCAAAAGATTTCAATGGCTTGCCATTCCCAAAGAGATAGGCAAACGGAGAGAACCTACTGAAGCTTTGTTAACCATGATCAGAATAACTGGCACCAACCGCTACCACCAGTGGAGTGTGGCTACAATAACCCTGTTACAAGTGGACAAGGACTAACCCTGTTTTACGCGAACTATTGATACCACCTGCAGATGGAATGGGTGAAGGAGCAGAAAGTTCAGAATCCTGGAGCTACTATATCTGGTCCCTGGATGAAGGAAATACATGGGCTGGTGATGGATACACTAAAGGTAACGGGAGAAGCAAGGGGCTGGTACCGTGACAAGAAAGGTAGGCCACAGCTAAACTTTTAGACAGGTGACTTGGTCATGTTAAATGTCAAGAATATTCGTACCAAGCGACCTTCCAAAAAGCTGTGCACACAGTTGTAGGGGCTGTTCAAAATCCCAGAGCCATGAGGCAACAGAGCAATTACGCTAGAAATCTCGGAAGGCTGGCAGATCCATCCTATCTTCCATGTATCATTGTTGAAGCCTTAATGGACCTCTGTTTGGCCAGTTCGAGAACACCGTTCCAGGGCACCAGAGGAGATAGATGGCGATCTGGGATAGGAGGTTGAAAAGATAGTAAAGGGTGAGGTAATATCCTATACTTGGAGGGTTCACGGATGTACTAGGAGGATCTGTGAACTTGTGTACTTTCTGAATTGGCACGGGTGTTTGTAGGATGAAAATGCCTGGGAGCGACAGGAGCATTCAGGGCATATGGCAGAATTGGTAGAAGAGTTTCAGAGGAGAACCGAGAGATGCCATAGATATGGAGGAAGGATGACAAGGAAAGCTTTTCCTGGGCATGGCCCAGTGAATGTGCAAAGTTTTTTCACTCTATCTTGCAGAGTACCTAAAGAAATTTAATTTGTGCACCATTAGAGAGAAATAGATTATAGACATGGGGGCTGAACTGTTAGGGAGGGGAGCTCATGTTATACATAAGATGAACTGGCATAGCGAAATAGGCATATCATGTGATTATTGGCAAAAGGTCCCATGCTTGATCCGAGGGCCTGCCAGAGTGTTTAGGGAATGAGTTAATTTCTACCAATATGACGCTGGCGCAAAACCCTCATTTACACCACCTTCGCAGGTTGCCGCTGGAGGGTTTTTCACTGAGTCTTCGAGACAGGACTCTCGGCTACCCAGACATGGTCGAATGAAGGAAACCAGTTGGTTGATTGTGGAGATAAACGCATGCAAAAGATTACTCAGCTGCACCAATAGATGGATGCCAGCGAGGGGGAGGTCGGCTACTCCAATGGGAGTCCCTGGGTGCCATACTGGCAGTAAGAGCGAATTTCATGTCCGTTGATGGAGAAATGCGGAGGGAAACCTTAAGGGGGGGATGACGCCTAAGAGAAGATCATTCATCCACACCCAGAGGCATGATAAGGTAGAGCCAGATGAAGGCCTACCATGTGGAAGGGGAGCCCAGAGAATTAAGAGGCCTGAACACCAGTGGCACGATAAGGAAGCAGTATGCCACCTGCAGATTGACACACATGGATGAGGAATCTGCATGCATTGATAACTCTGTTGGCGGAGCTGCTCACTTCGTATGCAGGGATAGAACCAGTCGCTGCTGGTATCGTTAAAGGGTTTGAGTGGCTATGATCAGTGTGAACCCTGTGAGGACAGGGATGGAACACCCTCCCCGCTGTTTGAAGGAATCCGAGTCGAGTGGGTCAAAGGTTTTCAGGGTCTACACTGTTTGCGCAGGAAAGAGTAGCGGGAGTACATAGTCCGCGAACACCCAGACAAGGAATATAAACATCGCGCTGCCTCCTATGCTTCTGCAGAATAATCAGCGATGGGGAAGAGATCTTATCAATATATTCATTATATGATACACTTCGTATTATACTTCTATTCCGAAACATCAAGTGAGCATTGCTAGCAATTACTTCATCACGTATCGGGCCTTAGTCCAAACTAATTTGTCTTTAGAGCGGGCTACCACCCCACACTTGCGGTCCTGCTGGCGGGCAGAACTAGTAGAGAAAGCAAGCTAAAAGTGAAAGAACCCAACATCTTTTAAGGGAAAAGAACAAGGTTGTTGGAATTTCTCATGCAGCGTGAGTGGTACATATGCATCAAAGACTATAGGGATGATGGCGATCCTCCTGAGATAGAACATGCCGAATAACTATTGTACGACATGGCTCGCCAATGGATAATGAACTACAATGGAGAAACAAAAGGGCGGAAACAGCAAATAGGGTAGAGTTTCAAGCAAATTGCCCCGGGGCAGTTGGGAGACATTGACCGGAAGCTATTAGTTAGCAACAATGCAGAGAACATGTAACAAGGAAAAGAGAATATGACGGATATCGAGAATGAATTCCAGTACCTCACAATAGTGACCCAACACCATGATGAAATGCTCTGATAGTTTCTGGTTCAAGTATGTACCTTACAGTTGCAACCTGCCAGGGGCATGGTGGAAACCAAATTTACAACTATGCCTAATTTTGTGGTATGGGCAATGGAAAGAGAACTATGGCTAGTAATTATCAAACATATTCCATCAAAAAAAACAAGGAGAGGTGAATATGGAATAATACTGCGGAACCAAGAAAGAACATTGTGGCTGGCATGTAACAATCCCTACTGGTCAGCACTCCCATACACAGGTGACGATACCTTAGTCTCAAATACTCAAGACTACACACCTTCTTTTAAGTCAGACGGGTAAGCATCCAAAGCTTCTATTGGACAACTCGCTTCTAGGGGTTGGTGCGCAGTGGTGCCTGTTAGGTGAATAGTAAAGTAATACAGGGATAGGTAAGAAGATACAAGATGATAGCATGAATAGCTCATCCTCTTGGGTCCTAGTAACCTCTTTTATACTCGCTCTTTACACCAACCCTAACCCTGTAACTCACCCCCATGAGTCACCTTTGTAGTCAGGTACACTGAGTGTGTCACCTGCGTGAGACCCATGACTCGTTAACTGGTCATGTGCAAAGGTCATTATATCATACAACCTGGCACTTGCCAGTCGTTCAACCATATTAACCAGTCATGACTCACCACTGTGAGTCGTGTCATGCCCTATGGCTCTAACGTGAGTCATAATACGAAAGCCTAACCAATCTGGCTTGCTCATTTCCCCCCACATTCTGTTTTGAGCCTTCTATGTTGTAAGGAAACTTGCTCCCCTGTTACAATCTGTGACATTAACTCCCCTCTCCCTCTAGCCTGAGTCCCATCTGGTTATGCTGATTGCACCAGGGCCCTTCCCAATGCCTACACTTCCCTGCCCCACAACTCCCGGTATTTCCATTCGCGATGCCAATTTTCCGTCAGTTCTGGGAGGGCGGTGTTCGCTACCTCACGTGTCCATTGTTGCATTTCTATCCTTTTTTCTTGGGCCTTGATGGTTGCTCATTGGTTGGTCAGGATCCCTTGCGCTTCGTCCAGCCTTCTCTGCAGGTCATCAATCCGTCGGTGTGGGCTGTCCGTGTCCGCGAGGGTTTCGTATTTGCCTCGCTCCCCTCTCCCTCTTGCTGTCCCCTCACGGCTGCCCTGTGCATTCTCATTCCTTTGTGGCCCCTCTTTAGTGGCCTCGGACTTCCGTCTTTTCGTCGATAATATCCCACATCTATCTCCCCTGTTTTATTGGTCTTGGAGCTATCCTGGTAGCATTCTGGCCACCTTTTCTCCATGTCGATTTCCGTTCTATTCCTGCGGGCTTTGGGAGCATTGAGGAACCATCCTTGTCCTTGTTTGTCTTTTATGTGCACCTAGCATTCGTCATTGTAGCAGCCCGTCCATGACCCGTAATTGTGTTCTGCCCACTTCTTCGCCTCCAATCGTCTTTCGTCTAACTCGTCTGCGAAGGGCCATTTATAACCTGGGATAGTTGGGATGACGGCGCCCGGGAGACCAACCCTGGTATTCCACCCATCTGGCGGTCCCTTGGGCGGTTCCTCGGTCCGGGTGATTACGATTTTAACCCACTCAGGATTTGCAGGGGTATCGTTGGCGGAAGCGGTGGATTGTCAGTTCTGTATTTTGGATATTGGTAGCAGGGCACCAAGTGTTATCATGTGTGGGGGAATAGCTGGTCCACTTAGCAGGGGATTGTAGTTTACCATAGTGTAAGCGAGAGTCAACTAGCTCTTCCCTTTCGCATTCGTGTTCTCCATCCATCCCAATAGGCGGAGGGGGGAGGATTTCTTGTGAAGTTAGTTTGTTGTCAGAGTAAAGTTCAAGGAGTAAGATGTGGCTTCTGTCGTGTATTGCCATCTAGGGCGAGAGGTTGACCTTATAAGTGTGACTCCCCACTTTTGCCAAGATTTTCAAGGGTCCTATTTGCTTGAAGGCAAGTTTTTTTGATGTTTTGGTCGTTCGTATATTTCGCGGTAGTGGCCATACCATATCTCCTGATTGTACATCCGAACCAGGCCTGCACGGTTGATCGTAATTGTTCTTCCGTCATAGTTGTAGCATGCCCATTTCTGCTCGCAGGATTTCGTGAAGTGGTGCCCTGTCTTCTGAGTTTGTTTTCTGGCTTTTGGTCAAATAACCTATGGCCTTGTGTTGTGGATTCCATCCGTATTCTGCATAATATGGCGTATTCTTTATCATCTCTTATCTTCCATTGTTGTAGTTGAACTTCCTCATCGGGAGGAGTTCGTTCCAGTTGTCCTGCTGATAATTGAACTATGCTCTTAGACACTGCTCTAGTATCGCATTGCCTCGTTCAGTTTGTCCATCCGTTTGGGGGTGGAATGCCGTCCTCCGTCTTCCTGGTATTCCTAGTGGTTGCGTTGTTTCCTTCCATACTCCGCAGGTGAACAGTCATCCTCTGTCCATTATCGCATCTTTTGGCAGGGCATGAAGTCTTAAGATTTCTTTTCCAAAGATGAAGGGGAACTGTGGTGCTGTCATGTCCTTTCTGCAAGCAATAAAATGACTTATTTTAGTCTGGTGATCTACTACCACTAAGATGGTGTTGTAATTGTCTGACAGAGGCCAGTCAACAATGAAATGCATGAATATGGAGGTCCATAGTTTGTCAGGTGCTTCGTTTGGTTTCAAAAGTCCATATGGCGCGTGTCTGACTCCTTTTGGTTGTGCATAGATATTGCAATTCTTGACGTATCATTTGCTTGTTTCTCGTATTCCTGGCCAATAGTATTGTTGGTAAACGAGATTGGTCATTTTGGCTGTGCCCCCATGACCTGCTGCTGGCAGATTGTGGTTTCTTCGTATCAGGTCTATTTGGAGTTTTTCGTCTTGGGGATCCACAACTGGCCATCATATCAGAGGTAATTGCTATCCTATATGTATAGTCCTAGTGTGACCTCTTTCATGGCCTCATTTCCCTTTTCAAGTGCTTGTCGTATATGTTGGACCCTTCGGTCTGTTCCGCTCGCTTTTCGGATGGTATCCTGTATATCCTCTCTGAATTCCACTGTTTCCATTGCCTGAAAATATTTTTCTTTTGGGGGTAATATCCTTCTCCTCCTGGCTATCCTCTGCTCATTCTCATTGCTGGGTCGATCTTTGGCTTGCCTTGTGGGTGCATCTGGTTTCTCCCCTTCCATCCCTGGTTGCTACTCGATTTTGAAGTACTACTGACTTAACTTCTCCATCCTGCGTATTTGGCGGTCATTCAGTTCCTTGGTTATTATTAACGGTACCCTGTTTTTGTGGTCTGTTAAGACCTTGGTATAGTGGTTGGTGTTTTGGATATAACGTCTCCATTCGTTTAGGGCCAGAACTATCGGCAATAGTCCTTTGTCCTGCATATCATAGTTGCATTCTCCTAGCACGATTGTCTTGCATCAGTATGTGACGGGTCTGCACTGTCTGTCTGCGGACCTTTACAATAGTATGCTGGAGCATACGTATCTCGATGGGTCCATTTCTGTTATCCTTTCCCTTTCCCGGTTGATATACACAAATATAGGTCCCGTGGTTATCTTCCTCCTTAGTTCGTCGACTGCCTGGTCCTATTCTCTGCCCTAGTTCCATGTGGTGTCCTTTTTAAGGAGGTGGCATACGGGTTTGGCTGTTCAACTGAACCCTTCGATAAAGTGACTGTAGAAGTTGCAGAAACCCCTAAAACAGTGGATGTCTGCTCTGTTCTGGGGCGTTTCCCATTTCCATATCACCTGCGTTTTGACTGAGTCCATGTGCACCCATTCTTGGTTTATCATGAAGCCTAGATATTGCACTTCCTGCTTATGGAACTCGCATTTGTTTGCTTTTACCTGTATCCCTGATTGCTGTAGGGCTTTCCTGATGTTGTAGATGTCCTTTCGGTGCTGTCTCAGATTCTTGGAATACGTGAGTATATCATCCAGATACACCATTCACCATATACCCTAGTATCTGTTGAGAACACTCTTGATCCATCGCGGCAATGTGGGATGTGCATTTGCTATTCCGAACGGTGTAACCAGGTATTCCAACGTGCTATATCGTGTTGCGAACATGGTTTTCCTTTTGTCCCCTGGTTTGATATTGATATTATGGTATGCTTCCTTGATATCCCAGTTGGTGAAGTGTTTTCCTGCTCCTAGGCAGGCGAGAGCCTCAGATATCATGGGTAGCGGATACCGATCTTTCTTGGTTATCTCATTAAGGGCTCTGTAGACCACGCGTAGCCTTAACATTCCGTCCTTTTTCTATACGAAATGGATCGCTGATCCTCCTTCTGCAAAGGTGTGCCTAATCCATTCTCGTTGTAGGTTTTGTATAATATAGCCCTTCAGTTCTTGCAATTCTTTTTCTCCCACTGAGCAGATCCTTTTTGATGGGAAATCGGCGTCTTTTTTGAGCTTTACTTCCAAGTCCACCCCTCTCCAGTGTAGTAGGACTGTGGTCCGGTCTTCTTCCTGGAACAGTTTCTGTAACCGGTACGGGTTACTAGGGTTTTATGTTTGGTTTCACAGTATCGTTTGATACTTGTATTGTTTCGTGTGCTATTGGTTGATACACACACTGTTTTATGTTTGGTTTCACAGTATCGTTTGATACTTGTATTGTTTCATGTGCTATCGGTTGGTACACACAATGTTTTATGTTTGGTTTCACAGTATCGTTT